>CM035113.1:83509199-84109199 GCA_020205505.1 Panax japonicus
GAACATGTTCCTTCTTATCCAAGATTTTAATAGGAACTTCTTCATACGTTAAATCCTACGCTATTTCGTCCGGTTCTAACTCAATAATGTGGTGCGGGTCTTTTACATATTTACGTAACATAGATATGTGAAAAATGTTATGAACACAAGACATATTTGGCGGTAAAGTGAGTCTATAGGCCACAGTTTCCACTCGGTCGAGGATTAAAAATGGGCCAATGAATTGAGGATTGAGCTTTCCTCTCTTTTTAAATCTCGTAACTCCTTTCCATGGAGCAACACGTAACAACACATGGTCTCCAATATCGAATTCCACGTCCTTTCGATAAAGATCAGCATAACTCTTTTGTCGATCTTGTGAGGTTTTTATACGTTGTCAGATCGTTTGAATCTTTTCTGTAGTCATACGTACCAACTTCAATCCCAACAACGTTGCTTCGTCCACCTCATCCCATCATACTGGAGAACGACACTTTCTTCCATACAACGCTTCGAATATAGCCATGCCAATACTTGTTTGATAGCTGTTGTTGTAGGAAAACTCCGCCAATAGTAAGAACTTATCCGTTGAAGTAAAGGACACAGAGTCTTAATAAATCTTCAAGAGTTTGAATAGTCCTCTCTGATTGTTTGTCCGTTTGAGGATGATATGCCAAACTAAATCGTAAATCCGTGCCCATAGCTTTTTGTAAACTAACCCAAAATCGTGAAGTGAATCTTGGGTCTCGATCAGAAACTATGGATATTGGCATACCATGCAATCTTACAACCTCGTTTATGTACATACGAGCAAGACGTTCAAGTGTATAAGTTTCTCGTATAGGTAAGAAGTGAGCAGACTTGGTCAATCTATTAACAATGACCCAAATTGCATCTATGCCTTGAGAAACCTTGTGAATTGAAGACCAGTAACGAAATCCATGGTAATGTGCTCCCACTTCTATTCTGGAATTTCAAGTGGTTGCAATGGACCTTTTGGTACTTGATGTTCCGCCTTGACTCGTTCGCACGTTAGACACCTTGAGATAAACAGCACTATCTCTCTCTTCATATTGCCCCACCAAAATGTATGTCGAATATCATGATACATTTTGGTACTCCCATGATGGATTATAAACGGTGTGTTGTGCGCCTCCATCATGATTTTATACTTTAAATCAGGGTCGTTAGGAACACAAAGTCTGGAGTTGACTCGAAGTATTCCTTCTTCATCGATTCTTGCTTCCGAAATAGCACCTTCTTGCACTTTTTTTCTCATATGCATCAGCTCCAGGTCTGTAGTTTGAGCATATAAGACCCCGAATTTTATGAAATAAAAGTATTTAATTTTTCTATTCAGTAAATGGTTAAATTGATAAAAGTTAAAGTTAAGGGTAATATATGAAATTTTTCAAAATACGCAAGTGGTTATAAAATATTCATTTATCGGGGTATTCGTTTGGTCGTGGAATATTCTTTCTGTCAGGGAATATTCGTACGACGGCGCAGCTATTTGTGGGTCCCATAACGGATAATTGTCGGATGAAGAAAATGACAAAGTTTGAGTTTTTATAAATAACGACGTAGTTGTTACTGTTAAGACTGTTGGAATACCCAGTGGTTAAAATAAAGTAATACACGTTGTTGCACAGTAGCACACGGTATTGCACAAATTTTTTGAATTATTGATTCTTACGTAAGAAGGCACTACTCAATAATTGTTACAGTAATTACTGTTCAATATTTTATTTTTTATTGATTCAATAATTGATGCGTTGATATTTTATATTATTGTGGTTTCAATAATTGTCACTGCACAGTATTTCCCATTATCAAATCAATAATTCATATTATTTGAATAATATTATGAGATAGCATTATTGGCAATGTCTAGAAAGTTTTGTCAAGGAGAGGTTTGATCACCTAATTACGCGTCAGTAAGGAGAAATCCTTATCGGAAAGCCCCTCTTTCCTCGGAACTGTCCGGTTGTCATTATTGTGATTTTGTAATATTATTTGTGAATAATTAATTATTGATTTATATGATAATGAAATATTTATTTTATGTGGATATAAATGTTGGATATATTTATTGTGGTTAAAAATGAAGGAGTTAATTTTGAGGTGTTTTATCAGTATTTTTGTCGTAATGGAGATTAAAAATTAAACTAGTGTTTTTGAGATATATTGCGTGAGTTATAATTTTTAATCCGATCGTTGAATTGTTGTGATTTTTGGATATGTTATACATATATAAGTTGAGTATACATCCACAAATTTTGAACCGTTAAAAATGAACGTATGATTTGTTATGAATTTTAAGAGGTGACTGATTCAGAAATTATGTTTATAAATAATTTTGGTGGAAAATTCTAGAATTGAGTGGGCCCCACTTGTGGTTGGTAAAGAAATGTGTTGAATTTTGTTTCAAATATGGTGGGTGTCAATAGTAGCAGGTAAAGCCATCAGGTTGCAAGTTAAGTCTGCTTCGGCATGCTAACATTTTCCTATAAATAGAGGAATAAGTTAGAATTAAAAATCACACCAGAATTCATAAACTTTCTCTCTTTTTCTCTTTAGATTATCGAGTGTATTTTGTGAGTATTTAGATACCTGGTGAGTTGCTATTCATCAGTGCAAGTTTCCTTCAGCGTCATATCCGATATCCAGTCAGAAGTGCTGCTCTTTTGAGGTAAGGGATAGTAAGGGGTATTATTTATTTCATATTCTGAAGAGATATTATTTTTCGTATTCGTATAAATATTATTTCGTTCAATATTCGCAAGAAATATTATTTTCATTTAATATTCGTAAGGAATATTATATTCGTTCAATATTCGAAAGGAATATTATTTTTCGTTTAATATTCGTAAGGGGTGTTATTTTCTTCGCAAATGATATTTTCTTTCAATATCATTATGCTGAAATATTGATCTGAAATTTTTATCAAATTTAGAACTTTTCATGTCGGGGTTACTATTCACGAGTTACTATTCACGAAGTTACTATTCATGGGTTACTATTTATAAGTACTATTCACGACAAAAATTGGTTTCTTTTTCTGACCAAATTATCATTGATTTATGATTGTTGCTCTTGAAAATAAATGCAGTTGTTGATCATATTGTTTTTATTATCATATATAACATTTTTATAACCCTGATGTTGAATTTCTCTTTCACTTGAGTGTAAAGATGGGTAGATTATTGGCATGATCATGACTATGGGTTCTCTTTGGCCAGTAGTGCAAAGTTGAATCATTGACTAGTATGATCATGACCATTGAATTTACAATTGAATATTTTTAGCTTAAGTGCAAAGGTGAATTGATCAACATGGTAATAATTATAGTTTATATAGATTTTGAAATGATTATATATATTAATATATATTTGGCCTGTAGCGCAAATATGAACTGTTGATGAATATCTTTGGCATGTATTGCAAAGATGAACTGTTGATGAATATCTTTGGCCTGTAGTGCAAAGATGATCTGTTGTTGAATATCTTTGGCATGTAGTGCAAAGATGATCTGTTGTTGAATATCTTTGGTCTGTAGTGCAAAGATGAACTGTTATTGAATATCTTTGGCCTGTAGTGCAAAGATGAACTATTGTTGAATATCTTTGGCCTGTAGTGCAAAGATGAACTGTTGATGAATATCTTTGGTCGTAGTGCAAAGATGAATTTATTAGTATGATTATGAACATGAATTGTGATTTGGTATAACCATGATCTTTGATGTTTTAGGTAAAGACAAGTGATGAAAATTATCTTTGTCCTGGGTACGAAGAGGAATTTAGAATCACAATTATGATTACGAGTTATTCATATGATTGTGGACCAGAATTGTTGATTGATGTTACAAAGATAAAATATTGTTGGTGGATTTTTAACATGGAGAAGATAATAGACTTTATAGTCTATTTGACTCTTCTAATGGATTGCTCGTTCCGCTGCAACTATGGTTGAAAAGTTTTATAATCTACTATATGTTCTAAATCTTTAATTTATTACTGATGAAGACCATTTTGGACAGGAGCCGCTCTCGCCTGATGTTGCATGAATTGCATAAAGCCTCTGAACATTCCATCATTTATCATTTGGTCAGTGTTGTTGTTTTCATGAGGATTTTCGCCTTCCTAATGTACATTATCCTGATTATTGATATGTGGAGACTCAAAGGTCTCCTGTGCTCTATTGTTATTCTCAACATTCTCGGATGTCATTTTCAGATACTGCCACAAAACAAGGGTTAGTTATCATATCACATATTATCCTTATACTCTGACCGGGCAATTAAATACCAAATAAACTTAGCTAGGTTATACTAGCGAATGAATTCCCCGTCTCTCCCCTCCTAGTTCTTGTCTCACATCTCAGCCAGGGATCATATCCCTAAGCTTTGATACCAACTGTGATGCCCCCAAAATAGGTATACATCACCTATTCTGAGTCGTCAAATACATGGTACAAAATACAAATAAAAACTTAATTATACAATTGTCGTGTAAATACGACAAAACATAAGCTGTGAGTTTTAATACAACATTGTCTTCTAAACAGTATTCAAACTCAAAATAAGTCCTCAATACATTTATTTTCACACTATTTCATAGAATAGTGAGGACTACTAATGCTATCATATGAACCGTTACTCCGTTCCCCGACTAGTCCCCGCTACGTTCTAATTTCTTGAAGAGAACAATGACACAAAAGGGTGAGCTCAACTAGCCCAGTAAGAAATATTATGACTAAGATAATACAGAATAATTTATCATTAGTCTTCAACAGTGTTAAACTAATAAAATATAACAAACATCAAGTTTAACTGCAGCGTAACAAACAATCCATTAGAAGAGTCAAGTAGAGAATAAAATCTACTATCTTCTACGATTTAAAAGGCTTTTCATTATTTTTATCGCTGAGACTCAGCTTAATAAATAATCCACATCATCCCTGCACTACGGCCAAGGATATTCATTAGTATCACGACCACAAATTATCCATGCACTACGGGCCAAAGATATTCGTGTATTCATCAATGACCATGATCATGCCAACAATTGTTCATCAATGCACTATGGCCAATGATGATTTTTACCACATCATTTGCAACATTACGGTCATGATTATACCGAATAATCCATGGTCATAATCATACCAAGTCTATCTATGTACTACAGGCCACAGATGACTTTCAACATATTATAAACATGAGGATGATGACAATTCAATAAAACAAGTTCAAGAATAAATTTTAAAGAATTATAAATTAATTTATCCTGAACTCAATAACGTCCAAATTGTCAACATGATACTGCTTTGTAGAGTAAAATTCAAGAATGCTCAGAAGAATATTTTCATGAAAAGATACTGGATGAAGCGGAAATATCAAGGATATTCCACTAATTTCATGGAGTATAGAAGCCAAATCTTTAACCAACTGAGTATAATAGAATATATGAAACCGCAAATGGACTTTTGCCGCCATGCGGTAATCCACGTAGATAAATTATTCCAATAGAATAATAAAGAATGGAATAACATAAGAATTCACCAGGCGTGCATAATCCGCACAGACAGGTTGTTCCAACAGAATAATAAAGAATGGAACCAGGTCATGCGTAACCCGCACAGACAGGATATTCCAATAGAATAATAAAGAATGGATCCAGGTCATGCGTAATTCGCACAGACAGGATGTTCCAACAGAATAATAAAGAATGGAACCAAGTCATGCGTAATCCACACAGACAAGATGTTCCAACAGAATAATAAAGAATGGAATAACAACCGAATTAAGCAGGCATGCGATAGACCGCACAGACAGGTTATTCAAACAGAATAATAAAGAATGGAATAACAATCCTTACGAGTATTGAAAGAAAATAACTCTCTTCTTGAATACGAAAGAATAATACCCCTTACGAGTACAACAAATAATATCCCTTACCGTAAAAGAAGAGTATTCTGACTGGTAGGGCGAGGATATTCTCGAAGAAAACTTATACTGTTTTTCTACGCTCAAAGCTTCTGAAAACTCTAAAGAAATACGCTCAAGATTATAGAAGAAGAATTCTCTGAATTTCTGGTGTGATTTCAATTCTAACTAAGCATCCTATTTATTGGAGAATTGAAAGAATACCATGCAATAAAATATAATATTATATATATATATATATTTTATTTAAAATCTAATAAAATAAATAATTTTATAAAAGTATTCTGTTTTATATAAAAAGAGTTTGCTATGCAAAATACTATGCAATACTATGCATAATAAAATATAATATATTCTATTTATAGTCTAATAAACAAATAACTTTATAAAAGTATTCTGTTTTATATAAAAAGTTTTTCTGTTTTATTACATTAATAATACTAATAAAACAAAATTTATCATCATTATTATAATTCACAATATTAATCGACCAGGCCGTTTTTAAAAAAGAGGCTTTTCAATAAGGATTTCTCCCCATTGACGCGCAATTAGGTGACCAAACCTCTCCTTGAAAGAACTTCTAGACATCATTAATATTGCAAATAATAATATTAATAACTTTGTCATCTCAATTATTGATTTAATAATATATAAAATATTGACAATAATTGAATCAAATAACGTGAGATACTATGCAGCAATTACTGTAGTAATAATTGAACAAAACTGAGTGACTTCTCACGTAAGCATCAATAATCAATATCGTGTGCTACTATGCAACCACGTGTATTACTGTATTTTTAACATCGGGTGTTTCAACAGTTAACGGTAAAACTTCCGCCGTTATTTTCATAAAGTATTTTTGTCGTTTTCTCAATCCGACAATAATTCCGTTATGGGGTCCACCAATGATTGTGCCGTTGTACGAATATTCCCTATTAAAACGAATATTCTCCGACCAATCGAATATTATATAACAACTTGTGTACTTTATAAAATTTATAAATATTACCCATAACTATAACATTATATCAAATTCATTCCATTCCATAATATTCAAAAATGATATTTATAGAAAAATCATCTTTATTTATAAAAATTAAGGTCTTACATCTTAAATTCAAATCTTCTCGACTGCACAAATATCTTAATTTAGTAATACAAATACATTTTAGTTCTCTATAAAGTTACGTTCGAGGGGGACTATTAGCATGATAAAGTTACATTTAAGAAAAAGTATTAGTAGGATGTACATTGTTTGTACTTTTTCTAAAAACTTAAACTTATAATGAGTTGATTTTTACTTAACACTATATATTTTAAAATGATATGCTTCTAATAATGATTAATATATTAATAATTAATATGAGCAAATATAAATTATGAAAAAATCACAAATTAACTGGAATTTATCAAAACTTGTTAATTAATATAAGAATCATATATGAATTTTGGAACGAGAAAAAAATATTAATTATAAAATACCTAATTTGATAATCATTTTAAATATTAAAGATTTAGTTTGACATGGAATTTAAAACTAACAAAATTAAAATTAAAACTACTAATAATAATAATTGCATGAAATAAATTACTAATTAAAATCAAACAATCTAAGTAACATAGAAAAAACGTGCATGCACGCTTCTGTTAAAGACCATAGAGATAGTATGAATGAAAACAATTAAAGTAACCAATTTGATTTCATTAATCTGCTGGGTTAAATAGATGTTTGTTTGCAAATATTATAATTTTGAGATTATAATTTATGGGATTATAATTTTAAAATTATTAATCTTATGATTAAATAGTCATACTCACATGTTTGTTTTTTATGGGATTATTTATGGGATAACTTAAAATAATTTCATGTTATATTTATTTTTTTCAGAATTAATTAAAGGATTGGATAAAAAAATATCATTTGAACTATTATACCCTTACCAATAATAACATATTTGTTCAATAGAATTGTTATTTTGTAAATATATTAGTTTCATTATAATAGTAAATATATTCTGTTATTATGAGATTTAAATATTTTAGTTTAATTATAATATTAAATATATTCTGTTATAATGGGATTTAAATATATATATCATTATAATATTAAATATATTCTGTTATTATGGGATTTAAACCTGGATCAACTTGTTCAGGAAGGTTGGGGCTTGGGGCTACAGCTAATCCTAACGAGGCGGGTTAATATGATGATGTTTATACATCTTACAGGAAGCAGAAACACCAATTACCATACATCATCCATGAGATATATTAAATATATAGGCTATATGTATATATACATTATACAGTGGGGTTATGCGACGAATTTTTTGACTAAGACGGTTTAGAGTTTAGTGTGAAGAGATCTACATTTGATCTAATAGGTTTATTTGATTTTAAAATTTGATTATTCTATAAATTTGAAATTTTATATTTATTATTTTGATATTTATTGTGTTTTATGCGTGACCTCTTTTTCTTTTTCGGGAAGGAGGTGTTACAGTACGTTGGATGCTTGATGATGGATTTTTGTGGGTTACAAAAGTAAAGGTGTGTTTGAATGTAAAGTAAAGGTTTGGTAGGCATACCTGTAAATGAGCTTGTTTGAATTGATTTTTTGGGTTAAGATAATGGCTATGGAGATTATTTATTATGCATAAATTAAATTGGTTGAATTATTTATTATGCTAAGAAGAAGCAAGAATTAAATTTAGTTGCTATTAAGAGAATTTATATTTTAATTGTAATGAATTTCATAATTTTCATTGCTCATCCCACCCATGAGCAATGAAAATACAACCTATCAAAAAACAAATCACCATGTCACACAAACAAGACTCATGATCGTAATTTCATAAATAACATATCATAAAAATGAAATAAAAGGATTTACCGTATAAAAGATTTTAAGTATTAAACAGGTAAATGATGAAGCTACTAGTAAACAGCTACCAATCAATAAGAAGGTATCAACACGTGAACAGTGGTCATATCCAATCAATTTCTTCCAATTCCAAGAGCGCTTATGCATGTGAGGGAGAGACTGCATAAAAAAGGCCACACAGCCTGGTTGATTTGCTGGAATGTTCTTGTAACAATGGCAATGAATCCGCCCACTCAACTGTCAATGAGTGTAGACAATGGAAAGAGCTAGCGTAGTCAGTCTGCCTTCCAACCTGGTTGATTTGCTGGAATGTTCTTGTAACAATGGCAATGAATCCGCCCACTCAATTGTCAAGGAGTGTAGACAATGGAAAGAGCTAGCGTAGTCAGTCTGCCTTCCAACCTGGTTGATTTGCTGGAAAGTTATTGCGACACTTGCAATGAAACCAGCCAACTCGATTGTCCGGGAGTGTAGACGATGGAAAGAGCTAGCGTAGTCAACCTGCCCTTAGTGTTCTTATTTTTCTCTTGATGAGTCCATTCATCAAACTGATATATGTGGATTTATTCAAGGATATGCCCTTATCTGTCAATTCTACAAAAGTTCGCATTGCATCATTGTATCTCCCTTCAGTACAAAGATCATTAATCCGTTCCGGATGAGCAATGGAACTTGAATCTGATTCATCTGGAGTTTCACAAGTTACAATATCTTGCCCCTTATCCATTTGTAGGGGCTGGTCAGTTAACTTTCCCATCTCAGTCACTTCGGAAATTAAATTTTCTGCTTGTTTCATCCTCCCTTCATCCTTGAGTGAACCAAAAATGGCATAATGTGTATACTGATCCGGCCCTAGTTTCTTTAATTTCATTTCAGTAACAAGGCTCACAGCATCTTCAACTCTCCCTTCTTTGCATAGAGCTGTTATCAACGTGTTATAGGTTACAACATCCATTTTATGCCCTTTTGAGATCCAAGTGTTAAAGAGTATAAGGGCTTTTTCTAACATCCCTTCTTTACAAAGCCCTCGAAGTAGAATATTACATGTGAACACATCAGACTTGAATAAATTCTCGACCGTCTTGTTGTAAAATTGAAATGCTTTCTCAACATTCCCCTCCAAGCAATACCCATGAATAAGTGTCTTGTATGTCCTCTCATCAGGAAACAACCCATTCTCCAAAAGTTCATTTAACTTGATAAATGCTTTCTCAGTCTTTCCTGATTTGCAAAGTCCTCCGATAATAGAGTTATATGTGATAATACTGGGAATGATCTCTTTGTTCTTCATCTCAACCCAGAGTTTCAAAGCCCTGTCCACATTTTCATCATTAAAGTAACCCACAATCAAAGTGCCATAGCTTACCTCATCAACAATATAACCTCGCCTTTTAGCACTAATTAATAACTCATAGGCCTCGTCAAGCTTGTGCTCCCCACAAAGAGCATGAAGAACAATATTAAGGATAAAAGTATCCATCTTTAGACCTTTCACACCCATTTCACTCATCATCTTTAAGGCTTCCCCCAGATTTCCTGCCTTACAATACCCTTTTATCAAAGTAGTGTAAGTGATATAATTTGGGCCAAACCCACTAGCTTCCATCTTTCGAATAGCATCACTAGCTCCATCCATGTTTCCTTCCTTACAATAGCACTTAATCACTATATTGTGAGTCACCTCATTTCTTTGAACTCCATTTACACTCATTTCATCAAGTAACTTGAAAGCCTCCCAACTGCCTTTCCAGTGCAGACAACCATTGACTAAAGTGTTATAAGTAACCACATCAGGCAACACTTTAAATCCCTCCATCTCATCTCGAAGCCTTAAAGCCTCATCGATCTTTCCCTCTTTACATAACCCATCAATCAACGTGTTATAAGTCCAAACATCTGGCAACAAATTATTCAGCGTCATCAACTCGATAATCTTGGAAGCTTCCTTTAAACACCCCATTTTACAATACCCAGAAACTAATATATTATATGTGTTTCTATTTAGCAATAGCCCTCTATTCTTCATATCAGATAAACATTCTCTAGCCTCATTCACTCTACCCTTTTTAAACAAAGCATCCAATATTGTATTGTAAGTCACATTATCAGGCAAACAATTAAATTCACTCATTGTATTCAACAACTCCGTAACATCATTAAATTTATTCTTCAAACAATATCCCTTGATCAAAATGTTAAAAGTAGATGTATTTAATGCTATACCGAGCCTAATTGTATCATTAACAATTTCTTTACAAGATACAATGGAATTGGGAGATGGGGATTTTACCAATGAAGAAAGGAGAGTATTACAGGTGAGTAAATTGGGGCGGAGCCTTAGGCGCTTCATTTTCTTGAAAATCACGACGGCGAGGTCGGGGCGGCCAGATTGGACATAGGCGCCAACAGCGGTGTCGAGGAGGGCTTTGGTGGGCGGCGGAACGGAGCGCGGAGGATGGAGGAGAGATTGGTGGAGGTGGTGGCGGGGATCAGCGGAGATGTGATGGAGGAGGAGGCATTTGGCGTCGGAGAATTTGCGGTGGGTGAAGAGGGGTGGGAGAAGAGTGAGGAGGAGAGAAGATGGGGTGTTGTTGTGGAGAGAAAAAATGGAGGGGATTTGTGTTTGGGCCCATTTGAAGAAGGAGAGAAGGGTTTTGGGGCGAGAGGAGAGGGTTTTGGATGATAGAATGGAGTGGATGATTGATGGGGTGAGGTGGGGGATGAATTGGGCGAGTGATTCGTACGGGTTTTGATTAGGTGGGGAAGAATTGAGGATTGTGGTGATTGTTTGGACGATTTGAGTAGGTTTTAATGGTGGTTGTAATGGCGAAAATGGTGGTGGTGCCACTAGTGGCGGGTGAATCATTCTCAGTGACGGTGAGAGCCTGAGAGGTCAGAGCAGTGTTAAGAGAAGGGCCTGTTTGGAGCAGTGAAATATTAAAATTTAGAAAACAATTGAATAGTCTGCAAAAAAAAAATGTTGTGTAGATTTTTGTTTTACTCCCTCTGTCCTGACTTTTAAAAAGTTAACTTTAAATATTTTAAATTTAAAATTAGAGTAATACTTATAGTATTTATTCCAACAGGAATTTTTATAAAATATTGTGTTTTCGGTGTAATTTGGATACATATATAAAGTATATGTATCCAAATTTGTATATGTATCCAAATTACACCGAAAACACTATATTTTGTAAAAATTCCTGTTGAAATAAATACTATACATTTTTTGAAAATCACAATAAATAAATAAAAAAATTAAATTGGACCAGTCCAATTTTTCGATCCCAATTTCCTGTCCGGCTAGACTTATTGTTAAAGATAACATAAATTCATATAATTTATAACCATACAACTATAAATATCATAAATTATTTAAAAAGTATAATTAATTTATAAATCTATTATTTTTAAAATTTAAATAAATTATATCAATTTTAAATTTAAAAATAATTTAAATTAAAATTTTAAATTAATTTAATAATTCGGGATGTAAGGAGTATAATTAGTAATGATAGCGACTTTATATTAAGTTATTAGTACATGCTATGTATCTAATTAAAAAATAAATAAATATAAAAGTAAGAGTTATAAAATATGAATGAGAATAAGAAAGAAGATAGAAGATAGATATTTAAGAAAAGTGACTTTTTTGTTCTTCCTTAATAATATAAATAAATAATAAAAAATAAATTTTAAAATATTTCTATTTACATGGTTACAGTAATATTGTTTCGCACTCTTAAGTCAAATAGAGTTTTAAGTACTTTCAATTTTTTACATATTTTGTTCATCGGATTGAATTTTGTTAATTTAAAATCATTCATTTTTAGAATAAAATATATAACTTATAATCAGACTGGAATTTGTTAATTTAAAATCATTTATTTTTAGAATAGAATATATAGCTTATAAATGAAATTGGAATACCCCACGGATTAATTATTAAGGATTAACTATCATATTTTTAACTTTTAAATCTTTAAATGAATTCAAATTAACTTTAAAATTTAAACTTTTGCAAATTATCGGAAGTGGTTAGTATGAAATTCATTTTTGAGTAAATTAATCAATTAACCAATAGAATACTGATACGTATACGAGACTATATGTGTGTTAACATTCTATTGATTAATTAACTAACTTACCAAAAAATAAACTCCATTTTAACTAGATCCCAATCTATATAACAAAATACAAATGATTTTAAATTTTTCGCTCATCCTAATAAATCATCTGGGCCGTTCAAAGTATGAGATAAACCTCACCGTCCATATTGTCAGAAGCACGGGACTATTGCTAGTCTATCTAGCAAAATACAACTGATTTTAAATTTTCCACTCACTCTAATAAATCATCTAAACCGTCTAAAGTTTGAAATAAATCACACCGTCCATGTAGTGCCGGAAGCACGGGACAACTAATTCTCATACATAATAAAGTATACACACAAAACTTCATTTCATAAAGAATAAATAAATCCTTTAAAATATTACAAATCTTTAATTAATAGTATCATAAAACTGGCAATTTGAAAGATTTTGCAGCGTAACAAGGTAACACAGTTTGTGTTCAAGTGCATCACATCTCCCAAAAATACTTCCACCCGTTGACAAAGTAAAATAAGAATCCATATAAAAATATGATGTCCAAGTAATTTTCATGCTGGAGAATTTGAAATGGTCCGTCACATGCCATCACCTCCCATCATCTGCAAAATAGGTACCCATGGTTCCATTACTGATTTAGGAATCACTTTCAGATTATTCTATTTGTTATTATTGTTTGTTCCATTATTAAGATTAGGGCTGTAAATGGTAACCGGAAAATTTGTATTCGTCCGCATCCGTATTCGAAAAAAAACGGATATTATTCGTATTCGGAAAAAAACGGATATATCCGTATTCGGTTTAAAGGTATCCGTAAATAAACGGATACGAATACGGATATAGGCGTATTCGTATTCGATTAACATCCGTCCGTAAATATATCCGACAAATACGGATATCCGGATTCCGATATCTGGAATCCGTATCCGAATAACTTATATATATATATACACACACACACACACTTAATATTTACATTAATTAAGTTATTAATTAATGTAAATTATTAATTAATAGTTTACCTATATAAGTTGTTAATAATTTAATATATATATATATATATATATATATATATACGGGGAGGATCTAAAGCGGACCAAAAGAACGGACCAAGGAGCGGACCAAGGTAAAAACACGCGGATTTCAGGGTCTGGGTCGGAAAAACACGCGGGTTGACCCTAAAACCCGCGTGTTTTTGCCTTGGTCCGCTCCTTGGTCCGTTCTTTTGGTCCGCTTTAGATCCTCCCCGTATATATATATATATATATATATATATATATATATATATATATATATATATATATATATTTATTAATAACTTACATTCATTGATTAATCACTTACATTTATTTATATAAGTTATTAATATATACGTGTGTGTATATATATATATATATATATATATATATATATATATATATATATTAATAAATCATAACTTAGATTCATTAATTAATCACTTTAACTTATATTCATTAATTAATCACTTTAACTTATATTCATTAATTAATAACTTACATATACATTTATATATATAAGTTATTATATATATACACACATATATATTAATAACTTGCATTAATTAATTAATAACTTACATATATATATATATACACAATATACACACACATATATATATTAATAACTTATATTCGTTAATTAATCACTTACATTCATTTATATAAGCTATTAATATATATTTATATATATATATATACACACACACACGTTTAATGACAACGGTCGAGAGGCGGAAGCAATGGACAATATAATTTTATTGTTAAAATGTGTTAGGTCTGAATTAATTTAAAATTAATCTAGAAGGGAGAGTTAAATAAATTAACTCACGTTTATGAATTTTTGGGTGGAGAGAGTATTTATCACTTTCATTTGCCTAATTATTTAGAAACTAGAAGTCCAAATATGTAAAATAAGTTCAATGTCAATTTTGAATTAAGTTAGATTAACTAGTTGTCACACATACATTATAACTCGCACTCTCCATAAATATAACGAAATCAAATAATTTCTTATAACCATGTAATTTATTTATTGAGGATAAATAATAAATAAATCTCCCATAAATATTACTATTCATTTATTAAATATTATTATTTCTCTTTTTTATTATTTAATAAAATTTGAAAGAATAATATTGAGATTTTAATTTCAATTTGATCCATCAAACAAAGTATCGGTTACATTATTGAATCTTTTTATTTTCACCCAAAACGTCAATTAGCATGTTCCTCCCTTTATGATTAGGATGTTTAATTAATATGTATGGTTTAAATATTAAATTGTGTTTAATTAATATGTATGATTTAAACTTTAATTTTTTTTTCGTAAATATTTTGAATGAATTTTATATTAGGTTACTGATAAACGAATTCGGATATTCGGATATCCGAATAATTTGTCTATTCGGATAAAATAAATGGTAACGGATATTATCCGTATTCGAATATTTTTCCGAATACCGGATACGGATATTTTTTTTTAAATCCGCCGGATACCGGATACGGATACGGATAGCAAATTAGTTTTCCGGATACGGATACGGATATACCTGTATCCGTATCCGTTTAATACCGTTTACACCCCTAATTAAGATTAATGGGTTTGAGGTTGCAAACAATATTTTTTAAAAAAAATTATAATAATTACCTTAAAGATATCTCCAAACATATCCTGTAGTGGATTTTTACGTCGCACTCCATAAAACTTCTCTGCAACGACATCTAGCAACTAAACAAAGAAAAGCACCGAAATCAGAAAACAGCCTAAAAGTCGTCGTGAACTTTAGAACCACGAAAGTGGACACGCCTGTTAGCAGTCATGTTCCCAAAAATATAAGATGCGCATGGTTCTGGATATATTTCTGATGAACCAAGATTAAGAAGTGTCAAATAAGTAAGTTGATGTAGAAAACTATGAGGTTCTCAGTAAAATATTACACACCTCGTTGAATGTAGGTTCTCTATCTATACTGGATGCATAATTCTGTCTCAACATATTAAACAGCGGCAAAGAATCTCTCAGCAACCTGCATTGGAAAGAATATTGACCAACTCAATTATATCCAAGAACTATATCAGTTGTGCTTCTATTTATAAAGACACCAAATAGGAAAAACAAAAGTAGATACTTCAAAGCTAAGAGCTCTCGTTTTGATGGAAAACTCAATCTCAACATTATCAAAGAATCCGACAAATAAAGACGTGTAAATGACACTCATTGCAAAAATTTCAATAAATTTGTAACTGAACGAGTGAGGGTAAGAAGACCTTTATTTTGAATAAATTATCTGGTTCTTGATTCAACAGAAGGTGAAAATCGTGTCAGAGATTCAGAAAAATAGAAGTCCAACTCATTCGAGGTGATTCTCTTGATGGAATGAAATTTGAGCAGACGACCAGGATAAAATGGACAGGTATTGTAAGATGTTCCATAGGATGGCGAGTCCTAGGAGACAGTATAGCACCATTTAAAAGTTAGAGCTAATCTGCTCTAGTGATTAGAGACAATTTTAGGTTAGTTGATGACTTGCACAAGCTTAAAATGAGTCGTGATTTGTTCTCTGATGAGTTCTAGTTGATGTCCTTTGTTTTAAGGATTTAGTGAGCCTAAATAAAATGAGCTCTATTTCAGATTTTCATTCAACAAAAGCTTCTAACGCAATTACACATTTACACCTTCTCCTATTTATACTACTAGATATATGAGTGCTAAATGAGCCACTAACATGCACATGACTATCCTACACCATAACTACCATCACATGGTCCATGTGAGATCACAATATCTATTCATTCTCTAATATAAACTAATTAACTAAATAACATAAAATGCCCTAGGAATGGGCCTAACAGATAAGGATAAGGCAATTGCCCTGCTAGTTTTTACCATGGCATGCTTGAAATATAGTTGGGATGTACTAAAGGTTAATGGAAGTTCTTGAATTTTATGCTAATAAAGCAGTGTTCTAAAAGTCGGAGGCTCGCCGAGTCGACCAGGCCCTAGTCCTTTGATTTAGTCGTTGGCCGACTTAGTCGGGATCAAGTCGTCGATTAGTCGGTAAAGTCGGGGCAAATCGGAACAAATCGGACTGTTGCTGCTTCTTCTTCGACCGACAACGACTTCTTCTTCAACCGACGACTGCTACTGCCGACGACGACTTCTTCTTCGACCGACGCCGACTTCGACTTCTTCTTCGACCGCCGACGACTACTTCTTCCTCATCAGCAGTTGCTGCTGCCGCCGCCGACGACTGGATCGCAACTGCTGCTGCTTCTCCTTCTTCAATCGACGACTGGATCGCAACTGCTGCTTCTTCTCCTTCTTCGATCGACGACGCCGACCGCTATTGCGGCTGCTTCTCCGACGACGGCTGGATCGGCTCGTCTCTCTCTCTCAATTTCTCTTCTTTTTTTTGTAAATACTAAATAGTTTACCATCAACTGAATAGTGATATAAGCCTTATAAGGCATAAGCATTTTGTCGGCAAACTGGCCAAAGTGGGTAAAATTATTATTTTTTTAATTTTTTTGGTTTTAGTTAATTAGTTCCTTAGTGGGCATTAAAGAAAAGGTTGGATAAATTAAATTAGTTAATTTTTAGTTAATTGTAATATTTCATTTTAAATTTTAAATTTTTTCAACTTCATTTATAAATTAAATTATTAAAATCTGACTGTGGTGTTTGAAATCCGACTAGCCGATTAATCTCCGATTAATCCCCTAGTCGCTAGTTGGTAGCCAACCGACATGGGACCGACTAGCGACTTTTAGAACACTGTAATAAAGTGATACATAAGGATATGAATTCTACTTATCAATTTATCCAGAAATAAAAAATTAAAAAATTGAACTCTAATTAATCAAGAAAAGGAGTAAGGATACGAATTCCACTTTTTATTTTTATTTTTTTATGCAAGTAATACATCAAGGTTAGGGGAATATCAGTTTGGAGATTAGCATGCTTATAACCAACTTCGTGTCTCGAAGATCGAGTATGTCTCAAGTGATACTAATTCTCCTCTAGCACTCTCTAGGGATAGTGCGGATATTTAATGACTGATCTCATGAAAGTTGTTCTTGAATTTTATGCTAACAGGGTTGCAAGGATATCAATTCTTCTTATTCCTCAAGGTCAGGTATCACATTCCTAGAAGTTTGGTGCCTAGCATGTATATAAGCTTATAACTAAGATCTTCATTTGCTTCTTTGGGAGGACTGGACTGAAAGGCAAGCTCAAATTTTCTGTGCTCAATCCTCGTCCTTTATCTTTTTCGGGACAGCGTCACTTACCAGGCATAAATAAAAAGATCAGAGAAGGATTAGTTAGGAAGGAGAGATAAAAAGATAATAGAAAGAAATAGGAGCATTAGAATGATATAGAGCAAAATAGAGAGTATGGACTTAAAGAGAGAAAGATATCAGAGTCATCCTTGTATGAATCGGAAATTCTCGTCTTTCCCTCGTCTAATCGTTCAAGAGAATTTCTTTAGAATTCTCTATTTTACTAATCTGTTTTTCTACAAAGTTAGTCGAAAATCTTTGGTCTGAGTCTCACTATCAATCCCAAATTCCCAAAATCACTTGCTTATCTGATCGAATGTTTGCATTCCTTAAATTTTCTCCCACTGTATTGAACATCCTCTTTTATCAATATAGGTAAATCATCCCTGAATCTGTTCAATTGTGCCTCTAATTGATGCAACTTATCATTAGTATAATTTCTGAAGTTTAGGAAGGCCTCTTGTAATGGAGGATGTGATCTGAAAACTCCTGCCAGAACTGAAGCACTTGAACTTCGGCTTTAAGATCAAATTAAGATCTCAGAACAATGAATCTTAGAATTCAAGGACGTATCAAGCTAATGTCAACACTAACTTGATTTATAGAGTGAGTGAGCTGCTTAGACTATCAAATTCATGGCAATCCAAGGAGAATTTGAATCTACCAAAATATTTTGATACTCGGTTCAACAATGCAACTAATATATAAATTAGGTGAACTGTTAGAGTAGTTGAGCTTGCAATGATAGGTAAAGTTTCAAAGGAAGCTATTATGCTTTCATGTCAGATGTTACTAAGCACTAGAACACAATTATAGCAGAATTTCAGCATACTTGAGTTTGAATTGCCAATTGAGCTTTGGTTTACAAATAGAAAGTGTAGATAATTGCAAACTTAGAATGAAGTGAATCGCATTAGATTTGAAAAGCAATTGTAAAGTATTCCCACCGTATATATGGTTTTCTACTCAGAGAGTTGGAGAATAATTAAAATTTTCATTCCAAGGATTAGCTTCCACAGTCTTATGGGGATCCTGGCTTTCTTTAAATTCGAACATAGAGAAGGGAAGTAAGTAAAGTAGCAGACTTGATGATATATTAAAACCTAGCAGCTGCCAAAGCCTTCAAACTTACAGCAGTGTCATATAATACTTCTCCACAATATAAATAAGTGAACAAATAAACAGATATATCAATCGTAGAAATGCCATCCAATATTTCTCCACAACATAAATATACCAAGCATCGAAGTTGAAATTCTATATACACAACTTACGTTTGTAAAAGGTAATTGATGAACTGGATCAAATTTGATTGTGGAAAGTCAAGCTCCTTAGACTGCACTTGCTTCTTTACTTCATCCATAAGATAGTTAGCGTCTCTCAAGTTACCTAATGATAAATACCTAATACAAAAAGTGGTTCCAATATGAGACTTCATTGACACGTGAAAGATAAAGCTCCTAGTAAACAGGAAATCTGAAACCATATATCATGCAGTTTCGAGACAGACAGATTAAAGATAATACTAATGCATACCTGTTTGTAATCGTTACAAAAATCTTCACTATATGTTTATAAATTGTTGGAAGGAACCTTAAGTTATCAACATAAATTAGGTGTCTGGATTGAAAAGACTTTACCTCAAGTTTATAGTATTACTATTACACTGCCATGAAGCTCAAGGGAAAAGTAACATTAAGGTTTTGAATTTTGACACCAGGACTGTCTGGACAGAGTCGAGGACATTTTGTGGGCCAATTAGGGTCGATTTCCAGTAAAGGAGGAAATATATCAAACCTAGTTAATAGGTTGTTCATAAGTAACAAGATCAACGATATTGAATTGCTAAATACAACTTTTTAAAAACCATTGGCTTAAGTTAATAATATATATATATATATATATATATATATATATATATGTCTCTCTGTGTGTGTGGAGGGTTTAAAGTCTAATTTTCTTGAGTTTCTCTCTCTGCCGCAAAACAGAGTATCATAGGTGAGATTTTCTGGGATTAGGTGTTTATTTGGAATTATTTATGGATGCTTGCAGTTTAAAATTGATGAAAAATAAAAGCCCAGAGGATTTTTCAATTTATTGGAGTAGGTTTGGTTAGGCTTTTGGGGAAATCAATATTAACTCAGTGTAAAATAAGGGAGACTCAGTAAGTTGGAGTTTGAGATGATAATGAACAGGTGAGTTTGAGGGTTTTGGGTTTGTGATTAGGGTTTTGGGTTTGCGATTAGGGTTTGTAGATTTTTAGTGTTTATAGAGGATGAAGAAGATGATGCCTAGGAAAACTAGATCCGATAAGAACGATCCTTTTTATCTTACGCTCAAGATATAGAAAAAAAAATCTGCTCAATCACAAAAAACACTTTTTTGATTGGATGGAAATGAATGTAGAAATACTAAATCGCCACATATCGAATCTAGTAGTAGATAGACTATGCGTGCCGCCTTCGCTCCTCAACCCGGAGTTCCTGTTGTAAGTGAAGAAATATCTGTGAATAGAGAAAAGAAAAAAAAAGAATAGAACAGCTACAATTCCCATAAAGAATTCATGAATAAAATCTCATCAAATTATATCACGGAATGCTCGACGAGAGCGTCTCTCCTTAAAGAGCCATTAGAGCAACGGTTTTCCCTTATAGAGGCTCGCTTCTTCAAGTTCCGCTTGTTACTTTTCATTTTGATTGGAGTATGTTTTCAGGGGTATTCAATGGAATCTTTTTGTGAGTGGAATGAGAACCTTATTCGACTTCCTCTGCAACCTGTTCGAATTTTTGGTCTAGAATGGAGAAGTACTCCATTGGAGAGAACGGATGGATAATGAACAGGTGAGTTTGAGGGTTTTGGGTTTGTGAATAGGGTTTTGAGATTTTTAGTGTGTATAAAGGATGAGGATGAAAATGATGATGCCTATGAAAACTAGCTCTGATAAGAACTTGAAGAAGAAGAAGGCTTGAGAGCTAAGGAATGGATAAACAACTATTTAAATTTATTTCATGAAGATAAACATTACAATGAATAAACCACCCTTTAATTTTATTTCATGAAGATTTACAATGGATAAACCACCCTTCAAATTCATTTCATACATGAAGATAAAAGTTAAAAAATTATTCTCTTATAAGAACTACAAATGCACCATGGGTACACTATCACCCATGTGCTAGCTATTTCTAGAAAAGTTTACTAAATTAACAAGCCTGCAACAAAGTCATATGTCGTTTCGACATATGGAAAGTATCTGAAACCTAATTGTACCCGGACATCTGAGTAGAACTAATTTTTTATCATTACTAATGATAATTTGTGAGTTGTGACCGACAAACATAAAACATAAAGTATAACCCAAAGATCACATCAATAGATGTTTGTTTGAAATTTACTAAATGGAATTGGAAGAGAAGAAAACATATAATATAAAATGGGTAATATACACTTGTCCCTCGAAGTATAACCCAACTTACAAAATCGACCCTAATCTATAAAAACTAACAAATGAAATTCCGAAGTACATTTAAGTGAGCAAAATTGGCCCTCCGGCGATAACTTTGGCCGAAATGTTGATGTATAACAACAAAATCATGTATTGATACTATTTTAATACTTTTTAACTTATTTTAATGTATTTAAAGTCATTTAATTGTATTTTCTTGTATAAAATAAAATAATTAAATAGTATAAACATGTATATACATATAAAATAAATAAATTTTCTACACATAAAATAATTAATTCCATTAATTAAATTAAATAACTAAATTGAGTAATTTAATCAAATAAAATAGTTAACTCCACTAATTAACTTAAATAAAATAACTAACCCAACTAAATAACTCAAATAAAATAACTAACTCAATTAATTAATTCAAATAAAATAATTGACTCCACTAATCAACCAAGTAAAATAATTAAAAATGACTAATTAAAATAACAAAATAATTAACTCAAATAAGATAATTAAACCCACTAATTAATTCAAGTAAAGTAATTAAAAATAACTAACTAAATAATTATTTTACTTTGTTGATTTAGTGGGGTCAATTATTTTATTTGAGTTAATTAATTGAGTTATTTATTTTATTAAAGTTAATTAGTGGAGTTAATTATTTTATTTGAGTAAATAAACAAATTTAATTATTTTATTTAAGTTAGTTAATGATAATATGATATTAATTATTTTATGTGTTATATGGTAATGTAGACTATGTAATGAATTCTATTTATTTTATATAGTATATACACATTTATAACATTAAGTCATTATCTTATACAATTAAATGACTTTAAATACGTTGAAAAAATATTAAAATTTTATAAATACATGACTTTACAGTTAGTGTCCGGGAGGGTCAATTTTGCTCACTTAAATGCACTTGGGGGTGTGTTTTATTAGTTTTTATAAATTAGGGTCGATTTTGTAAATTGGGTTATACTTGGGAGGGACAAAAGTGTATTTTGCCCATATTATAAAATTGCAAATCTTAGAGCAACATGATCTAGATAAGGTGTTCAACAACCATAACAAATGAAAACTTTTGGAGTATCGTCTATCTATATGTACTTACATTAAAACTGCCCGTGCAATTGCCAAATCATCTTCACCTGGATAGCACTGCATATTCAAACAATATATAAGTTGAACCACAAAGCAATCATTATCTCAAAGAAAACAACTGTATTACTCATGACTACAACCATGAAAGCGAAAGGCTACAGTTTTTAATGTTAATATAGATAACATGGTAGAGAGTTAAAAATGTACAACTTCACGAAAGTATGTTAGTTTAGACAAGGCACACCATGCATGAATATTTTACATGTAGAGAACTTCACAAAGAAATGGTAATCTAGGACGGATCAGACAATGTGTTTTATGATGCTTAGAAATAATAGGATGCCAAAAAAATTACTATATTGTTCAGAAATAAGACTTCCTCCTCTAAAAGTTATATTGACAAAAGACACTTCAATGTAATTAGAACCTAAAAGCAACAAAATTAAATGAATTTAGATGGAAAGTCAGACAAACCAGGGATGAATATAGTTGCCTAATAGCAGTTCTATGGTCAAACTTATGAAAAAGGTCCAATAAAAAAGTAGGAAGGCTAACCTTGCCCATAAAATTTACTAGAGTTGAAGCGAACTTCTCTGGATTTTTCCCTCGAACAAAATGGAAAGACACTCTAGCCATGTCCTGCACGGCAACATATATTGATGAACATCCCACTGAACCATAAGATTAACAACCATGCAAGCTATAAGTGGAGTGGTTGTAGTCTAAGTTTATTCACTGCGAAATAATTCTCAAATGAGTTCTTGCAAATCCAACTAAGTAGAAGTGCACTATTGCAAGGCCAATGGAAACTCATTACATCTACTTTTGCAAATAGTCACACTTTCACTTCAAGCGGGCCATAATGTAGGTAACTTCACAATGACATCTTTTAAGGGATAGTAAACATGGATAAAAACATACGAGATTTAAACTAGGCCGGTATAAGTTGTCCAATAATCTTATCTGCCATTGCAGCAACTATCAGGTTTGGACTTGACCATTTTTATGAGTCAACATTTCACAAGTTTTTTTTCTTCTTTTTTCCCAACCATGGTGGACCCATACTTACTTACCCTTAGGAAGTGCGGATAAACCCCAGGGTTCACGCAATACTAACTGCGCACACAAGGCAATTCCATACTAAATTATGTGCTAGTGCTCCAAGGGGATCATTGCCGCGGTGGAGTATTAAAACATTTCATAAATTTTGTCATGATCCTACAAATTTGTATCTAAAACTCCATCCATAAGTGGAAAGAAAATTAAAATGATCTTCTTGTTCCCCAAAACATGTACTAAGCCATGCTGATGTATTTTTTCACAAAAGTAATAGATACCCGATAATTTTGTATTGATCACCTCAACTGTTTTATAAACAGCTTAGCATACCTGGTAAACTTATGAATCGGGACAAGGAGACAGACAGAACTGAAGAAGCAGAGTGATGCTTGTGTACTCCCACTGCCCCATTATTTGTCGGACAGATTAAACATTAAAGAGTTGTCAAGATACATTTACATATTCTGTTTTTTACTCCCTCCGTTTTACATAATTCATTTAATTTGGAGTCCTGGGCAATACAATTATGAAAAGTGTAAAATATCTAAAAAGTACTACTAATTATAAGATTGATTGTTTTCAAAATTTAAATTAGTCAAACTAATTTCAAATTTTGAAAATAACTCAAATTGACTTTAAAAAATCAAATTTGAACTTCGATTTCAGAAAGGAAGGAGTAATAAATTTTTATATTAAACTTTCAACTATATAAAAATATACTGTAATATATAATGTATTTTACATATCTTAAATTTTGTAAACACACACAAAAAAGGGGGGACAACTAAAACGGATGGAGGGAATATGTAAATTAAAAAATATATATTGGACCCTAAAGTAGATGTCAGACTTACCACCTCAGGGGATTCAGAGTATATATACTCAGCTAACATGTCATGTATTTCAGGAGATCCATTCCTAGGAGCTCCAAATTCCGTAGACCACCTAGGAGCAAAAAAAAGTGACATAGTTAGGGTGCATCAGTTGTGCCAAACAATATAGTTAACTTCACTATACAGAAAGACGTCCACCCTCTCTGTCCCACTTTACACATAAACCTAGATATATGTACATCCAATATTGAATATAATTCCACAAGATCGAGTTCCATTTAGGAAAGGGATTGTACTCAACCTTTAGGATAAAATAAGAGATTCTATTAATAAATTAAAGAGAATACAAGAAGATGGAGAACAAGGAGTTCAACAACCCTAAAACAAGTTAAATAAATTAGAAAACATTTAAGCAATGGCAGCTCTCCAAGCTCTCATGGTAGAAAGCCCACAGAGAATCAAAAAATGAACCTATCTCACAGCTCTCCATTCTCTACAAAGATTAGATACAGAATTACCCATAAAGGCATCCATTTACTGTACCTTCGGCCCCCATGTTAGGCGGGCAGGATTCTTTTTTATCATCAATACAATCCTCGTTCACATTTTTTTGTTATTTTTATCAATGAATAGATCTCTTTGCTTGGTAGAAGCCCACAGAGAAGCGAGAAAATCATCCTATCCAACACAAAAGAGGAAAAAAATAATTTGTCCCTTAAAAGCAAAGAATTCATTCTAAACTCGTATGCATCTTACTTATTCTAGATTATACCAACTACCACTCTTTCCATTCTTGTCCTTGGTTGTTCTCAGTCTTCATTGTGCTAGACATCATTGATATTAGCACAAGGGGTCATTCAATCTTTACTATGCTAAATGTTAAACAATATGGACACTAGTCAAGGCCACTTAAAGAGGTGAAACAGCTAGAAAATTATAAACACAAATTTCACTCACAACAAAGGAAAAAGCAATGGAAGAAAATCTCACCTAATTGCAGCTTTTAGAAATGATGAGCAGCTCTCAACACGTGTTTTTGCTGCTCCAAGTGCTTCAGAAATTCGTTGCATGTCATCATCTGCCAAATCCACGTGCTGTGGTACAGGAATTCGAGGAAACTTTTCGTAGATTTTCCTGACACGGTCTAAGATCGAGTTTTTGTCATATCATGAAGAAAAGAATTTTTGGAAATATTTGGATTTCAAACAACCACAGGTACTAAAAAGAATGCAGTTAAACAATATTATGTACACTTTGCTTCAGAGTCTAAAGCAGGCTATTAAAAGTTGGAATAAGGAGGTTTTTGGAAATTTGTTTCAAAATATTAAGAAGGCTAAGGCGACCAGAGGTAGTGAAACTAACTCGAACGATAGGGAACCCTCGATCTTACCCTCAGGAGGTGACTATAGAAGGAGCTGGAAAGGCTTAATAAGCACATCTCCAGTACGCTTAGCTTACACCTTATTTAAACTTTTACAGGAATTTTCAGCACATTTTTACAAAAAAGAAAATCACCTTTCTAGTATCTTTATGGGTTTCTGTGGGGTATTTAGGGATTGTCTATCTCCGGTTTGCAAATGGATTGGGGGACTACTTAATTTTAGGCTTCCATAGTTTCTTTTGCTTAAGATGTTATACTTTAGAGGAGTGTATATCCCCTTATCCTTTTTGTACTTGATCTCCATTTAAATAAAATATTTCTCTTTTATTTAAATCTTATTTAATTACAGGATTCCTCGATTATTACCAAGTAGAATTCGGCACACATGAGTACCCAGTAATGGTTTACAAAGAACACGTACAGATATTTCCAAATAGTCCGACTCTCCGACATCAATAGTAATAAATCAGAACCATTTTACCATCATCACATTCCTAATTGAATCGCATCAATTTTGAATTTAAAAATATCTCAAATTGACTTTAAAAAGTCAAAATAACTCTTATATTTTGGAACAGAGGGAGTACTTAAAAGCAATCTACCTGTTATAGTTTCCATGGATTTAGGCTAAATGATACTACAACAACCTATGATGTTATCAGTTATCCCTAGTCAAACCTATTCACTAATCCCTATATTGTTTTTGGTTCACATCTTTGATCTGCACAACCTGCAGAATGTGAGAGACATTGACCGCTACAAGGTCCACAACAGCATACTTGAATGTCCAACAAGGCTTGACAACTTGGCTTGCATACATTATATTATGTTTGTTTCAATTTTCTCCTTTGAGGTATTTTTTACCATGAAGAAATCATACATATTAAGAACATATAAAGCTCCTTTAAAACATGAATGAGGGTGAAAACAACTACTCTGGTAATTTTGATGTGCGTAGAAATGCCCCCTTACCTTAGGACCCCTGTTTACCGATATCACCAGTACTCTTTGTTGTATTTCAAGGACCACCTACTGCAATTAGCTATTTTTAAGCTGTTGCACATCTTGTTTTAGTATCGACCATTTGGAACTTTATTAAATTTTGAAGAATCTAAAGTCAACCAATCCTCGTGGCAGAAGCACATATGTGAACAACAAAAAGCAAATCAACTAATCAAGAAGACTATAAACTTCTCCAGCTCCAGGTGTAATTTAATCAATAAGTCAGGCAGCCAACAACCCTAAAAGGCAAAGTACAGGAAAGAGGATTGAGCTAAAGGAATGCCATCATGCCACTTAGATGAGAATTAATAACCCCCTCATGATGAGGCCAGGCTTGTTATTCATACAGCAGAGAATTACAAGGTTCAATAGTGTACAGTTTAGCCAAACTTGTGAATGCAAATCTTGTTGGCACAGAAGACATCCCCAAAAGCCAAGCATATGAGTAAAAGTGTAAAACTAAGATGATTTTGTTTCATATCTCAGAGTAGCCAAGGTCATTCCAGGTATCATCGCCAGCTTCTTTGCTTGGTGCAGAGACTCTAGCTCATGTATTAGGTTGATTCTCTTAGAGAGACTAAGTCCATTCTATTTTCAAGCCATGTTTCCTATAGAGGCCCCTTTACAACGCCAAGGGGTGATGAGGAACTTTGATTGTGATGCCAAAGGAGTAATCAAAGCATGTGCCCCCGTGCATAAATGTTGAGCGGTGAGGACCAAACAGAACTTGTGAAAGAAAAAGAATCTACTAATGATCTAACTTTCTTGAAAGACAAAGAGACCACCTTTCCACATATAAGAGTGTGTGTGTGTGTGTGTGTGTGTGTATATATATATATATTAGTCTGCCATTCCCCATGAAATATTTGTCTATTACTTCAAAAAAAATATTAGGTTTAAATTCAATTATACTCTACCGCCTATAATCTAGAGAAAGGAAGAGTTGACAAAAGAATAACACCACAAATAAGATGAATAAAAAATTAAACTGACCAAGACTATCCACGTCATAGAGAACTTTGGCTTTAACAAGGTTCTCTACAAATAGCACAGCGAGCTCAGCCCCACAAATAACCTGAAAATTGAATATGTAAATATATGTCAATGTGGCGGATTCCGTAAGGAAATAAGAATGATATGTTATACATTTGTAACATATTTTCAAGAAAGAATATTTTTTATGACAATATAAAAACCTTTGTAAACAACATTTACATTTTATAAATTGAGCTTGCTGCCAGCCTGCTAAACAAATCTATAATCCACAAATTCCAAGGGAGAGTCGTACAACTTTGCATCTCTACCATCTTATGCGATGTTACCTATATTTTAAGATATATACTGGATGAAACATTATAAAAACATATAATTAAAGAGACGTAATTATGGATCCATTGGAATTAAAATTCAATCTCTCTTTCTTTGAAGGGCATTAATGTGTTCTAGTGATGCCTCTGACTCCATCGTAAGGAAGTTATATGAATCAAAACCTTCGAACAACAATAGCATCATTCTAAAAGAAAAACATATTCTATCTGAAGTAGGAAAGCTCTTCCTTTTCCTTTTTCCTTCTTTTTTTCACATTACCTATCACTAAGATGTATAAACAGAAGAGGAGGCGAGGTTTTAAATTTATACAACAAAATGTAGGACTTTGGTAAGAACATATTGAAGTACAAGATCCCCACCATCACAGTTCAAACTTCAAACTCATATGAGTGTCCATATTACCAGAAATAAAATTAGAAGACCTTCACCAATAAGGTTGAAACCTAGTTGGTGGCCATATTAGTCTAATAAAGACGAGCAAACCCAAAACCATGTTTTTTATCAGTTAACACACCCTATGTCGCTGTTTTGTCTTCTTTTCTACTAAAATTTTCCTCTATGCAGTTTCTGATAATTACTTAAACCACACACATTAGTACAAAATGGCACACTAGAAAGACTAGCATCACCTGTTCATGTTCCAACTGGATGCAAGCACCAGCTTGAAGAATATCCAAGGCTTCAGAATACCTCTCAGCAGACACATATCTGTAATAAAGCACACATTTTTTTCAAAAACCAAACATTTGCGCACAAAAGTAAGGTCTACAGACAAAAATTAACTGCAGCCATATTATCAGCAAACAAGCATACAATTACAAATATACATACATATAAATATACATATATATATATATGGAAATTTTTTACCTTGCAGTAACAGACTTATACATCTGTTGAGCTCCATAGTGATTGCCTTCTTTCACTACTTTTTCAAACTTGTCAATATTCTGCAAATAATATCAGCCAAAAACAATTCTGAAAATTTTAACCCATTGCATACAATGTACGAATGCTTAATCCTAATAAGAAGTTGCAATCAGGCAACAATTTCACATGAATTTCAGTATACACCATGATGAATTGAGAAACGAAAACAACAAAATTCAGAAATCGAATAGGATATAGAGATTAAAGGAGAGGGAAAAGTATGAAAATTTGAATTAATATAGTAATACCTCCTTAGCCGGAGGTAGTGTTCCTCTCTTAGCTCTCTCCCTCGACATGGCCTCTCGAAATTCGTATTTCCAACACAGATCTCTCTCTTCTCCCCCCCTCTCTCTCTCTCTATGTACAAAGTATCTTCCGAAACAGCCCGGGTCAAATTACGTTCGTGCCGAAGGAAATTGTACCATAGGCTGAAAAGGCGTACTTTTACCTTTGTAGTATACAATTGTCGTCTCGGATATTTAAAAAAAATCCCCTTTTTTTTTTTTTTGGAACCATTAGGATGAACATGGTGCGGTTTGAAATTCAAATTGAACACAAAATCGTTTATATGTAGTTTGATAAATTCAAAATTACATATGAAATCGCTTGTAATCGGTGCGATGCGATTTTGAATCGTGCAGTACGGTTTCATTTGGTGCGGTTTCGATTCCCAAACCAATTGATACAACAAAATTTTATACATTTTAAATTAATAATTTAGCATTGCACAATATTAAATATCACGTTGATAACACACACAACCCTACTTGTAATGTTTTGTCAAAACAAAAGCTAAAAATAATAAAGTAATATGATGTAAATTATTAGAATAGAATATAGTAGAGTAACAAAAGCTAAATACAATCTTTGCTACTCTACTCTTAGTAGCAATATGTTGTAATATCCTTAGTAACAATATGTTGTAATAATTTACAAGGTAGTCTACCATATTATAACATATTGTTACTAAGAGTAACTCAATCATATTACAATATATTGTTAACAAATATCATATTACAATCATAATACAAAGAGTCAAAAATATTATAATTACTGTATCAATATGGTGCGGTTTCGGTTTTATACGTGTGGTTTTGGCTAGTAACCAAATTGAAACAGTAAATTTGGTTTTTCAACTCACCTAAAACCACCACATACGCCGAAACCGTTGTGTTAGGAATAAGTATGTGAATGATATTTCTATTTATGTATGATTTGATTATGATATAAATGAATGAATATGCAAGTTACTTGCATTAAGAAAAGCTGTAAAGTCCTTTGATAGATAATAGGAACATATGTACAAGGACTTAGAATGAATTGATCAAATATGTTATGTTAGGTTGATGTACAAGGAAAACATCTTTGTAAAGTCCTTAAAAAGAAATGATGTACAAAGACTATAAATATAGAAATATCAAGCTTGTTAGGTTGATCTTATAATGTAATAGATAGGCTTGTCTGATCGTCGAGCACTGCACCAGAAATCGTAGTCTGTCAGGAGAGTCAAGGAAAACTCAAGAACTATCAAGGCAGAATCGTAGTCTGCAAGATGGTAGATCTCAGAGTTCGTAGACTGCTAGAAGAGACAAAGAAGGATCGTAGTGTGTCGAGAAGAACTTCCTTGGAGCCGTAGTCTGCTGAGGAAGCCATGTTCAGAATCGTAGAGACAACATGTATAAGAGCCGAATGAGCTTCTGTCAAAGCCAAGTCAAGAATCGTAGACCACACTCGGAGTCGTAGAGTCTACTGGTCATATAAGAGCCAGATCAGATGAAGACAACAAGCTTAAGGACAGAAATCGTAGAGTGTCAACATCTGATCTCGGAGTCGTAGTGTCTGCAACACCAAAGCTAAATCGTAGAGTGCAGAACTAAGGCTTCAACAGAGGTGCTCACAACGCTAAGACAGAATCGTAGAGTAAACACGATTCTCAACAAATGAGCACTCCCAGAATATCCAAAGTACGAAGCCTCTGGTCTGAGCTGCAAAGATACATTCCACCTAAAGGAAACCAGAGAGCACTCAACAAATGGCATGCAAGCTAACAAAAGATCTAAGCACCAATCCAATCAACATCCAGATTGAGTTGTGAAGCCATTTAAGATGAAGTCTTCCACAAGTTGATCAGAAGAATACTTCAGTAAAAGGGACTGACTAAGGAAAGTTAGCAAGTGCAGTAGCTGTCAAGAGAACAGAAGATAGCGATCTTGGAGTCAACCAGGATCGTAGTGTTTGCCAAATAAAGCAGGAACTGTTGTAGTCTACACAGAGATACTGGCCAGCTTCTGAAGAACAAGGCTAAAGTGATTAAGCATGGGTCAGTCCATTGATGATAAGTAAACGGGAGATCGCAAGAAGAAAGCGAGCTGGGCATGCCACAAATCTGAGGTGTCTTGCTATTCAGAAGAGGTCAGAACAAGAAGTCACGCTATCAGTTCTTGAGACCAGTCGAGGCAAACAGAAGTGATTAAGTGCTGCACAAGAAAAAAAAGAGGTGTTCTACATTAAAGATCCAATGAACACTCTTCAGGATCGTAGTGTTGTCTCAACCTGTCAATGAGCAATATTCAACAAGACACACTATGATCAGGTCCAAGAACATCTGCATCAGAATCTTAGAGTTTGGTCATCTAAAAATTGAAGCATTATCAACGGTTCAATCTGAAGACTGTTATTTGAACATTGCTAGTTGAGAGCATCGATGCAAAAAGACAGCTCCTGACATTCTAATCGAGAAGTCTGAAAGGAGAAATAAAGATGACTACCTGCCTGAGACATCAAAGTGACATTTCTGACGGGATAGGTGAAACAGTAGACTGCAGTGTTAGAAAGATGAAAAAGGGGATGTCATGTCACATCTGCAGTCTACACCAAATAACTCGAGATCTGCGAAGCAATTCAAATAACTTTCAACAGCTATATTCCAGAGCTTGAAAGATCAAGAGTTGCTGAAGTTACAGAATCGTTGAGTTGTTGGAATGCTATTGTAGACTCTATGAGTTCCACCAGAGCTTAACAGAACAAGTCTCAGTGACAGTGAGACTACGAAGGTGGAAGTGAAGCAGATTTGAAGAAGGACTCAAACAGACTAAAGCTTCACTCAACAAAGATGAGAATGCCACTGAAGATGGCAGCTAAACTGAGAGCAAAGAAAGATAAGAAGATAGCATTCAAAAAAGTGGCAGAGCACAAAGAAGATCTAGAGAGACACTCTACGAATCACCATGAACCAAAAGCTGAAATAGAAAAAGTGCAGAACCATGTTTGCAAACCATTCAAGAAGGGTTCAGGGAATGTTAAGTGCCAAACGAAGTCTACCAAAAGCTCAAACACTTAGCAAACCTAAATGGTGATGGTGCACAACTGACATCGGATGAAATCGAATTTTGAATCACCAGGTACGTACGTCAATTTTGAGGACAACATTTCATAAGGAGGGGAGGTTGTAAGACCCCAACTTTTTATAAATAAAATCGAATTTTCTCTAATTATTATTGTGAATAATAAGGTGTTAATTTGATATAATGCTTTGGTTATGGGTGAAATGTGCAAAATTTGCAAAATAAGCAAGTGGTTATAAAATATTCATTGTTGTCGGGGAATATTCGTTTGGTCATAGAATATTCTTTTTGTCGGGGAATATTCGTACGACGGCGCAACCATTTGTGGGCCCCATAACGAAAAATAATTGGATGAATAAAATGACAAGTTTGAGTTTGTATAAATAACGACGTAGTTGTTATCGTTAACACTGTTGGAATACCCGGTGGTTAAAATACAGTAATACTCGTGGTTGCACAGTAGGACACAGTATTGCATAGTATTTTTGAATTATTGATTTTTACGTAAGAAGGCACTACATAATAATTGTTACAGTAATTACTATTCAATATTTTATTTTATCGATTCAATAATTATTGCGTTGATATTTTATATTATTGTTGTTTCAATAATTGTCACTGCACAGTATCTCTATTATCAGATAAATAATTCATATTATTTGAATAATATTATTAAATAGCATTATTGGTAATCTCTAAATAGCATCCTCAGTCCTAAATGATGATATTTCTGAATATCTTTGGCCTGTAGTGCAAAGATGAATGATTAACTGATGAATATATTTGGCCCGTAGTGCAAAGATGAACAGGTATTGAGATGAACATGACCAACTGGTGATACAAATAAATATATTTGGCCTGTAGTGCAAAGATGAATATTTGATTCAAGATGTATATTGATTGATGTTACAGGGATAAAATATTGATGATGGACTTTTAAATCTTAGAAGATAGTAGAATTCATTCTCTACTTGACTCTTCTAATGGATTGATGTTTCCACTACAGTTGTTGATCTAAAACTTGTTGTCTATTATATTCTATCAGATTTGTCCCTGTTGAAGACTACTGATAATTTATTGTATATTATCTTAAGTCATAATATTTTTTACTGGGCTAGTTGAGCTCACTATTTCCCTTTTTGTTCCATTTTTCTTCTCAGAAGGTAAGAACATAGCAAGAACTAGTCGGGGTATAGAGTGATGGTTCAGGATAGTTATTTTAGTAGTCATCACTATTTGTAAAATAGTGTATCAATAATTGTAATGAGGACTGTAAGACCCCAACTTTTATAAATAAAGATGAATTTTTTATAAATATTATTTTTGAATATTATGGAGTAAATTTGATATAATGTTATAGTTATGGGTAATATTTATAAATTTTATAAAAAACGCAAGTTGTTATATAATATTCGATTGGTTGGAAAATATTCGTTTTAACAGAAAATATTCGTACAACGGCACAATCATTGGTGGACCCCACAACGAAATTATTGTCGGATTGAGAAAATTACAAAAATACTTTATGAAAATAACGGCAGAAGTTTTTACCGTTAACTGTTGAAACACCCGGTGTTAAAAGTACAGTAATACGCGTGGTTGCATAGTAGCACACGGTATTGATTATTGATGCTTACGTGAGAAGTCACTCAGTTTTGTTCAATTATTGCTACAGTAATTGCTGCATAGTATCTCACGTTATCTGATTCAATTATTGTCCATATTTTATATATTATTAAATCATTAATTGAGACAACAAAGTTATTAATATTATTATTTACAATATTAACGATGTCTAAAAGTTCTGTCAAGGAGAGGTTTGGTCACCTAATTGCGCGCCAATACGGAGAAATCCTTATTGAAAAGCTCCCTCTTTCCTGGGAATGACCTGGTCGATTAATAATGTGAATAATAATAATGATGATGAGTTTTGTTTTATTAGTATTATTAATGTAATAAAACAGAAAAACTATTTATATAAAACAGAATACTTTTATAAAGTAATTCGTTTTTTAGACTATAAATAGAATATATGATATTCTATTATGCATAGTGTTTGCATAGTGTCTGCATAGTATTTGTATAGTAAAATCTTTTTATATAAAACATAATACTTTTATAAAGTTATTTGTTTTATTAGACAATAATTAGAATATATTATATTTTATTATGCATAGTGTTGCATAGTGCCTGCATAGTATTTTGTATAGTAAAATCTTTTTATATAAAACAGAATACTTTTATAAAGTCATTCATTTTATTAGATTATAAATAGAATATATTATATGTAAGAACCCAACTTTTTAATGAATAAAATCGAATTTCCTCTATTTATTATTGTGAATAATAAGGTATTAATTTGATATAATACTTTAGTTATGGGTGAAATGTGAAAATTTTGCAAAATAAGTAAGTGGTTATAAAAAATTCAATTGTCGGGGAATATTCGTTTGGTCGTTGAATATTCTTTCTGTCGGGAATATTCGTACGACGACGCAGCCATTTGTGGGCCCCATAACAGATAACGGTCGAATGAAGAAAATCACAAAATTGAATAACAGCGTAGTTGTTACCGTTAAGACTGTTGGAATACCCGGTGGTTAAAATACAGTAATACGCGTGGTTGCACAGTAGCACACGGTATTGCACAATATTGTTGAATTATTGATCCTTACGTAAGAAAGCACTACTCAATAATTATCACAGTAGTTACTGTTCAATATTTTATTTTATTAATTTAATAATTGCTGTGTTGATATTTTATATTATTGTTGTTCAATAATTATCACTGCACAGTATCTCCATTATCAGATCAATAATTCATATTATTTGAATAATATTATTAGATAGTATTATTGGCAATGTCTAGAAAGTTCTGTCAAGGAGAGGTTTGGTCACCTAATTGCGCGCTAGTAAGGAGAAATCCTTATCGGAAAGCCCCCTCTTTTCTGGGAACGGCCTGATTGTCATAATTGTGATTCTGTAATATTATTTGTGAATAATTAATTATTGATTTATATGATAAGGAAATATTTATTTTATGTGGATATAAATATTGGATATATTTATTGTGGTTATAAATGAAGGAATTAATGCTGAGGTGTTTTATCAATATTTTGTCGGATTGGAGGTATTAAAAATTATCCGTTGGTGGATTTCGGATATTTTATTTGTTTGGAATTTGGAAAAATTCAAAGTTACATAGTTGTAGAGAATTCGATTTCGTGTGGAATAGATATAAAATTCGTATTTTTCTGATAAACGGGCTATTTTCTATGAATTATTAAAGTTTCTGATTATTGTTTAAATGATAAAACATTTTGGAAAATTCTAGAATTGGTTGGTGAGAAATGTGCTCAATTGAATTTCAAATGTGGTGGGTGGCAATAGTAACAGGTAAAGCTATCAGGTAGCAGGTTAGTCTTCTATGGCGTTCTAAGCATTTTCCTATAAATAGGGTGCTTAGTTAGAATTGAAAATCACACCAGAATTCATAAGTTTTCTCTCTTTCTCTCTATATATTATCAAGCGTATTATTGTGAGTATTTTGATACTTTGAGTGTTGCTATACGGTGCAAATTTCTTAAGCACTATATCCAGTATTCCAGCCAGAAGTATTATCTTTTTGAGGTAAGAGATGTTATTTTCTTCGTAAGTGATATTATTTCTTCAATATCATTATGCCGAAATATTGGTTGGAACTTTTTATCAAATTTGGAACTTTTCATGTCGAGGTTACTATTCATGAGTTACTATTCACAAGTTACTATTCACGAGTTACTATTCACGAGTTACTATTCATGAGTACTATTCACGAAGCATGATGATTTTTCTTATGGAATTTCTATCTTTTGGTGTCGGAGTTACTATTCACGTATATGACACTATTCACGTATACGACACTATTCACGTATACGACACTATTCACCGAAAAATGAAATTTTCTTCTTTTTGTCCAAGATGTCTATTATGGTTACTATCTTTGATTGTATCCATGTTTTGATCTTTATTCTTGAATTTTACTTCGAAATTGGTTATTATGGAGTATTATTGATCTTGGATAAACTGTAATACGAATCCCTAATATTTGATCTTTTATTTCACTGGATTCGTTTTCTTTAATATATTTTTCATCATCCTTAGTGCAAAGATGAATGATTAACTGATGAATATCTTTGGCCTGTAGTGCAAAGATGAATGATTACCTAATGAATATCTTTGGCCCGTAGTGCAAAGATGAACATGTATTGAGATGAACATGACCAACTGGTGATACAAATGAATATCTTTGAACTGTAGTGCAAAGATGATTATTTGATTCAAGATGTATATTGATTGATGTTACAGGGATAAAATATTGATGATGAACTTTTAAATCTTAGAAGATAGTAGAATTCTTTCTCTACTTGACTCTTCTAATGGATTGCTTATTCTGCTGCAGTTGTTGATCTAAAACTTGTTGTCTATTATATTTTATCAGATTTTTTCCTGTTGAGAACTAATGATAATTTGTTTTATATTATCTTAGTCATAATATTTTCTTACTGGGTTAGTTGAGCTCACCCTTTCTTTCACTGTTCTCTTCTGGAAATGAGAATATAGCTGGGACTAGTCGGGGAATGGATTGACGGTCCAGATGGTTGCATTAGTAGTCCTCACTATTCTGTAAAATAGCGTATCAATAATTGTAATGAGGACCCCTTTTGAGTTTTTATACGGTCTATTAGACAATAGTTGTATTTAAACTCACAGTATATGTGTTGTCGTATTTTGCACGACAATTGTATTACTGAAGTTGTATTTATTTTTGTACCATATATTTGGCGACTCAGAATGGGTGTTGTATACCTATTTTGGGGGCGTCATAGTTGGTATCAAAGCTTAGGGATATGATCCTTGGCTAAGATGTGAGACTAGAACTAGGAGGGGAGAGATGGGAAATTCCTTCGCTAGTATGACCTACCTAAGTTTGTTTGGTATTTATTTGGTCGTTCAGTGTATAGGGATAATATGTGACATGTCAATTAACCCTTGTTTTGTTGCAGTGTTTGAAAATGGCATCTAAAAATGTTGTGATAAGCAATGAAGCATATGAGACCGTTGAGTCACCAACGATCAATACCCAGGATAATGTGCATCAGGATGGCAATAATCCTCAGGTGAACAACGACACCGACCAAATGATGAACGACGGTACGTTTAGGAGCTTTTTAGAATTCATGCAACACCGAACGAGAGAGACTCCTGTTCATAATGTAGGTGGAAACAATGGCAACCCACGGTTGGTCACCGCTAAGCAGTTCAAGGATCTGGGACCACCGAAGTTTTTGGGAAAGCTAGAACCACTTACGGCAGAGACGTGGATAAAGCAGATCACCAAGATATTTGATGTCTTGGGATGTTCCGAGGAGCAAAAGGTTCCCTTTGCCACTTTTATGTTGCGAGGAGAGACAGATTACTGGTGAGAATTGGTAAAGCGTACTCAACATGCCGCACTGAAGATGTCTTGGGAGAAGTTCCAAGAATTGTTCAAAGATAAGTACTTTCCCGAAAGTATTCGTCACATGAAGGAGGTTGAGTTCATCAAGCTGGAGCAAAACAATATGAACGTGTCGCAGTATGAAGCTAAGTTTGCGGAGTTATACCGATTTGCATCCCATTTGGTTGATAATGAGGAGAGAATGACGCGAATGTTTTTGTGAGGTTTGAAATCCGAAATACGTCAATACCTCATTTCTCACAAACTTTGTTTATATTCAGATGTAGTGAATAGGGCTCAGTTATTGGAGCGCGATAATGAGCCAACCCAACCGAAGGATAACGAGCAACAACACGATAATAATCGTACCGGTGGCAACTGTCATCAGAACAATGATAACCATCGTGGAAGAAATTATCATGATAGAAATGGTAACCACTTCGGTGGTAATCATGGCCAAGATAATAGAAGAAATGATTCAAGTGGAAATTTCAAGAAGAGAAGATTTAATGATGACAGGAAGACGTCGGCAACAGCACCAACACCAACACCAACAACAAATTCTAGGGGAGGAGAACGACCACCGGTTAGATGCTAAAGATGCGAAGAGGAGGAACATATAAGTCCAAACAGTTCATAGCTTTCCAAGATATGTTTTAGTTTTGGAAAAGACGGTCACATAGCTCGATTTTATCCTGTAGCGAAATCAAGTCCAGTTGGGACGGTGGCACCAAAGGTGGATACGGACAAAACCAAGTCGGTGGTTTCAGGAAGAGCGTTTTTTGTGACTTCTCAAAGAGCGAGTAACCCGAACGAAGTTAGCATGAGTTAGTTATTTATAAATTCTTGCGAAGTCTATACCTTATTAGATACCGGTTCTACCCACTATTTTATTTCTCCTGTTTGTGCTCAACGATTAAACTTGACTCCGGAGAAATTGGACTTTGACTTATCTGTTGAAACTTCGTTAGGTGAAACCTTCGTTACATCTACAGTTTATAAATCTTGAATGATCTAAGTTGGCACTATCACATTACCTATTGATCTTATCTCTTTAAAGATACTTGTTTTTGATGTAATTTTAGGAATTGATTGGTTAACCACTCATCATGCCAAAATTGAGTGTTTTCGTAAGGTTGTTAGTTTTCATATTTCTAACCAACCTGTTATGCGAATTCAAGCAACCAAACCATTGAAGTCAAACACTTTCATATCAAGCCATTAAGCCATTCATTTATTGAAAAATGGATGTCAAGCTTTCTTAGCCCATTTCATGGATTTAAACAAAAATAAGTCAGATTTGAATGATATTTCTGTTGTTAGTGAATTTCCTGACGTATTCCTGAAGGACTTCTTAGCCTACCCCTAGAGCGTGAAATCGAATTTTGTATTGACCCCAGTACAAAACCCATTTCTAAAACCTTTAAATATTTCTTCAACCAAAACGAACGTATAATGCGCCAAAGACGTTGGCTCGAGCTGTTGAAGATTACGATCGTAGCATTCAATACCATCGTGGGAAAACGAAAGTGGTAGCTGACGCGTTGAGTAGAAGATCGTATGCGTTTACGAGTGCGATGTTGTTAACACAAAAACCCATTTTGTATAACTTACAAATGATGAAGATAGAGTTAAAGACTCTAGGGACCCACATGAAGATAACGAAGATACGAGTAGAATCGACTTTAATCGATAAAGTTAAAACTGCTCAAGCTACACACCGAAGCTGATGAATATAAAGAAGAAGGTGCAAGAATGCGTTATTCTAGAAGTAAGAATCGATGAAGAAAAGAAAGCTCAAGCCTTCGATTTATTTGAATCTTCGATCGAGTAAGAACTGTGGCCTATAGACTCGCCTTAACACTAAGTATGTCGCGTGTTCATAATGTTTTTTATGTATTGATGTTACGTAAATATGTGGACGACCTGAATCATATTATTGCGTTAGAACTAGACGAGATAGCCAAAGATTTAACGTACGAGGAGGTATCTGTCAAGATCTTGGATAGGAAAGAACATGTCCTATGCACAAAGGTTATACCTCAAGTTAAGGTTTTGTGGAGGAACCATGCTATTGAAGAAATGAACTGGGAGTTGGAATCAGAAATGAAAGCGAGGTATCCTCACCTTTTCGAAACACCAGGTACGTACGTCAATTTTGAGGATGAAATTTCATAAGGAGGGGAGGTTGTAAGACCCCAACTTTTTAATGAATAAAATCGAATTTCCTCTATTTATTATTGTGAATATAAGGTATTAATTTGATATAATACTTTAGTTATGGGTGAAATGTGAAAATTTTGCAAAATAAGCAAGTGGTTATAAAATATTCAATTGTCGGGAAATATTCGTTTGGTCGTGGAATATTCTTTCTGTCAGGGAATATTCGTACGACGGCGCAACCATTTGTGGGCCCCATAACGGATAACGGTTGGATGAAGAAAACGACAAAATTGAATAACGGCATAGTTGTTACCGTTAAGACTGTTGGAATACCCAGTGGTTAAAATACAGTAATACGCGTGGTTGCACAGTAGCACACGGTATTGCACAGTATTGTTGAATTATTGATCCTTACATAAGAAGACACTACTCAATAATTGTCACAGTAGTTACTGTTCAATATTTTATTTTATTGATTCAATAATTGCTGCGTTGATATTTTATATTATTGTTGTTCAATAATTATCACTGCACAGTATATCCATTATCAGATCAATAATTCATATTATTTGAATAATATTATTAGATAACATTATTGGCAATGTCTAGAAAGTTCTGTCAAGGAGAGATTTGGTCACCTAATTGCGCGCAGTAAGGAGAAATCCTTATCGGAGAGCCCTCTCTTTTCTGGAAACGGCCTGGTTGTCATAATTGTGATTCTGTAATATTATTTGTGAATAATTAATTATTGATTTATATGATAAGGAAATATTTATTTTATGTGGATATAAATGTTGGATATATTTATTGTGGTTATAAATGAAGGAATTAATGCTGAGGTGTTTTATCAGTATTTTGTCGGATTGGAGGTATTAAAAACTATCCGTTGGTGGATTTCGGATATTTTATTTGTTTGGAATTTGGAAAAATTCAAAGCTACAAAGTTGTAGAGAATTCGATTTCGTGTGGAATGGATATAAAATTCTCATTTTTCTGATAAACGGGCTATTTTCTATGAATTATTAAAGTTTCTGATTATTGTTTAAATGATAAAACATTTTGGAAAATTCTAGAATTGGTTGGTGAGAAATGTGCTCAATTGAATTTCAAATGTGGTGGGTGGCAATAGTAACAGGTAAAGCCATCAGGTAGCAGGTTAGTCTTCTATGGCGTTCTAAGCATTTTTCTATAAATAGGGTGCTTAGTTAGAATTGAAAATCACACCAGAATTCATTAGTTTTCTCTCTTTCTCTCTCTATATTATCAAGCGTATTATAGTGAGTATTTTGATACTTTGAGTGTTGCTATACGGTGCAAGTTTCTTAAGCACTATATCTAGTATTCCAGCCAGAAGTATTATCTTTTTGAGGTAAGGGATGTTATTTTCTTTGTAAGTGATATTATTTCTTTAATATCATTATGCCGAAATATTGGTTGGAACTTTTTATCAAATTTGGAATTTTTCATGTCGGGGTTACTATTCATGAGTTACTATTCACGAGTTACTATTCATGAGTTACTATTCACGAGTTACTATTCATGAGTACTATTCACAAAGCATGATGATTTTTTATGGAATTTCTATCTTTTGGTGTCGGAGTTACTATTCATATATACGACACTATTCACGTATATGGCACTATTCACGTATACGACACTATTCACCGAAAAATGAAATTTTCTTCTTTTTGTCCAAGATATCTATTATGGTTACTATCTTTGATTGTATCCATATTTTGATCTTTATTCTTGAATTTTACTTCAAAATTGGTTGTTATGGAGTATTATTGATCTTGGATAAATAGTAATACGCATCTCTAATATTTGATCTTTTATTTCACTGGATTCATTTTCTTTAATATATTTTTCATCATCCTTAGTCCTAAATTATGATATTACTAAATATCTTTGGCCTGTAGTGCAAAGATGAATGATTACCTAATGAATATTTTTGGCCCGTATTGCAAAGACGAACAGGTATTGAGATGAACATGACCAACTGGTGATACAAATGAATATCTTTAGCCTGTAGTGCAAAGATAAATATTTGATTCACGATATATATTGATTGATGTTACAGGGATAACACATTGATGATGAACTTTTAAATCTTAGAAGATAGTAGAATTTTTTCTCTACTTGACTCTTCTAATGGATTGCTTATTCCGCTGCAGTTGTTTATCTAAAACTTGTTGTCTATTATATTTTATCAGATTTTTCCCTGTTGAAGACTAATGATAATTTGTTGTATATTATCTTAGTCATAATATATTCTTACTGGGCTAGTTGAGCTCACCCTTTCTTTCACTGTTCTCTTTAGGAAATGAGAATATAGCTGGGACTAGTCGGGGAATGGATTGACGGTCCAGATGGTTGCATTAGTAGTCCTCACTATTCTGTTAAATAGCGTATCAATAATTATAATGAGGACCCCTTTTGAGTTTTTATACTATCTATTAGACAATAGTTGTATTTAAACTCACAGTATATGTGTTGTCGTATTTTGCACGACAATTGTATTACTGAAGTTGTATTTATTTTTGTACCATGTATTTGGCGACTCAGAATGGGTGTTGTATACCTATTTTGGGGGCGTCATATTATATTTTATTTAAAAGATTTTGTTTTAAATCTGGACCGTCCGTTTAAAGTAAATCAATCTGGACTGTTCATGAATTAGTTACTATGCAGTCCATTCTTCTATAAATAGAAGCTCATTCCTTCATTATTTCTTACGAATTCACTTAAACTCTACAGAGAGAAACTATAGAGAGAAAGAAGAAAAGTGTTCTACTACTTCACTACTTCTATATCCAGTACTCTTCTTTCTAAGGTAGGGGATATTATTTGTTGTACTCGTAAGGGTTATTATTTCTTTCGTATTCATGAAGAAAAAGTTTGTTATTCCATTCTTTATCATTCTGTTGGAACATCCTGTCTGTGCTTTACGCATGACTTGGTTCTGTTCTTTATTATTCTGTTGGAACATTCTGTCTGTGCTTTACGCATGATCTGGTTCCATTATTTATCATTCTGTTGGAACATCCTGTTTGTGCATTTACGCATGACCTGGTTCCGTTATTCATTATTCTGTTGGAATAACCTGTCTGTGCGGTCTATTGCATGCCTGATGATTTCTTTTGTTATTCCATTCTTTATTATACTCAGTTGGTTAAAGTTTTTACTTCTATACTCCATGAAATTAGTGGAATATCCTTGATAATTGCGCTTCATCTAGTATCTTTTAATGGAAATATTCTTCTGAGCATTCTTGAATTTTACTCCACAAAGAAGTATCATATTGATAATTTAGACGTTATTGGTTCCTGGATAAATTAATTCTTGAACTTGTTTTTATTGAATTCTTATATCATTGTCATCATCCTCATGTTTATATTATGTTGAAAGTCATCTGTGGCCTGTAGTGCATAGATGGACTTGGTATGATTATGACCAGGGATTATTCGGTGTAATCTTGATCGTAATGTTACAAATGATGTGGAAAAAGTCTTCATTGGCCCGTAATGCATTGACAAACAGTTGTTGGCATGATCATGACCATTAGTGAATACACGAATATCCTTGGCCCGTAGTGCATGGATAATTTGTGGTCGTGATACTAAAGAATATCCTTGGCCGTAGTACAGGGGTGATTCAATGACGTGGACTATTTATTAAGCTGAGTCTCAGCGATAAAAGTGATGAAAAACCTTTTAAATCATAAAAGATGATAGATTTTATTTTCTACTTGACTCTTTTAATGGATTGCTTGTTCTGCTGCAGTTAAACTTGATGTTTATTATATTGTATCAGTTTAACACTATTGAAGACTAAGGATATTTTATTCTTCTTTATCTTAGTCATAATATTTCTTACTGGGCTAGTTGAGCTCACCCTTTCTTTCACTGTTCTCTTCAGGAAATGAGAACATAGCAGGGACAAGTCGGGGAACGGAGTGATGGTCCAGAGGATAACATTAGTAGTCCTCACTATTCTGTGCAATAGTGTGTTAATAAATCTATTGAGGACTTATTTTGAGTTTTAATGATGTCTAGAAGACAATGTTTGTATTAAAACTCACAACTCATGTTGTATATTTAAGATTGTATTTGAATTTTGTTCCATGTATTTGACGACTCAAGATGGGTGAAGTATACCTATTTTGGGGGCGTCACAGTTGGTATCAAAGCTGAGGGATATGATCCTTGGCTAAGATGTGAGACAAGAACTAGGAGGGGAGAGACGGGGAATTCCTTTGCTAGTATGACCTACCTACGTTTATTTGGTATTTAATTGGTCGATCAAAGTATAGGGATAATATGTGATATGATAACTAATCCTTGTTTTGTAGCAGTATCTGAAAATGACATCCGAGAATGTTGAGAATAGCAATGGAGCACAGGAGACCGTTGAGTCTCAACATATCAATAATAAGGATAATGTGCATCAGGAAGGCGACAATCCCCATGCAAACAACAACACTGACCAAATGATGAATGATGGAATGTTCAGAGGCTTTATGCAATTCATGCAACATCAGGCGAGAGCGACTCCTGTCCAAAATGTAGGTGAAAACATTAGAAACTCTCGGACGGTCACCGCTAAACAGTTCAAGGAGCTGGGACCACCGGATTTTATTGGAGAGCCAAAACCACTTAAGGCAAAAGCATGGATAAAGCAGATCACCAAGATATTTGATGTCTTGGGATGCTCCGAGGAGCAAAAGGTTCCTTTTGCCGCCTTTATGTTGCGAGGAGAGGACTAGTGGGAATCAGTAAAGCGTACTCAACCTGCCGCACTGAAGATGTCTTGGGAGAAGTTCCAAGAACTATTCAACGACAAGTACTTTTCTGAAAGTATTCGTCACATAAAAGAGGTAGAGTTCATCAAGTTGGAGTAGAACAATATGACCGTGTCACAGTACGAAGCTAAGTTTGCCGAGTTGTCCCGATTTGCGTCTCACTTGGTTGATAATGAGGAGAGAATGACGCGAATGTTTTTAAGAGGTTTGGAACCGGAGATACGTCAATATCTTATTTCTCATAAACTGTGTTTGTATTCAGATGTTGTAAATAGGGCTCAATTATTGGAGCGCGGTAATGAGTCAACCCAACCAAGAGAAAGCAACCGACAGAATAAAAATACCAGTGGTAATGGTCATCGAAGCGATGACAACAAACGTGGAGGGAATCAACATGCCGGAAATGGTAACCACTTCGGTGGTAATCATGGCCAAGACAATAAGAATGGAAATTTCAAGAAGAGGAGATTCAACAATGATGGAAAGATGTCACCATCAGCACCCGTGGCTAAGGAAGGAGAACGACCACCTATCATATGCTTCAAATGCGGAGGGGAGGGATATATCAGTCCAAACTGCGCGATGCCATCCAAAACGTGTTATAATTATGGAAGAGAAGGTTACTTAGCCCGATTTTTTCATGCACCGAAGTCTAGTTGGAACGGTGACACAAAATACCGTCCTAGACAAGTCAAAACCATTAGTTCAAGGGAGAGCGTTTGTTGTGACCTCCCAGAAAGCAAGAAACCCGAACGAGGTCATCACGGGTAAGCTTATCATAAACTCTAGCGAAGTCTATACCTTATTTGATACCGGTTCTACCCATTCTTTTATTTTTCCTAATTGCGCTCAACGATTAAATTTGACTCCGGAGAAATTAGACTTTAACTTATCTGTGGAAACTCCGTTGGGAGACACCTTCATTACATCCACTATTTATAAGTCTTGTTTAGTTCAAATCGGCGACCGCACGTTACCTGTTAATCTTATTTCTTTGAAAATACTTGAATTTGATGTGATTCTAGGGATTGATTGGTTAACTACTCATCATGCAAAAATTGATTGTTTTCGTAAGGTTGGTAGCTTACATATTCCTAACCAACCTATTATGCGAATTCAATGAACCAAACCATTAAAATCAATCACTGTCATCTCAAGCCATAAAGCTATTCGTTTATTAAAAGATGAATGTCAAGCTTTCTTAGCTCATGTCACGGATCTAAACAAAAATACGTCAGTTTTGAATGATATTTCTATTGTTAATAAATTCCCTGACGTATTTCCTGAAGAACTTCATGGCCTACCCCCAGAGCGTGAAATTGAATTTTGTATCGACCTTGAACCCGGTACAAAATCCATTTCCAAAGTCCCATATCGAATGGCTCCTATTGAACTTCAGGAGTTAAAGACCCAACTGCAGGAATTGTTAGACATTGGCTTTATTCGTCCTAGTACTTCTCCTTGGGGTGCTCCTGTTCTATTCGTGAAGAAGAATGATGGGAGTATGTGACTTTTTATTGATTATCGAGAGTTGAATCATGTAACCATCAAAATTAGGTACCCATTGCCACGTATTGATGACCTGTTTGACCAGTTGCAAAGAGCCAAATTCTTTTCAAAGATCGATCTTCGTTCTGGATATCATCAGCTAAAGGTTAAAACTGAGGACATTCCAAAGACGGCTTTCAGAACTCGGTACGGGCATTATGAATTCCTAGTCATGTCTTTTGGATTGACTAATGCTCCTACTGCCTTCATGGATATGATGAACCGAGTATTTAAGGAATATTTGGATCACTTTGTGGTCGTCTTTGTTGATGACATCCTTATTTATTCCAAAAGCCGTGCAGATCATGAGCAACACTTGAGGCTGATACTTCAAAAGCTTCGTGAATACAAGCTTTATGCCAAGTTGAAGAAATGCGAGTTCTGGCTTGAGGAAGTAGCATTCCTTGGGCACGTAGTATCAAGCCATGGAATATCTGTTGACCCGACAAAAATTGAAGCAATTTAAAGCTGGGAGCAACCTAAATCAGTGACCGAAGTACGTAGCTTTCTCGGTTTAGCTGGTTATTATCGGAGATTCGTGGAAGGATTTTCTCGAATTGCTACTCCATTAATTCAGCTGACTCGAAAAGATACAAAGTTCGGTTGGAGCGAAGAATGTGAGAAGAGTTTTTAAGAACTCAAGATGAGACTCATTTCAGCACCTGTTCTGACAATACCATCTGGCTCGGAGGAATTTGTCATCTACAGTGATGCTTCGGGTAAAGGGTTGGGATGTGTTCTCATGCAACATAGGAAAGTCATAGCTTATGCCTTAAGACAACTCAAAGAATATGAGAGGAATTATCATACTCATGATCTAGAGTTGGCAGCTGTTGTCTTCGCACTTAAAATTTGGAGACATTACTTGTATGGGCAGAAAGTGGATATCTTTACGGATCATAAAAGCCTCAAATATTTCTTCACTCAAAAGGAACTCAACATGCGACAACGACGTTGGCTTGAACTGTTGAAAGATTATGATCATACCATCCAATACCATCCTGGAAAAGCGAACATGGTAGCTGACACATTGAGTAGAAGATCATATGCAGGTACGAGTGCGATATTGTCAACGCAAAGGACCATTTTATGTGACTTACAAAGGATGGAGATAGAGTTAAAGACTCCAGGGACCCATGTGATGATGGCGAATATACGAGTAGAACCGACTTTAATCGATAAAGTTAAAGCTGCTCAAGCTACAGACCTGAAACTGATGCGTATAAGGAATAAAGTGCAAGAAGGTGCTATACCAGAAACAAGAATTGATGATGAAGGAATACTTCGAGTCAACTCCAGACTTTGTGTTCCTAACGACCCTGATTTAAAGTATAAAATCATAATGGAGGCGCACAACACACCGTTTGCAATCCATCCTGGGAGTACCAAAATGTATCGTGATCTTTGTCATACATTTTGGTGGAGCAATATAAAGAGAGAGATAGCGCTGTTTATCTCAAGGTGTCTAACTTGTCAACGAGTCAAGACGGAGCATCAAGTACCAAAAGGTCCATTACAACCACTTGAAATTCCATAATGGAAGTGGGAGCACATTACCATGGATTTTGTTACTGGTCTTCCCTAGGTTTCTTAAGGCATAGATGCGATTTGGGTCATTGTTGATAGATTGACCAAGTCTGCTCATTTCTTACTGATACTAGAAACTTATACACTTGAACGTCTTGCTCGTATGTACATAAACGAGATTGTAAGATTGCATAGTATGCCAATATCCATAGTTTCTGATCGAGACCCAAGATTCACTTCAAGATTTTGGGTTAGTTTGCAAAAAGCTATGGGCATAGATTTACGATTTAGCTAGGCATATCATCCTCAGACGGACGGGCAGTCGGAGAGGAGGATTCAAACTCTTGAAGATCTATTAAGACTCTGTGTTCTTGACTTCAAGGGAAGTTGAGACAAGTTCTTACCATTGGTGGAGTTTTCCTATAACAATAGCTATCAAACAAGTATTAGCGTGGCTCCATTCGAAGCGTTGTATAGAAGAAAGTGTCGTTCTCCAGTATGCTGGGATGAGGTGGGTGAAGCAACGTTGTTGGGATCAGAGTTGGTACGTATGACTACGAAAAAGATTCAAATGACCCGACAACGTACAAAAACCTCACAAGATCGACAAAAGAGTTATGCTGATCTTCATCGAAAAAACGTGGAATTCGATATAGGAGATCATGTGTTATTACGTGTTGCTCCATGGAAAGGAGTTACGAGATTTGGAAAGAGAGGAAAGTGTTAGGTTTGTAATATTCATGAACGCAATCAAATTGCAAAAATTAGCGGAAACGTGTAAAAAATCAGAGTTTAAATTTACAAACCATAAACCCGGATCATCCTTTATGCACAATTATTAATTAAACGAAAAGATAAAGAATAAAATCATACCCTTGAAGATCGAGCTTCCTCAGGTACAAGTTCACCTCCAAATCCTTTCGCGTTCAACTTGAATCCACCGGGTTTGGTTCCTTCCTTTGATCAACGTTAGCCACCCAAGTGTTTGGCCTCTAGAGGTGATCCACCAAGGAAGAACAAAATTCAAGAAGATGGGTATTTGGCTCAAACCCTAGTTTTCTATCTCTATAGAAAAAGGGGCGTACTCTCCAACAATTGGAATAACGTATCTCTGATATCTGATATAAGACTCCTCTTATAAAGATATCAAGTAACCCTATTAAAAATAAGGTATTATTTATTTAATTAATCTCTTTTAATTAAATGGGCTCCCTAATCTTATTAGGAATAATTAATTAAACTCCTTTAACTAATTTTCCCTCCTAATCCTATTAGGAATAAATGAGAGTACTTATATTAAATTAATTCCTAAACTCTTTTAGAAATTAAAATAATAATAATTGTAATAATATTAATAATACTCCTCTTATTAATTTATATTTAATATTTATAAAATATTAAATAATAAATATTAAGCTATTTAATTTATTCTATCAACATAGATTAAATTAAATATACTTAACTTATTATTACGATTATGCCATTAACTTCTTAAATAATTATTCTTCCTTTTATGGTGTGACCCTTTAGGTTCTCCATATTAAACTGGTTGTGAATAAATCAATTAGAACAATTCTAATCTTATTTAAATAAATAAATTAAACTATTAATTTATTTAAATAAATAATATTTATTCTACAATAGGGATAAGCCTCCCTAGCGATTAACGACTTTCCAGATAATATAGATTTCAACATTAATCATAAAAGAACCTTTGAGTAAATAGTTACCGTACAATTCAATCCTTCTACCACACAATGTCCCAATTAAATATAAGGCATGGAATTACTGTCAAGTCTTATTTTATTTAATTATATGTATTTCGATCCTTAAATGCACAACTCCAAATAATGCAAATTAGAAACTCCTTTCTAATTTCATTCTGCCTTGGCCAAGGACTACTGGGTTGTCATTTATCGAATCACATAGGACATTTCTCTTCTTTTACTAGAAGTGGTAGATTCTTTATTGATCATACATTATCTCCATGTATAATTTATTATACCCAAGCATATCCTTTGATATACCCTAAGGGTCTTAAGGAATAAGTCAAAGTATAACTCATCATACACAAGATACTATGATGATCTCAAGTCCAAGGATCACTTGTACTACTATCACTATAGGAATTCCTATTGACATGCAAGTAAAACTCCATTAGGTATTCCTTAGCGAGTCACGTTCAGTGAACTTATTCTCTAATAAGCACCTACATACTTGCTTTAGTGTCTCCACACAAATGATCATGAGATCAATCATCCTCATCCAATGAGCAAGCAACGTATGTACCAATCTATCCGGATTCACTAATCCCCAATTTAGTAATCCAACGATTGGGAACTATTTTAGTTTTAAGCTTTCTAAGAATTTAGATCTCATTAGAATGATCATCATCATTATTCTAAAAGCATTGCTTAAAACTATGGGTTTATCACATATTATAAAACAGCATCATGTAGATAACTAAAAGCCTTTAATAAATTAATACTTTTTATTAATAAATGAATAAGATTGTTACAAAGTATATGCTTTATCATCAAACATGATTGGCTTGTGTGCATATTACTTTCAGAAAGCTCAATCCTCGATTCATCGGACCATTTTTAATCCTCGATCGAGTAGGAACTGTGGCCTATAGACTCGCTTTACCACCAAGTATGTCTCGTGTTCATAACATTTTTCACATATCCATGTTACGTAAATATGTGGAATACCCGAACCACATTATTGAGTTAGAACCGGATAAAATAACAGAAGATTTGACGTATGAAGAGGTTCCTGTTCATATCTTGGATAAGAAGGAACATATTCTACGCTCCAAGGTTATACCTCAAGTCAAAGTTTTGTGGAGAAACCACGATGTTAAGGAAATGACCTGGGAGTTAGAATCTGAAATGAAATCAAAGTATCCTTACCTTTTCGACATACCAGGTACGTACCCTAATTTTGAGGACGAAATTTCATAAGAAGGGGAGGTTGTAAGACCCCAACTTTTATAAATAAAGATGAATTTTCTATAAATATCATTTTTGAATATTATGGAGTAAATTTGATATAATGTTATAGTTGTGGGTAATATTTATAAATTTTGCAAAGTACGCAAGTTGTTATATAATATTCGATTGGTTGGGGAATATTCGTTTTAACAGGGAATATTCGTACAACAGCACAATCATTGGTGGACCCCACAACAGAATTATTGTCGGATTGAGAAAATGACAAAAATACTTTATGAATATAACGGTGGAAGTTTTTACCGTTAACTGTTGAAACACCCGGTGTTAAAAGTACAGTAATACGCGTGGTTGCATAGTAGCACACGGTATTGATTATTGATGCTTACGTGAGAAGTCACTCAGTTTTGTTCAATTATTGCTACAGTAATTGCTGCATAGTATCTCACGTTATTTGATTCAATTATTGTCAATATTTATATATTATTAAATCAATAATTGAGACGACAAGGTTATTAATATTATTATTTGCAATATTAACGATGTCTAGAAGTTCTATTAAGGAGAGGTTTGGTCACCTAATTGCGCGCCAATAAGGAGAAATCCTTATTGGAAAGCCCCCTCTTTTCTGGGAACGACCTGGTCGATTAATAATGTGAATAATAATAATAATGATGATGAATTTTTTTATTAGTATTATTAATGTAATAAAACAGAAAAGCTTTGTGACGCACCCAAAACAGGTATACAACACCCATTCTGAGTCGCCAAATATATGGTATATAAAACAAACTACAACTTCAATAATACAAACGTCGTATGAAATACGACAATACATACTATGAGTTTAAATACAAATATTGTCTTCTAGACAATATCCACACACAAATAAGTCCTCATTACAATTATTCAAACACTATTTTATAGAAATAGTGAGGACTGCTAAAAAAATCTTCCTAGAAACCTCACTCCATACCCCGACTCGATCCTACTATGTTCTCACCTCTTGAGAAGAAAAATGGAACAAAAAAGAAAAGGGTGAGCTCAACTAGCCCAGTAAAGAACATTATGACTAAGATAATATACAACAAATTATCGTTAGTCTTCAACAGGGAAAAAAATCTGATAAAATATAATCGACAACAAGTTTTAGATCAACAAATACAGCGGGAACAACAATCCATTAAAAGAGTCACGTAGAGAATGAATTCTAATATCTTCTAATATTTAAGAGTCCATTATCAATATTTTATCCCTGTAACAACAATCAATATACATCTTAATCATCTTTGCACTACAGGCCAAAGATATTCATTTATATCACCGGTTGGTCATGTTCATCTCAACACCTGTTCATCTTTGCATTACGGGCCAAAGATATTCATCAGTAATCATTTATCTTTGCTCTACAGGCCAAAGATATTCAACAGTATCATCATTTAGGACTGAGGATGATAAAAATATTTTTTAAAGAAACGAATCTAGTGAAACAAAATAACAAGGATTAAGGATTCGTACTTTAGTTTGTCCAAATTCAAAAATACTCCATAATAAACAATTATGAGCCAAACTTCAAGAATGAAGATCAAAACATAGATACAATCAAAGCTAGTAACCATAATAGACATTTTGGACAAAAAGGAGAATTTTCATTTTTCGGTGAATAGTGTCGTATTCGTGAATAGTGCCGTATAAGTGAATAGTGCCGTATACATTAATAGTAACCCCGACACAACAAGTTTCAAATTTGATTAAAAAGTTCACCAATATTTTGGCATAATGATATTGAAGAAAATAATATCATTTAAGAAGAAAATAACACCCCTTACCTCAAAATAATCGCACTTCTGACTGAATTTCGGTATAGTGCTGACAGAAACTCGCATCGTATAGCAACACTCAAAGTATACTCACAAGAATACACTCGATAATATAGAGAGAGAAAGTGAGAAAACTTGTTCCTGGTGTGATTTTCAATTCTAACTTAGCCCTCTATTTATAGGAAAATGCTAGAACACCAAAGGAGACTAAAATAATAAAATATTAATATTTTAATTCAAACTTCCTACGCATGCTTTGTTAGGCCAAGACCAGCCACCACCTTGGAAAATTTCCAGTAGCCCACATGTGTAATCACACCAACCAAAGTGGGTCCCACCCATAAATTTAATAAAAATTATTTTATTTTCTGAAACATCAACAATTCATAAAAAATAGACCGTTTATCAGAAAAATACGAATTTTATGTCCATTCTGCCTGAAATTGAATTCTCTACAAATTTATAAAAGAAAGTTTTTCCAAATTCCCAATAAAAAATATCCGAAATCCACAAACGGATGATTTTTAATACTTCCGGTCCGACAAAATACTGATAAAACAACTCCACATTAATTCCTTCATTAACAACCACATAAAATAAATAAATCCATCATTTATATCAAATAAATATTTCATTATCATATAAATCAATAATTAATTATTTATAAATAATATTACAGAATCACAATTATGACAACCAGGCCGTTCCCAGGAAAGAGGGGGCTTTCCAATTAGGATTTCTCCTTACTGGCGCGCAATTAGATGACCTAACCTCTCTTTGACAGAACTTTCTAGACATTGCCAATAATGTTATCTAATAATATTATTCAAATAATATGAATTATTGATTTGATAATGGAAAATACTGTGCAGTGACAATTATTGAAACAATAATAATATAAACTAACAACGCAACAATTATTGAATCAATAAAATAAAATATTGAACAGTAACTACTGTAACAATTATTGAGTAGTGCATTCTTACGTACGAATCAATAATTCAATAATACTGTGCAATACCGTGTGCTACTGTGCAACCACGCATATTACTGTATTTTAACCACCAGGTAACCCAACAGTGTTAACGGTAATAATTTACGCCGTTATTTATAAAACTTAATCTTTGTCGTTTTCTTTCATCCAACCATTTTATGTTATGGGGCCCACAAATGACTGCGCCGTCGTACGGAGATTCTCGACAATAAGAATATTCCATGACCAAACGAATATTCCCCGACAAAAAGAATATTTTAATAACCACTTGTTTATTTTGCAAAAATTGCACATTTCACCTATAACCAAAGCATTATATCAAATTACCACCTTATTAATCAAGAATAATAATTAGAGGAAATTTAATTTTATTTATAAAAAGTTGGGGTCTTACAACCTCCCCTCCTTATGAAATTTCGTCCTCGAAATTGACGTACATACCTGGTGTATCGAAAAGGTGAGGATACCTCATTTTCATTTCTGACTCCAACTCCCACGTCATTTCCTCAATAGCATGGTTCCTCCATAAAACCTTAACTTGTGGTATAATCTTGGTGCGTAGGACATGTTCTTTCCTAGCCAAGATCTTAACAGGTACCTCTTCGTACGTTAAATCTTCGGCTATCTCGTCTGGTTCTAACGCAATAATGTGGTTTGGATCTTTCACATATTTATGAAGCATAGATATGTGAAAAATATTATGAACACGAGACATGTTTGGAGGTAACGCGAGTCTATAAGCCACATTTCCTATTCGGTCAAGAATCTCAAATGAACCAACAAATCTTGGATTGAGCTTTCCTCTCTTTCCAAATCTTGTAACTCCCTTCCATGGAGCAACACGTAACAGTACATGATCCCCAATATTAAATTCCACGTCCTTTCGATGAAGATCAACATAACTCTTTTGTCGATCTTGTGAAGTGTGAATACGTTGTCGAATCATTTTGATCTTTTCTGTAGTCATGCGTACTAACTCTGGTCCCAACAACGTTGCTTCTCCCACCTCGTCCCAGCATACTAGAGAATGACACTTTCGTCCATACAACGCCTCAAATGGAGCCATGCCTATACTTGCTTGATAACTATTGTTGTAGGAGAATTCCACCAGTGGCAAGTACTTATCCCAAGTTCCTTTGAAATCAAGAACACAGAGTCTTAATAGATATTCAAGGGTTTGAATAGTCCTCTCTGATTGTCCGTCCGTTTGAGGATGATATGCTGAACTGAATCGTAAGTCCGTGCCCATAGCTTTCTGTAAGCTAACCCAAAATCTTGAAGTGAATCTTGGGTCACGATCCGAAACTATGGATACTGGCATGTCATGCAATCTCACAATCTCGTTTACGTACATACGATCAAGACGTTCAAGGGAATAAGTCTCACGTATCGGCAAGAAATGGGCAGACTTGGTTAATCTATCAACAATAACCCAAATCGTATCTATACCTTGAGAAACCTTGAGAAGACCCATAACGAAATCCATAGTAATGTGTTCCCACTTCCATTCCGGAATCTCAGGTGGTTGTAATGGACCTTTTGGTATTTGATGCTCCGCCTTTACACGTTGACAAGTTAAACACCTCGAGATAAACTCCGCGATCTCTCTCTTCATATTGTTCCACCAAAATGTATGTCGAATATCATGATACATTTTGGTACTCCCAGGATGGATTACAAACGGGGTGTTGTGTACCTCCATCATGATTCTATGCTTCAAGTCAGAATCGCAAAGTCTAGAGTTGACTCGAAGTATTCCTTCTTCATCGATTCTTGCTTCTGGAATAGCACCTTCTTGCACTTTCTTCTTCATTTGTATCAGCCCCAGGTCCGTAGCTTGAGCAGCTTTAACTTTATTAATTAAAGTCGGTTCTACTCGTATATTCGCCATCATCATGTGGGTCCTTGGAGTCTTTAATTCTACCTCCATCCTTTTCAAGTCATACAAAATGGGCCTTTGCGTTGACAATATTGCACTCGTACTCGCATATGATCTTCTACTCAATGTGTCAGCTACTACTTTCGCTTTTCCAGGATAATATGGAATAATGTGATCGTAATCTTTCAATAGCTCAAGCCAACGTCATTGTCGCATGTTGAGTTCTTTTTGGGTGAAGAAATATTTGAGGCTTTTATGGTCCGTATAAATCTCCACTTTCTCCCCGTACAAGTAGTGCCTCCATATCTTCAACGCGAATACGACTGCTGCCAAGTCCAGATCATGAGTAGGATAATTCCTCTCATATTATTTGAGTTGTCGTGAGGCATAGGCTATGACTTTCCCATGTTGCATGAGAACACATGCTAACCCCTTGCCAGAAGCATCGCTGTAGATAACAAATTCATCCGAACCAGATGGTATTGTCAGAACAGGTGCCGAAATGAGTCTCCTCTTGAGCTCTTGGAAGCTCTTCTTGCATTCCCCGCTCTATACGAATTTTGCATCCTTCCGAGTCAGCTGAGTTAACGGAGTAGCGATTTGAGAAAATCCTTCCACGAATCTCCGATAATAACCAGCTAAGCCCAGAAAGCTACGCACTTCGGTCACTGACGTTGGCTGCTCCCAACTTTGTATTGCTTCAATCTTCGCCGGGTCCACAGATACTCCATGTTTTGACACCACGTGCCCAAGGAATGCTACTTCCTCAAGCCATAACTCGCATTTCTTTAGCTTGGCATAAAGCTTGTGTTCACAAAGTCTTTGAAGTACTAGCTTCAAATGGTGCTCATGATCTTCACGACTTTTGGAATAGATGAGGATGTCATCAATAAAGATAACAACGAATTGATCCAAATATTCCTTGAATACTCGATTCATCATATCCATGAAGGCAGCAAGGGAATTAGTCAATCCGAAAGACATCACTAAGAATTCATAATGCCCATACCGAGTTCTTAAGGCAGTCTTTGGAATATCCTCAGTTTTAATCTTTAGCTGATGATATCCAGAACGAAGATCGATCTTTGAAAAGAATTGTGCTCCTTGCAACTGGTCAAACAGGTCATCAATGCGAGGTAGTGGATACCTATTCTTGATGGTGACATGGTTTAATTCTCGGTAGTCAATACAAAGTCGCATACTCCCGTCTTTCTTCTTTACGAATAAAACAGGACCACCCCAAGGAGATGTACTAGGACGAATGAAACCGATGTCTAACAATTCCTGTAGTGGGACTTTTAACTCCTGAAGTTCAATAGGAGCCATTCGATATGAGGTTTTAGAAATGGGTTTTGTACCCGGTTCAAGATCAATAAAGAATTCAACTTCACGTTCCGGGGGTAGACCAGGAAGCTCTTCAGGAAATACATCAGGAAATTCTTTAAGCACAAAAATATTATTCAAATCTGACTTGTCTTTATTCAAATCCATAACATGGGCTAAGAAAGCTTGACATCCATTTTTCAATAAAGGAATATCTTTGTGGCTTGATATGACATTAACTGATTTTAGTGGTTTAGTAGTTTGAATTCGTATGACAGGTTGGTTAGGAATATAAAAACTAGCAACCTTACGAAAAAAATCAATTTTGGCATGATGATTGGTTAACCAATCAATTCCTAAAATCACATCAAAAGCAAGTATCTTTAAAGAGATAAGATTAACAGATAATGTGATAGTGCCAACTTGTATCATGCAAGATTTATAAACTGTAGATGTAACGAAGGTTTCACCTAACGGAGTTTTAACAGATAAGTCAAAGTCCAATTTCTCCGGAGTCAAGTTTAAACGTTGAGCACAAGCATGAGAGATAAAAAAATGGGTAGAACCGGTATCTAGTAAGGTATAAACTTCGCAAGAATTCAAGATTAGCTTACCCGTGATCACTTCGTTTGGGTTCCTCACGTTTTGGCCAGTCACAACAAACGCTCTTCCGGGAACCGCTGATTTTGACTTATCCGGGACAACCCTTGGAATCACCACTCCCGCTGAACTTGGTTTCGCTATAGTACAATCTCGAGCGATGTGGCATTCCTTTCCACAGTTGTAACATACCTTGGATTGTTGTGGACAGTTTGGGCTGATATGTCCCTCCTTCCCGCATTTGTAGCATCTAACTAGCGGTCGTTCTCCTCCCCTAGAATTTGTTGTTGGTGCTGGTGCTGGTGCTGCTGCTGATGTCTTCCCGTCATTGTTGAATCTTCTCTTTCTGAAATTTCCACTTCAGTCACCTCTTCTATTATCATGGGCACGATTACCACCTGAGTGGTTACCGCCTTTGTCCGTATTCTTCCTTCCTCGCTGGTTATCATCGTTCTAATGACTGCTGTCACCGATATGACCCTGATTGTGGTCCCTCGGTTGAGTATACTCACTATCTCGCTCTAACAACCAAGCCCTATTTACAACATCTGAATACAGAGAAAATTTATGAGATATAAAGTATTGACGAATCTCGGGTTTTAGACCTCTCAGAAACATCCGCGTTATACGTTCCTCATTCTCCACCAAATGAGGTGCAAACCTGGATAACTCTGCGAACTTTACCTCGTACTGAGACACCTTCATGTTATTCTGTTCGAGTCTAATAAACTCTACCTCTTTCATATGACGAATACTTTCAGAAAAGTACTTGTCATTGAAAAGTTTCTAAAATCTTTCCCAAGACATATTGAGTGCATCTGGTTGGGTACGCTTCACAGATTCTCACCAGTAATCTGCTTCACCACGAAACATAAAGGTAGCGAATGGAACCTTCTGTTCCTCCGTGCATACCAAGACATCGAATATCTTGGTAATTTGCTTGACCCATGTTTCTGCCATGATCGGATCCGATTTTCCCTTAAATTCTGGTGGTCCCAACTCCTTAAACTGCTTGGTTGTGACAGACCGCGCGTTGCCATCATTTCCACCCATATTTTGTACACGAGTCTCTCTCGTCTGATTTTGCATGAACTGCAAAAAGATCCTAAACATTCCATCGTTCATCGTTTGCTCGGTAGTGTTGTTTACAGGAGGAATATTGCCTTCCTGTTGCACGTTCTCCTGGTTTGTGACTAAAGGTTGCTCCACAGTCTCGTACACTCCATTGTTAACGTTCTCAGCAGCCATTCTTAAATACTGCCATAAAACAAGGGTTAATTAAACATATCACATAATATCCCTATATTATGACCAACCAACAAATAAGCTTAGTAGGACACACTAGCAAAGGATTTACTCATCTCTCCCCTCCTAGTTTTATTCCCCGATCTCCTCCAGAGACCATATCCCTAAGCTTTGATACCAACTGTGACGCCCCCAAAACAGGTATACAACACCCATTCTGAGTCGCCAAATACATGGTACATAAAACAAACTACAACTTCAATAATACAAATGTCGTGTGAAACACGACAATACATACTGTGAGTTTAAATACAAATATTGTCTTCTAGACAATATCCACACGCAAATAAGTCCTCATTATAATTATTCAAACACTATTTTATAGAAATAGTGAGGACTGCTAAAATATCTTCCTAGAAACCTCACTCCATACCCCGACTCGATCCTGCTATGTTCTCACCTCCTGAGAAGAAAAATGGAACAAGAAGGAAAAGGGTGAGCTCAACTAGCCCAGTAAAGAACATTATGACTAAGATAATATACAACAAATTATCGTTAGTCTTCAACAGGGAAAAAAATCTGATAAAATATAATCGACAACAAGTTTTAGATCAACAAATACAGCGGGAACAACAATCCATTAAAAGAGTCACTTAGAGAATGAATTCTACTATCTTCTAATATTTAAGAGTCCATTATCAATATTTTATCCCTGTAACAACAATCAATATACATCTTAATCATCTTTGCACTACAGGCCAAAGATATTCATTTATATCACCGGTTGGTCATGTTCATTTTAACACCTGTTCATCTTTGCACTACGGGCCAAAGATATTCATCAGTAATCATTTATCTTTGCACTACAGGCCAAAGATATTCAATAGTATCATCATTTAGGACTGAGGATGATGAAAAATATTCTTTAAAGAAACGAATCGAGTGAAACAAAATGACAAGGATTAAGGATTCGTACTTTAGTTTGTCCAAATTCAAAATACTCCATAATAAATAATTATGAGCCAAACTTCAAGAATGAAGATCAAAATATGGATATAATCAAAGCTAGTAACCATAATAGACATTTTGAACAAAAAGGAGAATTTTCATTTTTCGGTGAATAGTGCCGTATTCTTGAATAGTGCCGTATACGTGAATAGTGCCGTATACGTGAATAGTAACCCCGACACAACAAGTTTCAAATTTGATTAAAAAGTTCACCAATATTGCGGCATAATGATATTGAAGAAAATAATATCATTTAAGAAGAAAATAACATCCCTTACCTCAAAATAACCGTACTTCTGATTGAATTTCGGTATAGTACTGACAGAAACTCGAACCGTATAACAACACTCAAAGTATACTCACAAGAATACGCACGATAATATAGAGAGAGAAAGAGAGAAAACTTGTTTCTGGTGTGATTGATTTTCAATTCTAACTTAGCCCTCTATTTATAGAAAAATGCTAGAACGTCAAAGGAGACTAAAATAATAAAATATTAATATTTTAATTCAAACTTCCTACATATGCTTTGTTAGGCCAAGACCAGCCACCACCTTGGAAAATTTCCAGCAGCCCACATGTGTAATCACACCAACCAAAGTGGGTCCCACCCATAAATTTAATAAAAATTATTTTATTTTTCGAAACTTCAACAATTCATAGAAAATAGACCGTTTATCAGAAAAATACGAATTTTATATCCATTCTGCCTGAAATTGAATTCTCTACAACTTTGTAAAAGAAAGTGTTTCTAAATTCCCAACAGAAAATATCCGAAATCCACAAACGGATGATTTTTAATACTTCCGGTCCGACAAAATACTGATAAAATACATCCACATTAATTCCTTCATTAACAACCACATAAAATAAATAAATCCATCATTTATATCAAATAAATATTTCATTATCATATAAATCAATAATTAATTATTTACAAATAATATTACAGAATCACAATTATGACAATCAGGTCGTTCCAAGGAAAGAGGGGTTTTCCAATAAGGATTTTTCCTTACTGGCGCGCAATTAGATAACCTAACCTCTCCTTGACAGAACTTTCTAGACATTGCCAATAATGTTATCTAATAATATTATTCAAATAATATGAATTATTGATCTGATAATGGAAAATAATGTGCAGTGACAATTATTGAAACAATAATAATATAAACTAACAATGCAACAATTATTGAATCAATAAAATAAAATATTGAACAGTAACTACTATAACAATTATTGAGTAGTGCCTTCTTACGTACGAATCAATAATTCAACATTACTGTGCAATACCGTGTGCTACTGTGCAACCACACATATTACTGTATTTTAACCACCAGGTAACCCAACAGTGTTAACGGTAACAATTTACGCCGTTATTTATAAAACTTAAGCTTTGTCGTTTTCTTTCATCCAACATTTTTCCGTTATGGGGCCCACAAATGACTGCGCCGTCGTACGGAGATTCCCAACAATAAGAATATTCCACGACCAAACGAATATTCCCCGACAAAAAGAATATTTTAATAACCACTTGTTTATTTTATAAAAATTGCACATTTCACCCATAACCAAAGCATTATATAAAATTACCACCTTATTAATCAAGAATAATAATTAGAGGAAATTCGATTTTATTTATAAAAAATTGGGGTCTTACAAGCTTTTTATATAAAACATAATAATTTTATAAAGTTATTAGTTTTATTAGACTATAAATAGAATATATGATATTCTATTATGAATAGTGTTTGCATAGTGTCTTCATAGTGTTTGCATAGTAAAATCTTTTTATATAAAACAGAATACTTTTATAAAGTTATTTGTTTTATTAGACAATAATTAAAATATATTATATTTTATTTTACAAAGTGTTACATAGTGTCTGCATAGTATTTTGCATAGTAATTTTTTTTATATAAAACAGAATACTTTTATAAAGTTATTCGTTTTATTAGATTATAAATAGAATATATTATATTTTATTTAAAAGATTTTGTTTTAAATCTGGACCGTCCGTTTAAAGTAAATCAATCTGGATCGTTCATGAATTAGTTACTATGCAGTCCATTCTTCTTTAAATAGAAGCTCATTCCTTCATTATTTCTTACGAATTCACTGAAAATCTAGAGAGAGAAACTATAGAGAGAAAGAAGAAAAGTGTTCTGCTACTTCACTACTTCTATATCCAGCACTTTTCTTCCTAAGGTAGGAGATATTATTTGTTGTACTCGTAAGGGGTATTATTTCTTTCGTATTCATGAAGAGAAAGTCTATTATTCTATTCTTTATTATTCTGTTGGAATAACCTGTATACGCGGGCTACCCTATACTTGGTGAAATTCTTCTGTTATTATTCCGTTCTTTATCATTCTGTTGGAACATCCTGTCTGTGCTTTACGCATGACCTGGTTCCGTTCTTTATTATTCTGTTAGAACATCATGTCTGTGCTTTACGCATGACCTGGTTCCATTATTTATCATTCTGTTGGAACATCCTGTCTGTGCGTTTACGCATTACCTGGTTTTGTTATTCATTATTCTGTTGGAATAACTTGTATGTGCGGTCTATCGCATGCCTGATGATTTCTTTTGTTATTCCATTCTTTATTATACTTAGTTGGTTAAAGTTTTGACTTCTATACTCTATGAAATTAGTGGAATATCCTTGATATTTGCGCTTCATCTAGTATCTTTTAATGGAAATATTCTTCTGAGCATTCTTGAATTTTACTCCACAAAGAAGTATCATGTTGACAATTTGGACGTTATTGGTTCCTGGATAAATTAATTTTTGAACTTGTTTTATTGATTTTTTATATCATTGTCATCATCCTCATGTTTATATTATGTTGAAAGTCATTTGTGGCCTGTAGTGCATAGATGGACTTGGTATGACCGTAATGTTACAAATGATGTGGAAAAAGTCTTCATTGGCCCGTAGTGCATTGACGGACAGTTGTTGGCATGATCATGACCATTAGTGAATAAACAAATATCCTTGGCCCGTAGTGCATGGATAATTTGTGGTCGTGATACTAAAGAATATCCTTGGCCGTAGTGTAGGGGTGATTCAATGATGTGGATTATTTATTAAGCTGAGTCTCAGCGATAAAAGTGATGAAAAACCTTTTAAATCATAAAAGATAGTAGATTTTATTTTCTACTTGACTCTTTTAATGGATTTCTTGTTCCGCTGCAGTTAAACTTGATGTTTTTTATATTGTATCAGTTTAACACTATTGAAGACTAAGGATAATTTATTCTGTTTTATCTTAGTCATAATATTTCTTACTGGGCTAGTTGAGCTCACCCTTTCTTTCACTATTCTCTTCAGGAAATGAGAACGTAGCAGAGACTAGTCGGGAAACGGAGTGACGGTCCAGAGGATAACATTAGTAGACCTCACTATTCTATGCAATAATGTGTTAATAAATGTATTGAGGACTTATTTTGAGTTTTAATGCTGTCTAGAAGACAATGTTTGTATTAAAACTCACAGCTCATATTGTATATTTAAGATTGTATTTGAATTTTGTACCATGTATTTAACGACTCAAGATGGGTGATGTATACCTATTTTGGGGGCGTCACAAGGACTCCTTTTGAGTTTGTATACTGTCTATTAGACAATATTTGTATTCAAACTCACAGTATATGTGTTGTCGTATTTTTCATGAAAATTGTATTACTGAAGTTGTATTTGTTTCTGTACCATGTATTTGGCGACTCAGAATAGGTGATGTATACCTATTTTGGGGGCGTCACACCAAGGCTGCTGGCCTTGAAGGAATTTTAGTGATTCAGGGTGCTGCCCTTCCTTAGTAGAAATCCTGCTAGTTAAAGCATATGAGTGGATTAAGAGCTTGAGTCTCTGAACCACTTAAAATCCCTTGTGTCTTTTACATTCAGTCATTTACATTATGTACCTATCTGCTATAAATGCTATGTATGTATTAACTGTTTATAACTAAAACTAACTCTACGAACAATATATGTATGTTCATGATTATATCAATTAAGGAGATCTTTTACTTATTCCGCTGTGCTTAAAAAGATTCTTATTTTTATCATATGCTAAGTCATTAGCAATACAAAATAAACGAGAAAAGAATTTAAAATTAAAAAAAGATCTATTCAACCCCCCCTTCTAGATCTATTGTGTGCCTACTGGGAACTAATAATTGGTATTAGAGCAGGTTCTCATGCTATATTCAAAAGCTAATCACTTTGAGTAAGATCTTAGGCAAAAACATTGTTCTAAACTTAGTTTAGTAGTAGGTCACTTATAAATGCAGATGAGCTCTAACGTCGAAAATATTGTGTACAGGTAAATTTGTTTATACATCTGAAGTTGCTCAGAATGGTCCATGTTCTTAAATGCCATAACGACAAGACCAATCCTTGGCCACTGTCAATCTTGTAGTCTGAAGACCAGACAAGGAAGCTCAAGAGGCATCAACAACAAAGAGTCAAGCATCCACCAGTCTGAAAGATGATGTGAGAGCCCTGAATCCGGGTCCCGAATCACCGCGGATCCGGTTCAATCAATTATGCAACTATTGCGGAAGATATAAACATAAATTATTTATACAATAAACTTTATACACTATTCTCCAAGGTCGAGTAACCTTAACTTATACACAATTCAAAATCTATCTAACATATAGTGTTATTATCATATATAACTGTTACAATTAAGCTGCACATAAAATCCCAAGTTGTACTTGGCTTTATCTTTTCCTGTATCCGAACGTATTCTCCTTATCTGCAATGTTTATCATGATATAGCAAGGGTGAGCACTAAGTTTTCCCAACAAGTTTAAATTCAATAATTTAAGGATATATCATGATTGAAAGAATTGAACAATAAGCTGGCTAAAGTTCTACAATATAATTATGAACTAGCATGAACAAATTTTCATAGCTGAATGAACATGGAATATGAACATATATATCTGGACTGAATGGTAATGAAGGTGATCAACCTTTCATACCTGATGAATACATGCAGTATGCACAAAGTGCAATTTAATAATTCTTAGACATGACAATCAAAAATGATTAACCATAAGTATAATTGAATAATACAACTCGAGGTCGAGCTAAGAAGAACTTGCCTGTTCCGTTGATTATCATTACGCATTTTAATAAGCTTTGTCTGAAGACCTAATATATAAATAATATCGATATACCAATTAGAATAATATCATCAAATTATTTAAAATAACCTAAACACATTATCACACAATCCTATCCGTCTATAACACACATAAGACTTAACCTCAAGTCAAACTTTAACAGTCTGAGTTGAGTTCGGTACAACTCTGACATCCTGACTACCTAGTCGAACCAATATCGAGTTTAAGTTCAATTAAACTGTGCCTAAACACTTAACAATTATCTTAGCTAATTATATTATCAGTCAAAATAATTTTTAGATAATTATTATCATTTATTATGATTTTTTAATCATTACTATCATATTTATATGATTTAAATGCTTTAATCTCATATATTAAAAGTTTTTCTTGAACATATAAGTCAAATACCAATCCAGCAACCCAGATTTGGAATCCAGCAAACTGGATTCAAAATCCAGTATCTAGATGGCCAATCCAGTAAACCAAACTGAAATCCAGCAAACTGGATATCAAATCCAGTAACTAGATTGCAATCCAGCAAGCTGGATTTAACATATTTTTAATTCAGTAAACTTCTTTTCAATCCAGCAAGATTGATTCATCAAATTTTTTAATCCAGCAAACTAGATTAATAAATTATTCAATCCAGCAAGCTGGATTCCATATCCTTTTCACGAAAATACCTAATCAGCTTATTATTTTTTTATCCTTTGTCCAAACACATATACATATAAATCATACACAAAAAGTATTTTTACATAATTTTCCAACTTTCTTTAGTATTTTTCAAAAATCATTTTTTAGTGTGTAGCTTAAGAAATTAGCCCTATCATGCTCAACTCCAGAAATTCCCATCTCTTGACACAATCTTATACGTGTTATCATGAGCCTCCAGTTTAAATTTTGTGGCCATCGGAGTTATAGAACTCCGGTTATAGCTGTTTTCGTCCGAAAAACCCAAATATTGAAATGGTCATAACTTGGTCATTTTAAGTCGAAATGAGCTCATTTTTGGACAGAAGGTACTTAATACCGTATATTTTCATTTCCCAAAAGGCAGGAATGTTTCTCATAAATTAAGCTGCCGAAACATCCCCTAGAAAGTTCTTGGCAGTTTACTTTTGTCATTTTTCTTTTTTGACTCCTTTGCTAAAATCAGTCCACACGAAAATCTACAACACCTTTTCCAGTGATTCCACTTGGATAAGTTAGAAACTCATAGATATAACTCTAGGACTTGACCACACTAAAAAATGCGCAATATAATAGGAGATATGGTCATTTGAATTTCATGTTTCGTTTTCACAAAAATCTAATTTTTAACTCTTGGTGATTTCTAAGAAAACTTCTATGTTCTCACTTAATAACCAACATAACTCATCATAATACCTACTAATACTTCATATACCCATGAATATACCATAATACATGATCTATTTCATCAAACAAGCATCAAACACAAGATTAAACACAATCAAGGCTAAGAAAAATTAGGTTCTCTACATTTTGAAAAACCTAGTTTTCATTTCATACTTTAGATCTAACTTTTAATACACAAAATGGATAGATATACACATAACACATTCTAAATCATGTAGATCTAAGATTTTTGAGTTTTAAAACCGTAGATTTTTATTCTATCAAAATAACTTAAATGAAAGGATAACTTAGGTTTGGTTTTATACCTTAAATTTCTTGACATATCTTTTTCTTCCAAGCTATGTGATGGATCTTGGATGGCATGGAAGATCAAAACTCTCTTCCTTCTTCCTTCCTCTTGACCGAACTCTCTCACACTCTCTCTCTCTCTTTCTTTTTGTTAGCAAAATTAGAAGTGAGAGGAAATAATGGATGCAAGAAAAAGTAAATGCATTTTGGTGTAATTAAGAGATATACTTTGTATATCTAACATACATCCCCCCACTCCTCTTTCTCTCTCTTCCTCAATAATTAAAAGGTTGCTTGTAGCTTTGGTTAAGAATGTTGGTTAAATAAAGGAGTGACACTTGAAAGAGTTGTTAAGGAGTTAGTAGAAGTGGGTAAAATAAAATCATTACATTCATTCCCTCTATAATTGGGCCAACACTTAGCTTAACAATTAATTCTTTTGGGCTATCTAATTAAAATATTTGGACTTCCTAACTAATTCATTAGGCCATGTAAATTAACATAGTCCAATACTTTTAATTCTATCATTTCCTATTTATTTAATTAGGGTTTTAATTTCCTCAATTATAATTTAATTCCTTACTTACATGCCCTTACTTTCTTAACCCAATTAGAATTGCTATAATTAGGTTATAAATTTAACTAACTGAGATGTATAAACTAAATCTCTTGGAATTAATATATATTTTAAATACCAATATTATCTCATACCATAACCCTTAAGTTATTCAATTTTTCATTCCTAATATATAATTAGATTACATTAATTTCTTTTATTTGTTTATATTAATAAAAATATAAACCATCACATAATATTCATATTCATTACTCACATAACACACAAAAATATTTACCATAATATATCTCATATATTAAGCTAGACATTTAATTCAATGTCTTATTAAAATCTCTTAATGCGGTTTGCTACAATCAATAATCCTTTTTCATATGGCTTGCCATATATATTAGTATATAATTTCTTTCAATTATTAAATCATATAGATTTTCTAAATTTTTTTAAATAAACCATCTATTTCCACTATAGGTTTTAAAGTTTAACCTTTAATTTAATCATTTAAGATTTTCTAAATTTTCGGGTTGTCACAGATGAAAAGGCCATATATGATAAGAAGTACTTATTCAGAGAAGAAAGAAGAATTTCTCAAATATGGATTTGGCTAACCAGCAACTGGATGTTAACCTTGAGGACTCAAGGTTGTCAAAGATCTAAAGATGCCAAGATTTTCTTAGTTTACATCTTCAAGATTATGATTGATGGATCGAAGGACAACTGGAGCAACAAGCTGTCTGAAATGAATGAAAAAGTATGCACATCAATGCCTAGCCTTATTATATCAAGATAAATGACTGTCGAGAAAATGATAGTGGAAAGGTACGGTTCCTCATTAATATAAATGTGAACATCATGTTGCACCACCTTATGCACTATAACAGTATTCTATCAAGAGACCATACTCTACCTAAAAAGGGGAAGAGAGAAAGTACAGTGAGGTTGGAAACTCAAATTCTAATAAACTTTCTCTCAATCCAAGTTTTAGGTTGAAGATAACATCTTGAAATAAGTATGAAATAGGTCATAAGCATATCATGATTTAATTAATCTTAAGTGGAGTATCTTTGCTGATGGGTTAGTATGTATGTACAAACCTATGTTCTAGGTTTTTGTTAACACATAGAGTATGATCAATTCTACAAGAGTATCTTGAAGATTCGTAGAAACTGATCACCTCCATGAATCAACCATATACAAATAAGTGATAGAGTTAATTCTCACTTTGTGAACATAACCAAGTAAAATGATGAAACCATCAAAGAAAAAGAGTGTTTTATTAAAGGGGTTAATCATACACACACTTATCATCATGTATCTTAAAATGTCATATCTAATTTGATATATGCATGAATATGATTATTGATGATCAATGTGATGAAAATACAAATATATGAGGAATAAGGATTTTGAAAAACTAACATGGCAGGACCCATTTAACCATGGGTACCAAAAATAGAAATTTATCTAACATGCATGCAATTGTTCTATCTGACCACACTAAGGAATGCTGAAGAAGATGACTTTAGTCAAGAAGATTCAACCAGATGGAGGCTTAAGACATTTCATATATGTTTATGACAAAATCCTTATTTGTCAAAACCTATCCTTGAAGACTTGCTGAGCTAACATGAATGAAGCTCGCATGGTTGCTGATCTCCATATGGAAGCAGACCATTCACCCTAAGATAAAAAGGGTCTTATATGCTCAATCATCCAAAGCATATCATCTGAGAAGAACCCTCAAGGAACTCATTAAAGAAGCAGAACTCCGCAAGCACAAATTGTCTAAGAAGACTACGTTCGTAGTTCTGTCAAATGATCGTAGAGTGATCAGTCCCGAAGATATCCATTTCTATGATACAAGAAGATTTAATTGATAATGATGACTTCAGTCAGAAGGAGATATGCAAGGCTGCCTTCTGATGCACATGAAGAAGAAGAACTCACACCTCTCTAAGAAGATAGTATCAACCATGGGGGAGCAGTGATTTGTTAAGGAATAACATCACTGAAAGTATTAAAAATACACTATGAAGCAATATACCAGTTATAAAGTCCCAAAACTTTGTGACTGATAAACCAAATGAAGATCCATAGTCAGTAGGAACGTCTCAAAACGTGCTACTAATAACCTTGTCAACCACCCAACTCAAAATCGTGGAGCGCCTACGATCAAACATCTGATCGTAGTGTAAGATCAAGAGGACACCACGATTACAACCAATGCAAATGTATAAGTTGGTAGAGGAACTCCCCAGAAGAAAAGGTTAAATGAGATATCAGTGGAAATTACTTCTAAAGTTTTTCATCTGGAAAACACCTCAGGGACAAACCTGACCCTTAGTTCACTTTAAGAGGTTGACCCTTCCTGAGCTACCTTAACCTAGAAGGAATGCTTAGTCAAGTTCATCTCAAGGACCAGGACATACAACATTCGTAGATCAGATTCTGAAGGGAACTCGACGATCGTAGTATAACCTTAACGATCATAGAGTAGACTTGACGATCACAGTCTTCCTAGAGGATACACTATCTCATGGGGAGCTCGGCAGAACTAGATATGTGCCCAACTATTTAAATCGTATGGAGATAAGTTCGAATACAGTTTGAAAAGATGCCCTACAAACTCACCTCAGAATTCCGGTGCCCAAACTATCTCGGAGTACATCAGTGGTTAAGCCATGCAACTTCAAGATGAGGATTAGTGTCAAATCATCCACTGAATCATCTCTCAAAAGACGATCGTTGAGTCCACTAAGAAAATCATAGAGTCTATAGCTACCTCAACAAGCTACTCTACGTACTGAAAAGGTCAACGGTCAATCTAAATCAGTAATGCTTATTTTCCTAAAAGAAAATTAAAACTGAAAAACTATTCAGTTTATGGGGAGTTACAGTTTTTTACTGGGCATCGTGCAACCAATGACTGGTTGACACATCACAGCTTATACAGAGTCTGAAGGAACTGTCATAAAGACAAATTCAAAATCTCTAAACAGTTATCAGAAGCTATCAAACCTCTCTCCCTCTCTTTTTCAAACCCTAAAATGCTCTTCAAGCCTGTATCCATTAAACCTCTGGATTCGCCCAAATCGCATTCAACTATCTCTCTTAAGAAATCTGAAACTAAATACCCATAAATTTCGAACCCTAAAAATGGAAGAATGACGTGTTATAACCGGAATCCAACTTTGTGAGATCCTGAATTTTATGAAATAAAATTATTTAATTTTCCTATAATTATTATTCTATTTAGTAAATGGTTAAATTGATAAAAGGTTAAAGTTAAGGGTGATATGTGAAAAATTTTCAAAGTAAGCAAGTTGTCATAAAATAATCGGTGATAAAAGTACAGTAATACGCATGGTTGCATAGTAGCACACAGTATTGATTATTGATGCTTATGTGAGAAGTCACTCAGTTATACTCAGTTATTGTTACAGTAATTGCTGCATAATATCTCTCATATTATTGATTCAATTAGTGTCACAATATCATCTGCATAATATTTAATATTATTAAATCAATAATTGAGATGACAAGTTAATCATATTATTATTTGCATTATTGACGATGTCTAGAAAGTTCTGTCAAGGAAAGGTGTTATGTTATTTAATTACGCGCCAATAGGGAGAAATCCTTATCGGAAAGCCCCCTCTTTCCTTGGAATGATCTGGTTGTTAAATATTGTCAGTTATAATAATAATGATGAATAAGTTCGTGTTGATTAAAGATGAAATTCATATTTTTATTGTGTTGGGATTATTAGTGTTAATAGAAATCGACATTTTTTTTGATAATAATTGATGTCTGGAGGTTATATTGACCAATCGGGTAATTAATCATATAAATGAGCAATTAATTGCTATTAATTCACATGATTATAACTATTTGTTCACATGTGTGTACTATTGATTCACATGCATGTACTATTAGGGGAAGTGGTGCAAGATTGATAATACTTGCATGACTAAATTAAAAATAGAGGTATAGATGAAGGTACTATACTGTAATTATTTTTTCACATATATAGAACTATTGAGTCATAAGATTGTACTATTGATTCACATGATATACTATTAGAGGAGGTGGTGCAAGTTTGATAATATTTGCAGGACTAAATTAAAAATGAAGGAAAAGATAAAGGTATTATACTGTAATATTTCGAGCCCCAAAACGTGCAATTATCGAAACTATATTTTCCTATAAATAGAAGTTCATTCTTTCTTCATTCTCACGAATTCAGTAAGACTCACAAGAGCAATTATAAAGAGAGAAGCTATAGAGAGATAGAAGAAGAAAAGTCTGCTACTTCACTATTCCAGTATCCAGTTTTCTTCTGAGGTAAGGGGTATTATTTGTTGTATTCGTAAGGAATATTTTTTGCTGTATTCGTAAAGGATATTATTTGTTGTATTGGTAAGGGGTATTTTTTTTTTCATATTCTGAAGAGATATTATTTTACGTATTCGTATGAATATTATTTTCGTTCAATATTTGTAAGGAGTATTATTTCTTTCGTATTCATGAAGAAAATTATTTTCTTTTAATACTCGTAAGGGTTGTTACTCCATTCTTTATTATTATATTGGAATAACCTGTCTACGCAGACTACTGCATGCATGGTGAAATTCTTCTGTTATTCCATTCCTTATTATTCTGTTGGAATAAACTGTCTACGCGGACTACCGCATGCATGGTGAAATTATTCCAGGAACCGTTGACTTTGACTTTTCTGGGACAGCCTTTTGAGTCACCATCCCCATTGAGCTTGGTTTCGCTACCGTACAATCTCGAGCGATATGTCCTTCCTTTTCACAACTAAAACATACCTTGGAAGGTTGTGAACAGTTTGGGCTGATGTATCCCTCTTTTTCACATTTATAGCATACGACCGGTGGTCGTTCTCCTCCCTTAAAATTAGTTATTGCTGGTACTGGCGTCTTCGCAGTGTCATTGTTGAATCTCCTCTTTTTAAAATCTCCCCCCGACTCGCTTCTTCTATTTTCATGACCACGATTACCACCAGAGTGGTTATCGCTCTTGTCCGTATTTTTCTTTCTCCGTTGGTTATCGTTGTTCTGATGACTGCTGTCACCGGTATGATCCTGGTTGCGATCTCTTGGTTGAACGTACTCGCTATCTCGTTCTAATAATTGAGCCCTATTAACAACATCTGAATATAAAGAAAATTTATGAGAGATAAGATATTGCCGAATCTCGGGTTTTAAACCTCTCAGAAACATCCCGTCATTCATTCCTCATTCTCGACCAAATGAGGTGCAAACCTGGATAACTCTGCGAACTTCGCCTCGTATTGGGACACCGTCATATTGTTTTGTTCTAGTCTAATAAACTCTACCTCTTTCATATGGCGAATACTTTCAGGAAAGTATTTTTCGTTGAAAAGTTTTTGAAACATTTCCAAAGATATGCGGAGTACGGCAGGCTGGGTACGTTTCACAGACTCCCACCAGTAATCTGCCTCACCACGGAACATAAAGGTGGCGAATGGAACCTTCTGTTCCTCTGTGCATCCCAAGACATCGAATATCTTGGTAATTTGCTTGACCCATATTTCCGCCATGATCGGATCCGGCTTTCCCTTAAATTCTGGTGGTCCCAACTCTTTGAACTGCTTGGCAGTGACAAGCCGCGCGTTGCTATCATTTTCACCCGTATTCTGTACACGAGTCTCCCTTGTATGGTTTTGCATGAACTGCAAAAAGTTCCTAAACATCATGTCATTCATCGTCTACTCAGTGGTGTTGTTTACAGGAGGAATATTGCCAGCCTGTTGCACGTTCTCCTCGTTGGTGAGTACAGGCGTCTCCACAGTCTCATTTACTCCACTGTTAATATTCTCAGTCGACTTTCTCAAATACTATCATAAAACAAGGGTTAATTAAGGAAATCAATATATCACATAATATCCCTATATACTGACCAACTAACAAATAAGCTTAGGTAGGACACACTAGCGAAGGATTTACTCGTCTCTACCCTCCTAGTTCTATTCCCCGATCTCCGCCAGAGACCATATCCCTAAGCTTTGATACCAACTGTGACACCCCCAAAACAGGTATACAACACCCTTTCTGAGTCGTCAAAATACATGGTACAGAAACAACTATAACTTATATTAATACAACATAAAAAGTGTGAGATTAAATATAAATATTGTCATCTAGACAATATCCACACTCAAATAGGTCCTCATTACAATTATTAATACACTAGTCTACTGAATAGTGAGGACTACTAGAACCACTTCTAAAACTATCATTCCACACCCCGGCTAGTACTCGCTACATTCTCGCCTCCTGAGAAGAAAAATGGAACAACAAGAAAAAGGGTGAGCTCAACTAGCCCAGTAAAGAACATTATGACTAAGATAATATAGAACAAATTATCGTTAGTCCTCAACAGGAAAAAATCTAATAGAATACAATAGACAACCAGTTTTAAATCAATCTTCGCAGCGGAAATAATAATTCATTAGAAGAGTTAAGTAGAGAATGCAGACTACTATCGTCTATATATTAATTTAAAAGTTCATCGTCGATATTTTATCCCTGTAACATCAATCAATATATATCTGGAATCAAATATTCATCTTTGCACTACAGGCCAAAGATATTCATCAGTTGGTCATGTTCATCAAAACACCTGTTCATCTTTGCACTACAGGCCAAAGATATTAATCAGTCGGTCATGTTCATCTCAACACCTGTTCATCTTTGCACTACGGGCCAAAGATATTCATCAAGAAATCATTCATCTTTGCACTACAGGCCAAATATATTCAGTTATATCATCATTTAGGACTGAGGATGATGAAAAATATTTTAAAGAAAATGAATCCAGTGAAACAAAAGAACAAGTATTAAGGATTCGTACTTTAAATAATCCAAGTTCAAAAATTCTTCATAATTAACCAGATTGGAGCAAAATTCAAGAATGAAGATCAAAACATAGATCCAATCAAAGATAGGAATCATAACAGACAATCTTGGACACAGAAAAGAAAATTTAATTTTTCTGTGAATAGTGTCGTATTCGTGAATAGTGCCAAATATGTGAATAGTGCCGTATACGTGAATAGTAACTCCGACACCAAAAGATAGGAATTTCACAAAAAACATCATCATGCTTCGTGAATAGTACTCGTGAATAGTAACTCATGAATAGTAACTCATGAATAGTAACTCGTGAATAGTAACTCATGAATAGTAACCCCGACATGAAAAAGTTCCAAATTTTATAAAAATTTCCAACCAATATTTCGGCATAATGATATTGAAGAAATAATATCATTTTCGAATAAAACAACATCCCTTACCTCAGAAAGAATAGTACTTCTGACTGGAATACTGGATATAGTACTGAAAGAACTTGTACCGTATAGCAATACTCAAAGTACTAAAATACTCACAAACACGCTCGATATTATAGAGAGAGAAAACTTCAATTTCTGGTGTGATTTTCAATTCTAACCTAAGCACCCTATTTATAGGAAAATGCTTAGAACACTAAAGCAGAAAATTTAATAAAATATTAATATATATATTAATTTGTCTACGCCCACTTAGAATCATCTGAATTCAGCAACTTAACATGTGTTAAAGATGCCCTCCAAACACAAAAAATGTTTTTCTTATTAAAAATAATTAAAACTTCCAAAAATCAATTATTTCAGAATTTTGGAACTTCAATAATTCATAATAAATAGCCCTTTTATCAGAAAATTCGAATCTCGCGAATTTTTATAGGAAATTCAATTCTCTACAACTTTACAGAAGAAAAAACTATAATTTCTGGTGTGATTTTCAATTCTAACCTAAGCACCCTATTTATAGGAAAATGCTTAGAACACCAAAGCAGAAAATTTAATAATATATATATATATATATATATATATATATATATATATATATATATATATATATTAATTTGTCTACGCCCACTTAGAATCATCTAAATTCAGCAACTTAACATGTGTTAAAGATGCCCACCAAACACAAAAAATGTTTTTCTTATTAAAAATAATTAAAACTTCCAAAAATCAATTATTTCAGAATTTTGGAACTTCAATAATTCATAATAAATAGCCCTTTTATCAGAAAAATCGAATCTCGCGAATTTTTATAGGAAATTCAATTCTCTACAACTTTACAGAAGAAAGTTTTTCCAAATTCCAAACAAAAATTGACCGAAATCCATAAACGGGTGATTTTACAGGCTATAATCAAATTTTAGTTAAGAAATGGGCCCACAGACATGTTTAACATGTTTTAAACAACTTTTGTAACAAAAATACTCCTCATCCTCATATACTCATATATCCCACATTCATTGTAAAAATATCCCCATTATTATATAATAATAATATAATAAAATATTATTTTATCAGAAAAGATAAAATATCAATTTTTAACAATTGTCACTTTAAAAATTTTCTCCATCTATATCCACATAAAATCAATATTTTTCTCATCATATAAATCAATAATTAATTATTCACAAATAATATTACAGAATCACAGTACTGGCAACCAGGTCGTTCCTAGGAAAGAGGGGGCTTTCCAATAAAGATTTCTCATTACTGGCGCACAATTAGGTGACCAAACCTCTCCTTAGACAGAACTTTCTAGACATTGCCAATAATATTTTCTAATAATATTATTCAGATAATATGAATTATTGCTCCGATAATGAAAAATACTGTGTAGTGACAGTTATTGAAATAACAGTAATATAAAAAATCAACGCAACAATTATTGAATCAATAAAATAAAATACTGAACAGTAATTACTGTAATAATTATTGAGTAGTGCCTTCTTACGTAAAAATCAATAATTGGTGCAATACCGTGTGCTACTGTGCAACAACGCGTATTACTGTGTTTTAACCACCGGGTATTCCAACAGTATTAACAGGAACAACTACGCCGTTATTTATAAACAACTTATATTTGTCGTTTTCTTCATCCAATCGCTTTCCGTTATGGGGCCCACAAAAGACTGCGCCGTCGTACGAATATTCTCCGACAACAAGAATATTCCATGACCAAACGAATATTCTCCGACAACAATGAATATTTTATAACCACCTGCTTATTTAAAATATTTGTGCATTTTACCCATAACTAACCACATTAATCAAATCAACCCTTACTATTTTAAAATAATAAATAGAGAAAAATAAATTTTATTTATTAATAATTTGGGCTCTTACACTTTTCGTGTCGGAGTACTATTCACGAGTTACTATTCACGGGTTACTATTCACCTGATTATTATTCACTCGGGTATTTTGGGCACTTTTCATGCCGGGGTACTATTCACAAAATACTATTCCTGAAGAACTAGGGAGTAATTTACGGGATACTATTCACCCAAAAAATATATTTCTTTTTTGTCTAAATTATTTTTGATAAATGAATATTATTCTTGAATTTTACTCTACAAAGAAGTATCATGTTGACAATTTGGATATTTTTTAAACTCTGGATAAATTTAAAGTCTTTAATATTTATCCTTGATTTCGTTTGATTAATGCTTATATCATTGTCATCATCCTCATGCTTATATTGTAATGAAAGTCATTTGTGGCTTACGTGCATAGATGGACTTGATATGATTATGACCAGGGATTATTCAGTATAATTATGACCGTAATGTTACAAATGATATGGTAAAAGTCCTCATTGGCCCGTAGTGCATTGATGGAAATATGTTGCTTTGATCATAACCATGGGTTCTCTTCGGCCAAGGGTGCAAAGATGAATTATTTTATGGCGTGATCATAACCGTTGATAAAAACATGAATATCCTTGGCCGTAGTGCATGGATAATTCGGTGATGTGGATTATTTATTGAGTTGAGACTTAGTGATAAAATATTGATAATAAACTTTTAATTCGCAGAAGATAGTCGATATTATGCTCTACTTGACTCTTCTAAAATATAGTTGCATGTCTTTGGCCTGTAGTGCAAGGATGAACTGTTAATGAATATCTTTGGCCAATAGAGCAAAGATGAATTTATTAGTATGATTATGAACAGGAACTGTGATTTGGTATAACCATGATCTTTGATGTTTCAGGTAAAGACAAGTGATGAAAATTATCTTCGTCCTGGGTACGAAGAGGAATTTAAAACCTCAATTATGATTTTGAGTTATTCACATGATTGTGGACATGAATTGTTGATTGATGTTACAGGGATAAAACATTGTTGGTGGACTTTTAACATGGAGAAGATAATAGACGTTATGGTCTATTTGACTCTTCTAATGGATTGCTCGTTCCGCTGCAACTATGGTTGGAAAGTTTTATCATCTACCATATGTTCTAAATCTCTGATTTATTATTGACGAAGGCTATTGATAATTTAATTATCTTTAGTCATGATATTCTTTACTGGGCTAGTTGTGCTCACCCTTTTTCTTCATAATTCCTTTCAGGTAATAAGAGTTTAGCTGGGTCGAGCGGGGGTAACAAGGGATTAGAACGGTGGTCTATAACTGTTGAGGTTCTCCCTAAATAGTATGGAAATAATTTTATTGAGAACTTTAGATAAGTGTGTTGTATTTTATATGTCATTTAATAGTTATATTTGATGGATCAAATAAGGTGAGGCGAACCCAACTTTGGAAGGGTGTTTTGCCACCATCATACAAGATGTCTAATGATATACGACTTCGTGTTATCATAAGACTATGGTTGTGCACATCCACTTGCTGAGTATATCTACGAGCACTACCTATATAATCTTGGAGTTGGTTGAAATATAATTCTTAATTGGAGACAATGCAGATAATTATATGTCAAGAGAAGACTCACCATTAGAAAGAACATGATAGCAATCTTCTCGTTTTTCTTTGGGGACTATTGGGTCAACCAAGGATAATTCTGTGGACATATGATATCTATTATAACTTAGACGTATGGTCTCCCATATACGAAGGTTTCATTGAGTATTTTCCAAAGATTTTAATTTCTAAAACAGTTATTGAATGTACCTTTATTTATGGTACCATTGTAAGGTGTTGTAGTCGAGACACCATAAGAGTTATATATATTTGTATTAAAACTCATAGTTTAACTGTGATCGTATTTTGCACGTGTGACACCCCCAAATCCCGGTACTTCATTATCTCAAGATTAGGTATTCACGTAATCAAAACATTCATATCTAACTACCCAATCATAATAAATTGAATAATAAAAACCTTCCCATACATGATTACTTTAATAAAAACATTATCTCCCAGGTTCTCTAACCTTTAATACAATCATTAAAGTGCGGAATTTAAATTATTACATCACATCATTATTAAAAGTCTATCATCATAATGATAAAACAAAATTATAAGTCTTCATCACTTGTACATTTTTTCCTTTCCTTTGCTAGTTGTAGGTTTATCTACCTTCTCAACCATAGTTGCAATAAATGTATAAATATGCAAGAGTGAGCAAACAAAGCTCACTTCAAATAAGAATAAATATCTTTACATCATTTACCAAATAATAGGCCCAATAGAACTGAATGATATGTTCTATTAACATTTCAAAATTTGCTAACTCATAGGCTCAATAGAACTGAATGATATGTTCTATTAACATTTCAAAATTTGCCAACTCATAGGCTCAATAGAACTGAATGATATGTTCTATTAACATTCTTAAATATACTACTGAGGGTCAAATGACCGTGAACCTTGTCCACAGTTATAAGTAATCTTTCAACTTTAACTTTAACAGTCGTATGACTATAAAGACTACACGTACTTAGGGGGATCAATCCTTCGTACAATGTATTGTGCGCAACCATTTCAACGCTAAGCGTAAACCCCTAAACATAGGGTTGTTCATCTCAGTATTTAGAGTACAAGTTCGCACCAAAGAAAGTTTAGTTTGGATAAGCTTTCAAGGGTAATTATAGTTTAATGATCATCAACTAGGGAACTAGTTGAATCAACAATGCTTGATAATACAATAGTTGTTTAATAACAACGTAACTTAAAACATTTGAGAATCATAGGTGAACTGACCATATTCTAGACTTATGCTTGAAATAACTAGAGAGCATAAGTATTGATCAAAATAAAGAAATGGTAAACCTTGGCTTGAACAATAATAAGCTAGGTCTATAATCTTATCAAATTAGAATTTTAGTTATTGACATGCAATAGTTGATAGCAAGCTGGAAACAATGCTTACTCCACATGGTAATAAGATATACAAAGTGATTGAACCATTCGACACAAGGAATTAAGGTTCAAGAAGTATTTATTATAAAATAATAAACTAAAGAAACTTGTTTAAATATGAACAAGTTAGAGTAAATCAAAATGATTAGAATTCCAATAATTCAGAATTTAAAACATGTTCAATGTAATAGATGAACTAGCTCAACGAAAGTGTAGAGTTAAAAAACTTGCCTTGAGCGTAAGCTATAAAATTAAACTCACGATCACCTACACATAATTTTGGAACCAAAATATCTATTAGACATGCTAACATATCATAACATGTTCATTACCATTCACATTTCAGAAACTCTAAGTGTTTTACTTCACAACACTTGTCTAACTTTTGTTATGTTTACTAAATTACCACATAACGCGTTTTTGATTTACTAATCATTTTTGCAACTTTGATCATACTAACCACAACTCACTATGTTATGTTAACATTAACATTACTCATTCAACATGCTAACATAATTTCAGACCTTGCTAGGATATTTCCCCCAAGTCTGCTGTAATTGCAGAAGTCAGAATCTCAAACTAGGGTATGTCGCAGCTGCGCCATACAAAGGCTTGGGACCGGTGCAGCTACACCGTTTTCTGCCTTGGCACCGGCGCCGCTGCGCCGGTGTTCGGACAGACGCAGAGAAGGCTATGAACAGTAGCCGACTTTAGCCCAACAAATACAAATTTCACCCAATAGACAGTAATATTAACACGTAAAATAAATATACAACTATCATAACCATGATTGCTCACATTTACAACTAACTAACACAATTTAACACCAACAAAAACTATTTTAATTTCTCAACATTCATGTTATTCATAAAAACTCAATTTTCTTGACATTCAACCTAAAAATCATCAGTGTGAATTCATTAGTTGGCCAAATCTTTCCATTCAAATTACGTTATGTGCGTATCTCATTGAACTAACATATACAAGCGTCAATTCACAGTTTTACATACTAATTGGCCGCTAAAATTGATACTTACATAGCCACATATGAAAAATATATATATATACAAACATATACTGTCGAAAATTTCTTCACTGTAAACCGAAATTAGCATGCAATTATTGTTTATACATACTTTTTGATCTTCATAAACATGTACAATTGCTATTACTAACTATATAACTCCTCAATTCAACAATTAATTTTACAGAACATGAGAAAATTCTTGCCGTAATACTCATAAACATATATAATATCCAAGTTGTAGAACATACCTTCAACTACCAACACAATTGTTGCCAATTACCGAAATTGCTGTGAAAATTCTTAAGATACTCTCTCAATTTCTCTGAAGCTCTCACAAAACTCGATACTCTCAACTTGGAAAAATAGAATACGTAATAACAAGCAACTGATATTCAAGCACAATAATAAAACTGATACATAATAACCCAACTAATGATATTAACGGTTATAGCTTAAACGTATATAATATAAATATATTTTATATATTATTTTATATATTTTATTTATTTTAAAAATTTAGAAATTCCAAAAGCCATAAGGCTTGTTTGGAAAAACCATTTAATTTTAAAGAATTAAAATACTTAAGCCTTGTTTGTTAAAACTAAATTAAAAGTACTTTAATTTATTGTAATAACTCCTTATAATATAGTAATTTGTCACACTATATTTAATCAAACTTTCATATTTATTTTAATTAATTCAAATCACAATTAATTAAATAAATCCTTTAATCACATAACACAATACAAATAATTAATCATTTAAATTGAAATATTAATATAATAATAATTTCCTTAATTCATCAATTATTTATTTACAAACAAATAATTAACCAAATAAAATTAAACTCATTAAACAAATATTTATTCAACGAAAAATACATCCATTAAATATTTATATAAATCAATTAATATTTAGTATTACATTTAAAATTCTAGAATGTTATATCATTCCCTTCTTAAAAGGATTCTGTCCTCAGAATCATAATTCAAACAATCAAATCGTCACATTCTTCCGTACTTACAAAGATTTTGTCCCCAGAATCGAAGACATAGATTAAACAAATAACTCAGGATAACTTTTCATCATTTTAGCTTCGAGTTCCCACGTTGCCTCTTCGACATTGTGGTTTCTCCATATCACTTTCACAGAAGGTATCACTTTTCTGAGCACTTGTTCTTTCATGTCGACTATCTGGATAAGAACTTCTTCATAAGACAAATCTTTATCGAATTACAATGGTTCGTACTCGATCACGTGCTTGTAATCAGGTTTATACGGTCGTAACACCGAAATGTGAAAAACATTATGAATGTTTTCCAATTCTAGAGGTAGAGCTACCTTATAAGACACTTCCCCCACTCTTCGTAGTATTTCAAACGGTCCAATAAATCTTGGGCTGAGCTTTCCTTTCTTGCCAAAACGAATCTTCCCCTTCCAAGGAGAAACTTTTAGGAAAACAAAATTTCATACTCCAAATTCGCGATTCTGCCTGTATTGATCGGCATACTTTTTCTGTCTATCTTGGGCTGCTATCAATCTCATCCTGATGAGTTTGACATCTTTAGCAGTTTGTTGTACAAGTTCTGGTCCTAATAGTTGACGTTCACCGACTTCATCCCAGCACAATGAAGTTCTGCACTTTTTGTCGTACAATGCCTTGTAAGGTGGTATGCCGATGCTCGCGTGGTAACTGTTGTTGTAGGCAAATTCTACCAACGGTAAATGTTCATCCCAGCTTCCTTGAAATCCATGATGCATGCTCTCAGCATATCTTCCAACGTTTGAATAGTTCATTCGCTTTGTCCGTCGGTTTACGGATGGTATGCTGTACTCATTCGCAACTGTGTTCCCATATATTCTTGTGGTCTCTTCCAGAAGTTTAATGTGAACCTTTGATCTCTATCTGACACATTTGACACTGGAACTCCATGTCTTGACACGATCTCTTTAACGTATAGTTTCGCTAGTTGATCAAGATTAAATCTAATCTTTATTGGCAAAAAGTGTGCAGATTTTGTTAGTCTGTCCACTATCACCCATATCACATCGTATCCTTTTTGAGTCGTTGGAAGTCCAACAACAAAATCCATTGTGATATGCTCCCACTTCCATTCTGGTATTCCCAACGGTTGAAGTAACCTGCTCGGTCGTTGATGTTCTGCTTTCACCTTTTGACACGTCAAGCATTTTGCAACGCATTCTGTAACGTCTCTTTTCATATCTGGCCACCAAAAATGTCATCGCAAATCTTGATACATATTTTTACTTGCTGGATGAATCGAATATCTTGTGTTGTGTGCTTCGGTTAAGATTTCATCTTTAAGCTCCTGCACTGCTGGAACCCAAATTCTTTCCTCGAACCGTAGTAGTCCTTCGGTATCGATCTTGTATTTTACATCACTACCCTCAACCACTTTCTCTTTGATCGTTTTACATTCTTTATCTTGTAGTTGAGCACTCTTCACTTTGTCCACCAAAGTTGGAAAGACATCTATCTGGAATAGTCGTTCATCAGATTCATTTAGAAATTTGATTTCCAACTCTATCTTTGCCATTGCTGAAATAAGCTCCTCCTGAGTAGTTATCAGCATCAACTTTTCCCGACCTTTCCTGCTCAAAGCATCTGCAACCACATTCACTTTGCCCGGATGATAAAACATCTCACAATCGTAATCCTTTATCAATTTCATCCATCTCCTTTGACACATATTCAGGTCCTTCTATGTGAAAATATACTTCAGACTTTTATGGTCCGTATAGATTTCACATTTCTCTCCATAGAGATAGTGTATCCATATTTTGAGAACAAATACTACTGTAGCCAATTCCAAATCATGAGTAGGATAACCTTTCTCATAATCCTTCAGTTGTCTTGATGCATAGGCAATAACTTTACCGTTCTGCATAAGAACACAACCCAACCCTTTATATGAGGCATCACTATACACCACAAAGTTACCTGTACTATCTGGTAATGACAACACAGGTGCCATACTTAGTTTCTTCTTCAAATCCTGGAAACTTTCTTCACATTTCTCCGTCCAAACAAATTTTATAGCCTTCCTTGTCAAATTTTTTAACGGAGTGGCTATCTTGGAAAAATCTTGAATAAATCGTCTGTAATAACCGGCCAGTCCCAAGAAACTCCTCACTTCCGACGGTGTTCTTGGTTGTTCCCAATTGATTACAGCTTCCACTTTTGATGGATCCACTGAAATCCCATCTTTGTCAATCACGTGCCCAAGAAATTACACACGATCTAGCCAAAATTTGCACTTAGAGAATTTCGCATACAACCTTTCCTTTCTTAGTGTTTCCAATGTCAAACGTAAGTGTTCCACGTGTTCTTCTTGAGTTTTGGAATACACCAAAATTTCGTCGATGAATGCCACTACAAACTTGTCTAAGAATGGTTTAAACACCCTATTCATCAAATCCATGAATTCAGCAGGTGCATTGGTTAAACCAAAAGACATCACCAGAAACTCATAATGTCCATACCGAGTTCTGAATGTCGTTCGTGGTATATCCTCCTTCTTCACTTTCAATTTGTGATACCCACTTCTTAAATCTATTTTCGAAAAGTATTTGGCACCCTTCAACTGATCAAACAAGTCATCTATTCTTGGTAATGGATATTTATTTTTAATAGTGACTTTGTTTAATTCTCTATAATCAATGCAAAGACGCATTGACCCATCATTCTTCTTCACGAATAACACTGGCGCTCCCCACGGTGATACGCTTGGTTGAATATACTTATTGTCTAACAATTCTTGCAACTGTACCATCAATTCCATCATTTATACTGGAGCCATTCTGTACGGGGCCTTCGATATCGGTGCTATCCCCGACACTAAGTCGATTACGAACTCAATTTCTCTATCAGGCGGAAGTCTTGGCAAATCCTCTGGAAACACATCCTCAAATTCCCTCACCACTGGTATCTCTTCCAGTTTCACATTCTTCTTCTGAGTATCGACTATGTAAGCTAAATAGCACACACATCCTTGACTCAATAATTTCTTGGCCTGCATAATCGTCAGACATTTCACTTTTCTAGGTGAGTTGCTACCATAAAATACTACCTTTGACGGGGTCATAAGGTTTACACACTTCTTTTGGCAATCAATTACTGCTCCATATTTGAACAGCCAATCCATTCCCAAATAACATCAAACTCTCCCAATCTAATCGGAATTAAATCTACCATCAAGATATTCTCCTTAATGTTCACCCTACAATTCTTGTATATGAATCTAACAGGGATTATCTCTTTATTCGCAATTTCTATGTTCAAAGGAAAATTCAATTCTTCTCTAGGCAATTCTAACCTTTTAGCAAATTCATCAGAGATAAATGAGCAAGTAGCACCCGAATCAAATAATACATAAGCATCAATATCATTGATTGGGATAATACCTGACACGACATCTTTTGATTGCACATCATCTTGCACAGTCATGTTGAAGGTTCTTGCTGTGGGTTTGTTTGATGTTGTACCTCCATTGTTACCTCCATTGCTTCTGGTTGTCACTCCATCCTTCTTCTTAGGGCATTCGCGAGCAAAATGATCCTTGGATCCGCACGTGAAGCACACGTTCTTCTTAGGTTAAGTGCAATTTAGGGGCAATGTGACCTTCATGGCCACAATTGAAGCATACTCGTTTCCCCATCAAGCACGCACCCTTATGAAAGTTCCCGCATGTAGCACATGCTTCAAACTTCTTGTTTTGCTGGTTACCCTGCTGGTTTCTAAGACCCATGTTTCCATTCCACTTCCTCTTTAAGTTGTTGTTGTTATTGTTATTTCCACCATTACCACCTCCATTCTTAATTTAAACCTCACTCTTCTTCTTCTTCTTCTTCTTCTTCTGTTCCTGATTAATCTTTGTCACTGCCTCGCCTCCACCTTCAGCGAGTATTGCTTTCTCCATCACTGCTGCGAAAGTCTTCAACTAGAATAGGGAAACCCTACTATACAACCAGGGCTTCAGTCCCTGTTCAAATCTCTTCGCCTTGCGTTCGTCCGTGCTGACTTGATAAGGCGCAAACCTTGCCAACTCGTTGAATTTAGCGGCATACTCGAATACCGTCATCGTTCCCTATTTTAGTTCCATAAACTGCACTTCCAGCTGACCCTTCGAACTCTTGGGAAAATAGGTGTCGAAGAATATCTCCTTAAACCTATCCCAGGTCATCATCCCTGGTCCTTCTCGAGTTTTATTGGCCTGCCACCAATAACTAGCTTCTGCTTTCAACATGAATGTTGCGAAAGCAGTCTTCTGGTCATCTCCTACCCTAGCAACATTGAACACCTTCTCTATCTCCATAATCCAAGTCTGTGCCTCGACTGGATTCACTGACCCTCGAAATTAGGTGGTCCAACCGCCTTGAACTCCTTAAACGTTGTTCCTTGGTTCTGTGGTTGATTCTGCAACGCTCTTGTCAGTAACGTCACTAATTATTGAACTGGGTTAGCATCAACATTGTCGTTATTGTTTGTTCCTTCGGTGGTTATTTGTCGTGGTGGTTGACGTATGGAGGCATTTTATGTTTAAAAATACACTCATTAGGTTCTTATTCAACTATTTTAAGTAATTTCTACTTAACTTGCCTCCACAAAAGAAATAACCACATAATCATGTAACACTTTGAAAAAAATAAAAACTTTTATTTATTCATAACCTCTTTGAAAACATAAAACAATAGCATCACTGTTATTTACATTACTTTCCTGAACTACAAAAGTTTCAGGACATCATCATCATCATATCCCATAGGTTATATAACACTTGGGATTTACAATTTATTTAACATTTATTAATCGCATAACAACTACGATGTTCTACTAAGATACTATTTAGCCTTACTACGCTCTTCCTCCATGATCCAGAACATTGTTCTGCGATCTAATACATACGATGGCATCATCTCGAACTGAATCAAATAACTAATGACCCGATCTTGAGCTCAATTAACCACGGTGTTGAATACTCTATTCATCTCTTCCATCTTCATTCTCTTTGCTTGTGCGTCTTTCACTGCTGTCCTGGCTCGTTGAAACATCTCCTCATATACGTCCTCGGCTCTTGCCCTCTTCGTAGCTTCTTCCCTTAGCTTATTCTTCAATTCAGCAACCTCCTCGATCAGTTGTTCTTTCTCTACTTCAGTCTGTTCTAGTTTCTCCTCGACATTAGTCAGTCGTTCCTCACGATCTTGGATCTCATCATCTTTCTGTGTCATTGAAGTCTGTTGTTCAGCTACTATCTCTTGCAATTCCTTGACTGTATCCTGAAGTTCCACGTTATGGTCGTAGACTTCATCGTACATACGAGCAGCTATCGAGGTTAGTGGAGTCTCCTCCTCCTCGTCCTCATCATCCTCATCCTCTTGTGGCAACTCAACGGGATCCTCCTCATCCGTCTCCACATCATCATCCTCATCTTCAACCACTATGACCAACGGGGCTGACTCCCGTGGCAGTAGTTGTTCCCAAATAACCTGAGTATCGCGAGGCTCCTCCTCTGTTGGCACCTGAGGTCAATCCTCCCTAGCCTGACTGGATTCTTCGACATTAGTCATCTTGACAACAAAATTTTAAGTTTAAATTATTAATCATTACTACTCGACACTCACGAGCACATAAGTTATAAACACATAAGCACATAAGTGTTTTATTACTCCTTCCTTAAAACTCGATAAGAGTTAATCACCATTATCTTTTTAAAGGTTACTTCCTAAGGCTTTTCCCCACCTAAGGTTCATAACCTATAACTTTGATACCAACTTGTGACACCCCCAAATCCCGGTACTTCATTACCTCAAGATTTGGTGTTCACGTAATCAAAACATTCATATCTAACTACCCAATCATAATAAATTGAATAATAAAAACCTTCCCATATAGGATTACTTTAATAAAAATATTATCTCCCAGGTTCTCTAACCTTTAATACAATCATTCAAGTGCGGAATAAATTACAAGTCTTTATCACTTGTACATTTTTCCCTTTCCTTTGCTAGTTGTAGGTTTATCTACCTTCTCAACCATAGCTACAATAAATGTATAAATATGCAAGAGTGAACAAACAAAGCTCACTTGAAATAAGAATAAATATCTTTACATCATTTACCAAATAATAGGCCCAATAGAACTGAATGATATGTTCTATTAACATTTCAAAATTTGCTAACTCATAGGCTCAATAGAACTGAATGATATGTTCTATTAACATTTCAAAATTTGCTAACTCATAGGCTCAATAGAACTGAATGATATGTTCTATTAACATTTCAAAATTTTCCAACTCATAGGCTCAATAGAACTGAATGATATGTTCTATTAACATTCTTAAATATACTACTGAGGGTCAAATGACCATGAACCTTGTCCACATTTATAAGTAATCTTTCAACTTTAACTTTAACAGTCGTATGACTATAAGGACTACACGTACTTAGGGGGATCAATCCTTCGAACAATGTATTGTGCACAACCATTTCAACGCTAAGCGTAAACCCCTAAACATAGGGTTGTTCATCTCAGTATTTAGAGTACAAGTTCGCACCAAAGAAAGTTTGGTTTGGATAAGCTTTCAAGGGTAATTGGAGTTTAATGATAATCAACTAGGGAACTAGTTGAATCAACAATGCTTGATAACACAATAGTTGTTTAATAACAACGTAACTTAGAACATTTAAGATTCATAGGTGAACTGACCATATTCTAGACTTATGCTTGAAATAACTAGAGAGCATAAGTATTGATCAAAATAAAGAAATGGTAAACCTTAGCTTGAACAATAATAAGCTAGGTCTATAATCTTGTCAAATTAGAATTTTAGTTATTGACATGCAATAGTTGATAGCAAGCTGGAAACAATGCTTACTCCACATGGTAATAAGATATATAAAGTGATTGAACCATTCGACACAAGGAATTAAGGTTCAAGAAGTATTTATTATAAAATAATAAACTAAAGAAACTTGTTTAAATATGAACAAGTTAGAGTAAATCAAAATGATTAGAATTCCAATAATTCAGAATTTAAAGCATGTTCAATGTAATAGATGAACTAGCTCAACGAAAGTGTAGAGTTAGAAAACTTGCCTTGAGCGTAAGCTAAAAAATTAAACTCACGATCACCTACACATAATTTTAGAACTACAATATCTATTAGACATGCTAACATATCATAACATGTTCATTACTATTCACATTTCAGAAACTCTAAGTGTTTTACTTCACAACACTTGTCTAACTTTCGTTATGTATACTAAATTACCACATAACGCGTTTTCGATTTACTAATCATTTTTGCAACTTTGATCATACTAACCACAACTCACTATGTTATGTTAACCTTAACATTACTCATTTAACATGCTAACATAATTTCAGACCATGCTAGGATGTTTCCCCCAAGTCTACTGTAATAGCAGAAGTCAGAATCTCAAACTAGGGTATGGCACAGCTGCGCCATACAAAGGCTTGGGACCGGCGTAGCTCCGCCGGCGCAGCTGCGCAATTTTCTGACTTGGTACCGGCGCAACTGCGCTGGTGTTCAGACATACGCAGAGAAGGCTATGAACAGTAGCCGACTTTAGCCCAACAAACACAAATTTCACCCAATAGACAGTAATATTAACACGTAAAATAAATATACAACTATCATAACCATGATTGCTCACATTTACAACCAACTAACATAATTTAACACCAACTAAAATTATTTTAATTTCTCAAAATTCACGTTTTTCATAAAAACTCAATTTTCTTAACATTCAACCTAAAAATCATCACTGTGAATTCATTAGTTGGCCAAATCTTTCCATTCAAATTACGTTATGTGCGTATCTCATTGAACTAACATATACAAGCGTCAATTCACAGTTTTACATACTAATTGGCCGCTAAAATTGATACTTACATAGCCACATATGAAAAATATATATATATACAAACATATACTGTCGAAAATTTCTTCACTGTAAACCGAAATTAGCATGCAATTATTGTTTATACATACTTTTTGATCTTCATAAACATGTACAATTGCTATTACTAACTATATAACTCCTCAATTCAACAATTAATTTACAGAACATGAGAAAATTCTTGCCGTAATACTCATAAACATATATAATATCCAAGTTGTAGAACATACCTTCAACTACCAACACAATTGTTGCCAATTACCGAAATTGCTGTGAAAATTCTTAAGATACTCTCTCAATTTCTCTGAAGCTCTCACAAAACTCGATACTCTCAACTTGGAAAAATAGAATGCGTAATAACAAGCAACTGATATTCAAGCACAAGAACAAAACTGATACTTAATAACCCAACTAATGAAATTAACGGTTATAGCTTAAACGTATATAATATAAATATATTTTATTTATTATTTTATATATTTTATTTATTTTAAAAATCTAGAAATTCCAAAAGTCATAAGGCTTATTTGGCAAAATCATTTAATTTTAAAGAATTAAAATACTTAAGCTTTGTTTGTTAAAACTAAATTAAAACTACTTTAATTTATTTTAATAACTCCTTATGATATAGTTATTTGTCACACTATATTTAATCAAACTTTTATATTTATTTTAATTAATTTAAATCACAATTAATTAAATAAATCCATTAATCACATAACACAATACAAATAATTAATCATTTAAGTTGAAATATCAATATAATAATAATTTCCTTAATTCATCATTTATTTATTTACAAACAAATAATTAGCCAAATAAAATTAAACTCATTAAATAAATATTTATTCAACAAAAAATACATCAATTAAATATTTATATAAATCAATAAATATTTAGTATTACATTTAAAATTCTGGAATGTTACAACACGACAGTTCTATAAATGGAGTTGTCAGTAGTGTATTTTATTGCGATCTAAGATGGGTGATGTATACCTATTTTGGGGCATCACATTTGGTATCAGAGCTTAGGGATATGATCGCTGGCGGAGATATGAGTCTAGAATTAGGAGGGGAGAGACGAGTAATATACTTCGCTAGTGTGTGACTTACCTAAGCTGAAATTGTTTACATGATAAGTTGACAAATTACGATATGTCAATTAACCTTTGTTTTGAAGATATATTCTAAAATGTTATGTGAAATACAGGAGATGAGCAATGGAAAAATCATTATATATAGGAAATAACAGGGAAGATACAATCTGAAAAGAAAGCAAGATATTCTCATATCTTTGACATACTAGGTACGTAAATTTCGAGGGCGAAATTTCATAAGGAGGGGAGATTATGAGATCCCTAATTTTATAAAATGAAAGTATTCAATTTTTCTATAATTATTATTCTATTTAGTAAATGGTTAAATTGATAAAAAGTTAAAGTTAAGGGTGATATGTGAAAAATTTTCAAAGTAAGCAAGTTGTCATAAAATAATCAGTGATAAAAGTACAGTTATACGCGTGGTTGCATAGTAGCACACAGTATTGATTATTGATGCTTACGTGAGTAGTCACTCAGTTACACTCAATTATTGCTACAGTAATTCCTGCATAATATCTCTCATATTATTGATTCAATTATTGTCACAGTATCATCTGCATAATATTTTATATTATTAAATCAATAATTGAGATGACAAGTTGTTCATATTATTATTTGTATTATTGACGATGTATAGAAAGTTCTGTCGAGGAAAGATGTTAGGTTATTTAATTGTGCGCCAATAGGAAGAAATTCTTATCGGAAAGCCCCCTCTTTCCTTGGAATGATCTGGTTGTTAAATATTGTAAGTTATAATATTACTGATGAATAAGTTTGTGTTGATTAAAGATGAAATTCATATTTTTATTGTGTTGGAATTATTAGTGTTAATGGAAATTGACATCTATTTTGATAATAATTGATGTCTAAAGGTTATATTGACCAATCGGGTAATTAATCGGATAAATGAGCAATTAATTGTTATTAATTCATATGCTTATAACTATTTGTTCACATGTGTGTATTATTGATTCACATGCATGTACTATTAGGGGAGGAGGTGCAAGATTGATAATACTTGCATGACTAAATTAAAAATAGAGGTATAGATGAATGTACTATATTGTAATTATTTTTTCACATGTATAGAACTATTGAGTCACATGATTGTACTATTGATTCACATGATATACTATTAGGGCAGGTGGTGCAAGTTTGAGAATACTTGCAGGACTAAATTAAAAATAAAGGAAAAGATGAAGGTATTAAACTATAATATTTCGAGCCCCAAAACGTGCAATTATTGAAACTATATTTTTCTATAAATAGAAGTTCACTCTTTCTTCATTCTCACGAATTCACTAAGACTCACAAGAGCAATTATAGAGAGAGAAACTATAGAGAGAAGCTATAGAGAGATAGAAGAAGAGAATTCTGTTACTTCACTATTCCAGTATCAAGTTTTCTTCTGAGGTAAGGGGTATTATTTGTTGTATTCGTAAGGAATATTATTTGTTGTATTCGTAAAAGATATTATTTATTGTATTGGTAAGGGGTATTATTAATTTCATATTCTAAAGATATATTATTTTGCGTATTCGTATGAATATTATTTTTGTTCAATATTCGTAAGGAGTATTATTTCTTTCATTTTCATGAAGAGAATTGTTTTCTTTCAATACTCATAAGGGTTGTTACTCCATTCTTTATTATTCTGTTGGAATAACCTGTCTACGCGAACTACCGCATGCATGGTGAAATTCTTCTGTTATTCCTTTCCATATTATTCTGTTGGAATAACCTGTCTACGTGGACTACCGCATTCATGGTGAAATTCTTATGTTATTTCATTCCTTATTATTCTGTTAGAATAACCTGTCTACGTGGACTACCGCATGCATGGTAAATTTTTTTTGTTATTCCATTATTTATTATTTCGTTGGAATAACCTGTCTACGCGGACTACCGCATGCATGGTGAATGACCCTTCGTATTCATTCTTTATTAAATTATATAAATGATCTATCTACGTGGATTACCGCATGGCGGGTAAAAATCCATTTGCAGTTTCATATATTCTATTATACTCGTATGAGATATCATGTTTTTTGTACTCGTTAGGGAATATTGTTTTCTTTTGTATTTTCCTTTTATAAGTACTATTCACGAGTTACTGTTCAGGAGTTACTATTTACGGGTTACTATTCACCCAGTTACTATTCACTCGAATATTATTCACTCGGGTATTTGGGGCACTTTTCGTGCTGGAGTACTATTCACAAGTTACTATTCACGGGTTACTATTCATCCAGTTATTATTCACTCGAATATTATTCACTCGGGTATTTGGGGCATTTTTCATGCCGGGGGTACTATTCACGAGGTACTCTTCATGAAGAACTATTAACAGGGTACTATTCATGGGGTACTATTCACCCAAAAAATATATTTCTTTTTTGTCTAAATTATTTTTGATACATGAATATTATTCTTGAATTTTACTCTACAAAGCAGTATCATATTGATAATTTGGATATTTTTTAAACTCTGGATAAATTTAAAGTCTTTAATATTTATACTTGATTTCGTTTGATTAATGCTTATATCATTGTCATCATCCTTATGCTTATATTGTAATGAAAGTCATCTGTGGCTTACGTGCATAGATGGACTTGGTATGATTATGACCAGGGATTATTCAGTATAATCATGACTGTAATATTACAAATGATGTGGTAAAAGTCCTTATTGGCCTGTAGTGCATTGATGGACATATGTTGGTATGATCATAATCATGGGTTCTCTTCGGCTAAGGGTGCAAAGATGAATTACTTTATGGCGTGATCATGACCGTTGATAAAAACACGAATATCCTTGGCCGTAGTGCATGGATAATTCGATGATGTGGATTATTTATTGAACTGAGTCTCAGTGATAAAATATTGAGAATAAACTTTTAATTCGTAGAAGATAGTAGATATCATGCTCTACTTGACTCTTCTAAAATAAAGTTGCATGTCTTTGGCCTGTAGTGCAAGGATGAACTGTTAATTAATATTTTTGGCCCACAGTGCAAAGATTAATTTATTAGTATGATTATGAACATGAACTGTGATTTGGTATAACCATGATCTTTGATGTTTCAGGTAGAGACAAGTGATGAAAATTATCTTCGTCCTGGGTGCGAAGAGAAATTTAAAACCACAATTATGATTATGAGTTATTCACATGATTGTGGACAAGAATTGTTGATTGATGTTACAGGGATAAAACATTGTTGGTGGACTTTTAACATGGATAATATAATAGACGTTATGGTCTATTTGACTCTTCTAATGGATTGCTCGTTCCGCTGCCACTATGGTTAAAAAGTTTTATCATCTACCATATCTTCTAAATTTCTGATTTATTATTGACGAAAGCTATTGATAATTTAATTATCTTTAGTCATGATATTCTTTACTGGGCTAGTTGTGCTCACCCTTTTGCATAATTCCTTTCAGGTAATAAGAGTGTAGCTGGGTCGAGCGTGGGTAACAAGGGATTAGAACGGTGGTCTATAGCTGTTGAGGTTCTCCCTAAACAGTATGAAAATAATTTTTTTGAGAACTTTAGATAAGTGTGTTGTATTTTATACATCATTTAATAGTTATATTTGATGAATCAAATAGGGTGAGGCGAACCCAACTTTGGAAGGGTGTTTTACCACCATCATACAAGATGTCTAATGACATACGACTTCGTGTTATCATAAGACAGAGTTGTGCACATCCACTTGCTGAGTATATCTACGAGCACTACCTATATAATCTTGGAGTTGGTTGAAATATAATTCTTAATTGGAGACAAAGGTGATAATTATATGTCAAGAGATGACTCACCATTGAGAAGAACATGAAAGCAATCTTCTCGTTTTTCTTTGGGGACTATTGGGTCAACCAAGGACAATTATGTGGACATATGATATCTATTATAACTCAGACGTATGGTCACCCATATACGAAGTTTTCCTTGAGTATTTTCCAAAGATTTTAATTTCTAAAACAGTTATTGAATGTACCTTTATGTAAGGTACCATTGTAAGGTGTTGTGGTCGAGGCACCATGAGAGTTACATATATTTGTATTAAAACTCACAGTTTAACTATGGTCGTATTTTGCATGACAGTTGTATAAATGGAGTTGTTATTAGTACTATATTTTCTGGCGATCTAAGATGGGTGATGTATACCTATTTTGGGGGCGTCACAAACTCGTCTTCAAGAAGTTCGAAAGATCAGAAAAGAAGTTCAAGGATATACTTGAGATTGTAAAGAATGCTGGGTTTTCTGAATGCTTGGAAGCTAACAGTCTAGTCTATACAGAGCTAGTGAACCAATTCTACTCCAATGCATCGATAGATTATGGGCTTCTGTCCACAAAGGTCAAAGGAGCAAGCCTGAAGATAAGGGCATCAGAAATCAACCAATGTCTAGGGTTTCCCAACCAAGGTCTGATAAACCTCGAGGAAGTTGACATTGAAGAAGGTTAGAAGTTAATGTATTACAGAAGGAACGTAAATATAAAAGATGTGAAGAAGAAGGAGTTTCTTGAAGAGTTTGAATTTTTGACTGAGATTACAGGAAAATGCATATTGTGCAAGGATACTGCACATGATACTGTCAGTGATCAGCAATTGAAACTTATGACTGCAATCATCATGAAGAAGTAGATGAACTTCAAAGCCCTCCTAATTGATTAGTTGACCAAATGGCTGAAAAAGGCAGAGACAAAGAAGTCTACAGATAAACCCCTCACAAAGGTTTTTCATGGAAGACTCTTGAGCATTGTTCTAAAGAAGAAACTGAAAAGCAAGATAAAGGATGATGAGGGAGAACCACTAAATGTTCATAAAGTGATGTCCCCACATCTGTTCGAAAACTAGAAGAAATATCCTAAGGAAAACAAGAGGTTAATAACATCTTGCAGCAGTAACAAAGTCTCTACAAAGAAGAGAAAGGCAAAAGAGGTGGAAAACAAGCTATCTCAATCTGATGATTCTGTACCGGTAGCAGCCACACCAGCAAAGAAGAAGTCTAAGAGTGTGAAGAGTACATAGGCTCCACTAAACAGTCTCTCCACTGATAAAAAGAGACATAGAGCAAGAGAAGAAAAAGCATCAACTACAGCAACCCCAAAGAGAAGAAGAAGTAACAGATTACTCCAAGGGCCATCCAAGAAGAAAGTAAAGGAGTCCATTTCAGCCTCCTAAGGAAGTCTATCTACCAAGAAAGAGAACGTAGAGTCAGAAGATGAGAAGGGAACTGAAAGTCTCAAGGATGAACCCTCAAAGAGCAAGTCCAACAATGAAGAAGAAGCTGAATCCATGAAAGGAATAACTAAATCCGATGGTGAAGAAGAATGTGCAAGCCCTATGGCTAACACTCAGAGTAGTAACTCTACTGATGAAGAAAGTTTGAGAGCTGAAACAACTGTAACACTTACTGCTAAAGTCCCAACAATTTCATTTGATGATACAAAAGATGTTGAGTCTAAAGAAGAAGGACCTGCCCCTATTGTTGCTAAACATCAAGGAAGTTTATCTGATGATACATAGGCTTCAGATTCTAAAGAAGAAGAAGAGTCTTAAACTCCTATATCTGAACCTCCAAGGAGAAGAAAGAGCAACAGACTGCTTGTTAAATGTAACGATCGAGAAATTTGTATTTTAATTTAAATATTTATTGAATTAAATAAATATTTTAAATAATTTATTTATTGAGGGAAATAAATAATTGATGAATTGTAGTGAATTAATTTAGTAACTAAATTGATTTGTGTTAATTAAATTGAGTAATGATAATTCTCTCTGAAGGTTAACAAATTAGTATTAGAGCCCCCATTGGGTTTTGTTGAAAAGATGCAGCCTTTGAGTGATTCAAAACGTGACAATGAGTGAGGATAAAACTCTAACAAAAATTCCACAGTTCGATGGACACTATGATCATTGGAGTGAGCTAATGGAAAATTTGTTAAGGGCAATGGGACTTTGGAATATGGTAGCTGAGGGATTTGTTGAGCCATCAGGAACAGAAGCAACACAGGCGCAAAGGAAAGAACTTGAAGAGATGCGAACCAGGGGCCATCAAGTGAAGCATTATCTCTTTTAAGCTATTGATCGGACTGTGTTTGAGCAAATTCTGAATTGGAGGACAGCCAAGGATGTTTGGGACTCTTTGAAGAAGAAATTTGGAGGGACTGAGAGAGTCAAGAGATCTCTGTTGAACTCTTTACGAAGAGAATTTGAGGTGCTGACAATGAAGAGAGAAGAGACGATTACAGAATATTTTTCTCGAGTGATGTCTGTGTCAAATAAAATGCGAAGCAATGGTGAAGAGATACCAGATTCAAAGATTGTAGAAAAGATTCTTCGAACTCTCACCGAGAGATTCACCTATGTAGTGGTATTTATTGAAGAATCACAAGATACAGACAACATGTCTGGTGGTGCATGAGCAAAAGTTTCGAAGGCTAGATTCTGCATAGGAAGAACATGCTTTGAAGGTTGAGGATCACTTTGGGTCCAGAGGCAGAACATTTTTCAGAGGTCGAACACCTTCCAACGGAAGTGGTCGAGGGAGAGGCAGAACAAGCTTCAGCAAAGCTACTGTTGAATGCTATAAGTGTCATCAGTTGGGTCACTTTCAGTATGTGTGCCCTATGTGGAAAAGAGAAGCCAATTATGCTGAGTTTGAAGAGGAGCAAGAAGAGGATGTACTGTTAATGGCATGTGTGGAAGCGGAAAGATGCATGGTTTATTAACTCGGGCTGTTCCAACCACATGTGTGGTGACCAAGAGATGTTCACAAATTTAGACATGAGCTTTACACATACTGTCAAGCTTGGGAACAATACCAAACTCAGTGTTATTGGAAAAGGAACAGTGAGGTTAGTTTTACTGGGAGTTAGCTATGTGATTGGAGATGTGTACTTGGTTCTTGAGCTTAGAAATAATCTTCTAAGTGTTGGGCAACACCAAGAAAAGGGGATTGATGTGTTGTTCAAAGGTGGTGTATACAGTATGTTTCATCCACAAAAGGGAAAGATAGCATAGTCAATTATGAATGGAAATAGGTTGTTTATTTTGTCACCTGATACCTATAACAACTCAAGAGAAGGGAGCTGTTTCAAGATCAACACTGAAGATCAAGATGAGCTACGGCACCATCGTTTTGGACATCTTAGTTATAAGGGACTGAATACACTTGCGAGCAAAAATATGGTGACTGGTTTACCCAAGCTGAAGGCCAATGATGTGATATGTGAGGCATGCATGAAAGGCAAGCAACATCGAAATCCCATGCCAAGGAAGAACAAATGGAGGGCCGCAGAACATTTGTAGCTCATTCACTCAGATATATGTGGTCCCATCACACGAGCATCCAATAGCAAGAAGAGGTATTTGTTGACCTTTATTGACAATTTTTCTAGGAAGACCTGGATATACTTTTTGTTGGAAAAATCAGAGACATTCCATTTATTTAAAAAATTTATGATGTTAGTGGAAAAAGAAGTTGGTGTGTTCATAAAATGTTTAAGGAGGGATAGATGAGGGGAATACAAGTTAACAAAATTCAAGGAGTTTTGCAGCCAATATGGAATCAAGAGGCAACTCACACTCGACAACAGAATGGAGTGGCTGAAAGGAAGAATCGCACCATTATGAATCTGGTGAGATCCATGGTGACTTTGAAGGAGATCCCCAAATCCTTCTGGCCCAAGGCGGTTCAGTGGACCAATAATGTCTTAAACAGATCACCAACACTAGTTGTTAAGGACATGACACCAGAGGAGGCATGGAATGGAAGGAAGTCAACAGTAGAATATTTCAGGGTGTTTGGATGTGTTGGCCATGTTCGCATACTAGACACCAAGAGGACTATATTGGACAAAAAAAGTATAAGATGTGTGATGCTTGGGGTGAGTAAGGAATCAAAAGGGTATAGGATGTTTGATCATGTCAGCAAGAAAATAATTATCAGTCGTGATGTTGTATGTGAGCAGGATCGTGTATGGGAGTAAGACTCCAGTTACAAGGAAGAATAGTCTATGGATCTGGAATGGGATGAGAATACTGTTATACATAGAGACATAGAAGAAGTTGATGTTCTTGAGGAGCTTGCTACTGAAGAATTTATGGAAGGTGATCCAGCTGTGTATAGAGATGTTCCAGTAGTGGGTGAAGAAGATTTGACAGCCAGGGAGGGAAGGATCAGGCGACCCCCAGTATGGTCTTCTGATTATCTAGATGGTGATGGTCTGTCAGATGATGAAACAAATTTGGCTTTGGCTCTGATGGTAATGTTAGATCCCATTACCTATGAAGAGGTTGTCAAAAATGCAAAGTGGAAGCTAGCTATGGATGAGGAAATAAATTCCATTGAGAAAAATTAGACATGGAGTCTAGTGGAATTACCAACAGGAGAAAATAAGATTGGGGTAAAGTGTGTACAAGACCAAGCTAAATGAGTTAGCAGAAGTTAATAAATTAAAAGCAAGATTAGTGGTGAAAGGGTATTCTCAATAGCATGGCATTGATTATACAGAGGTCTTTGCACCAGTTGCTCGTATGGATACAGTGAGAATGATAATTGCATTTATAGCTAAAAGAGGATAGGGACTTCATCAGCTAGATGTAAAGTCTATCTTTCTATATGGGAAGCTGCAGGAGGATATTTTTGTGACACAGCCACAGGGTTATGAAAAGAAGGGTCGTGAACAGTTGGTCTATAAACTACAGTTGGCTCTTTATGGATTAAAGAAGGTACCAAGAGCCTAGTTTAGTCGAATAGAGACATATTTCATTTAAGATGGTTTCACAAGCAGCAATAGTGAACAAATTCTGTTTATCAAGAAGAAGAAAGGTAAAATTCTCACCGTTAGTGTTTATGTGGATGACTTACTGTTTACAAGTAATAATGATTAGATGATTGCTGATTTTAGGAGTTCCATGAGAAAAGAATTTGAAATAACAGACTTAGGAAGGATGAAGTTCTTCCTTGGTATTGAGGCTGTTCAACAGAATGGAGGGGTTTTCATTTGCCAAAGGAAATATGTTGAAGACATTCTGGAGAAGTTTGGAATGATGGGATGCAATGATGTTTGTAATCCCATAGTCCCTAGGTAGAGAATTGATCGAGATAAGGATGGTTTGGTGGTGGATCCAACTCTGTTCAAGCAAATGATAGGAAGCCTTATGTACCTTACAGCTACAAGGCCAAAATCTTATGTTTGCTGTAAGTTTATTAGCAGGTTTATGGGAAGTCCTACACAACAACACTTTGCAGCAGTAAAAAGAATCATGAGATAGATAAGAGGCACAATGGATTATGGGGTGATGTACAAATGAGGAGTGTCCAATGTGTTAGGAATAAGCATGTGAATGATATTTCTATTTATGTATGATTTGATTATGATATAAATGAATGAATATGCAAGTATGCTTGCATTAAGAAAAGCTGTAAATTCCTTTGATAAATAATAGGAACATATGTACAAGGATTTAGAATGAATTGATCAAATATGCTAGGTTGATCCTACATAAGCAAACCAGCTTTGTAAAGTCCTTAAAAAGAAATAATATACAAGGACTATAAATATAGAAAGATCAAACTTGTTGGGTTGATCTCATAATGTAATAGATAGGCTTGTCTGATCGTCGAGCACTGCACCAGAAATCGTAGTCTGCCAGGAGAGTCAAGGAAAACTTGAGAACTATCAAGGCAGAATCGTAGTCTGCAAGATAGTAGATCTCGGAATTCGTAGACTGCCTAAGAGAGACGAGGAAGGATCATAGTGTGTTGAGAAGAACTTACTTGAAGCCTTAGTCTGCCGAGAAAGTCATGTTCAGAATAGTAGAGATAGCCTATCTAAGAGCCAAACGAGCATCTACCAAAGTCAAGTCAAGAATCGTAGACCACACTCTGAGTCGTAGAGTCTACTGATCATATCAGAGGCAGAGATCGTAGTCGATCCAGATCAGATGAAGACAACAAGCTTAGGGACAAAGATCGTAGAGTGTCAAGAACTGATCTCGAAGTCGTAGTGTCTATAGAACCAAAGCTAGATCGTAAAGTGCAGAACTAAGACTTCAACAAACGTGCTCACAATGCCAAGGAAGAATCATAGAGTAAACACGATTCTAAATAAACGAGCACTCCTATAATATCCAAAGTATGAAGCCTCTGGTCTGAGCTGCAAAGATACATTCCACTTAAAGGAAACCAGAGAGCACTCAAAGAATGGCATGCAAGCTAACAGAAGTACTAAGCACCAACCCAATCAACATCCAGATTGAGTTGTGAAGCCATTCAAGACGAAGTCTTCCACAAGATTGATCAGAAGAAGACTTCAGTAAAAGTAACTGACTAAGGAAAGTCAGCAAGTGCAGTAATTATCAAACGAACAGAAGACAACTATCTTAGGGTTAACCATGATCGTAGTGTTTACCAAAACAAAGCAAGAACTGCTGAAGTATACACATGGATAATGGCCAGCTTTTGAAGAACAAGGCCAAAGTGATTAAGCATGGGTCAGTCCATTAATGATAAGTGAACGGGAGATCACAAGGAGAAGGCGAGCTGGGCATACCACAAATCTGATGTGTCTTGCTATTTAGAAGAGGTCAGAACAAGAAGCCAAGCTATCAGTTTCTGAGATCAGTCGAGGCAAACAAAAGTGAGTAATCGTTGCACAAGAAAATGAAGAGGAGTTCTATATTGAAGTTCCAATGAACACTCTTCAAAATCGTAGTGTTGTCTCAACCTGTAAATGAGCAACATTCAACAAGACACATTATGATCAGGTCCAAGAATAGCTGCATCAAAATCATAGAGTTCGAACACCTGAAGAATGAAGCATTAGCAACGGTTCAATCTAAAGACTGATATTTGAACATTACTGTGTGAGAGCATCGATGAAAAAGGACAACTCCTGATGCTCTAATCGAGAAATCAGAAAGGAGAAATAAAGTTGACTAACTGCCCGAGACATCAAAGTGACATCTCTGACGGGGTAGGTGAAACAGTAGACTGCAATGTAAGAAAGTCATAAAGGGGATGTCAGGTCACATCTGTAATCTATACCAAATAACTCGAGATCTGCGAAGCCATTCAAATAATCTTCAATGACTATATTCCAACGGGAAAATTGGGAATGAGTATATATCAGCCAGAGCTTCAAAGATCAAGAGTTGCTGTGTTGAAGGATCGTAGAGTTGTTGGAATGCTACATTGTTGACTCTGCGAGTTCCACCAGAGCTTAACATAATATGTCTCAGTGGCAGTGAGACCACAAAGGTAGAAGTGAAGCAGATTTAAAGAAGGACTCAAATAAACTAAAGTTTCACTAAACAAGGATGAGAATGCCATTAAAGATGGCAGCAAAGCTGAGAGCCGAGAAGGCCAAGAAGATAGCATTCAGAAAAGTGGCAGAGCACAAAGAAGATCCAGAGAGCCACTCTACAAATCACCATGAACCAAAAGCTGAAATAGAACAGATGCAGAACCATGTCTGCAAACATTCAAGAAGGGTTCAGGGGATGCTAAGTGCAAGATGAAGTCTACCAAAAGCTCAAACACCTAGCAAACCCAAATGGTGATGGTGCACAACTGACATCGATTGAAGATGAGCTGAACAGTGTGAAGATCAGCTGCACCAGAGAAGATGTGGTCCAAACTCTATGCAGAATGCAAAGAGGACCACGCTAAGCTGCTTAGTATAGAAGATGTTTAAGCTTAAAGACATCTTAGCAGCAAGGCACAAACAACATTACCACCAACAAAAACAAGTAGCCAGGGCCTGAGGGGTCCTTTTCCAGAGGGACTAAATGAAGTTCCAAGCCTGCCGGGCTTGAAGAGTTCCTAGGGAACTAGAGGAGTTCTAAGCCTATTGGGCTTGAAGAGTTCTTAGTGAACTAAAGTTCCAAGGCTACTGGCCTTGAAGGAATCTTAGTTATTCAGGGTGTTGACATTCCTTAGTGGAAATCCTGCTAGTTAAGGCAGAAAAGTGGATTAGGAGCTTGAGTTTCTGAACCACTTAAAAACCCTTGTGTCTTTTACATTCAGTCATTTACATTATGTACCTAACTGCTATAAATGCTTTGTATGTATTAACTGCTTACAACATAACTAACTCTATGAATAATGTATGTATGTTCATGAATATATCAATGAAGGGGATCTTTTACTTATTCCGCTGTGCTTGAAAAGATTCTTATGTTTGTCATATGCTAATTCATCAGTAATACAAAATAAACGAGAAAAGTATTTAAAATTAAAAAGGATATATTCAACCCCCCTTCTAGATCTATTGTGTGCCTACTAGGAACTAACATAATGATTTACAAGCATACACAGACAGTGATTATGTTGGTGATGTGGAAGACAAAAAAAACACTTCAGGTTATGTATTTCTTATGGGTAGAGGAGCAGTAGCATGGTCTTCGAAGAAGCAACCCATAGTCACTCTATCAACCACGGAGGCAGAGTTCGTGGCAGCAACAGCTTGTGCGTGTCAGGCTATCTGGATGAGTCAAGTCTTGGGGGGAGATTGGGCATAAGTAGGAAGGAAAAATAGTGCTGAAGTATGACAACACTTCTACCATCAAGCTGTCTAAAAATCCTGTGCTTCATGGTCGTTCCAAACATATCAGGGTGAGGTTTCATTTTCTAAGGGATCTTACCATGGAGGGAGTTGTGGAACTGGTCTACTGCAGTACACAAGATCAACTTGCAGATTTGATGACCAAACCACTCAAGTTGGACAGTTTCTTGACACTTCGAAGAAAGCTGAGTGTGTATGCAGGTGCTGTTATGAACTAATCCTACAAGTGAGGATGAGTTCAAGGGAGGGATTGTTAGAGATCAGTCACATAGACAATAAGCCATGTAGGCATTAGAGATAGAGGACATATTCTTTGGGATGCCAAAGTAATGTTCTGTTAGTGCATCAGAGATGAAAGACCTATTTTTTGGGATGCCAAAGTAGTGTTCTGTTAGTTATTTGTTTTGTTAAACCCACCAACCAGATTATGTGCGAGGTGGTTTCTCTTTCCTATTTTGTAAGGCTTTAAAAGTCATTTAAGTTATCTAATAAAGGCAATCATTTATACGCCAACTTATTGAGTTCTCTCTGAAACTTAACAGCGATGGTAAGGGTATCCTCGTGAAGTTAAACTAAATCCATTAGTTTTTTTTAGTGTGTTATGTTTTTTATCAGTTTGAACGGTAAGGGTATCATCGAGTCACCTTATGAAGAAATTTTCTTGGGTACTGCCCCAAGGTTCTAACTCAAGAAGTCGAACAAAAGAGCAAATATCTTTGACCACTAAGTCAACCCATTGGTCAATCTAGTCTTGTGTTTCAAATCAAAAATGGCAAGGAAAAGTTTTGATGATAGGAGTAGAAAAAGAAAATAAGTAAATTTTAATTATGTACTTTTTCTAACCCAAATTGTTCTCCTTTATTGAAATAAGATTACATTTGATTGTAAAAATAATTATCATATCATCATTATGAACTAATTTATCGCATAATTAGTTTATTATTTAATTTCAGGTACTAAATTTTATCATTTTAACGTCATTTAATGATAAATTATAATCCTAAGTGAAAATTTGTTATTTAATGGGATAAAATAATCTTTAATGGCATTAAAAACATACTAATAATGGGATAACATATTATTTAATGGTGTTAAATCAGTACAAATAGTTTATCTCATCTATTATTTTCACAAACAAACATAACTTAAGTATCTTAATTTAAGGTAAAAAAAACATAATAACATTAGTCATAATATCAAATTATTTATTGACACCATTATTATAATAAACTTAATAAAAAAATATGCTTAATTATTTCTAAAATATTTTTAAAAATTCTTTTATAAAATACCTCAATGACAGAAGCTATGAAAAAACTGAAGTGTGGATGTAAATTAGTTACTTTGGTATGAAGGTTTTGTTACCTTGGTACGAAGGTTTGCTTACCTTGATCTGAAGGTTTGGTAACCAACTGTACTAAGAAAAAATTTAAAGTGTGGAGGTTGATTGGTTACTTTGATATGACAGTTTGGTTACCTTGGTATGAAGATTTGGTTACCATCATCCAGTATTCATATCCACCACCGCCTGAATCTTCATACCCTCCTCAATCCACTTTTTGTGCTCCACCGCCAAATTAGACCCAACTTCCACCCATACCGAATTAAATGATAACTGATTACGATTACAGTCCAAAGATTCTCCAAAATTTAAAATTCAAACAAACAAAATCATAGTCCAAGATATCCCTCAAATTCAGGGAAACTAATAACAAAAAATCCATTAATATATATACATATATGATGTACATATAGAGAGAGAAGAGAATTACAGAATTTGAATAGTTGATAAATAATCGGTCGACGACTCAAAACATGAAAAATCTTCTGGGGTCTTGAAGTTAAGAAATTAAAGCTTAATTCGGCAAAGAAATGGTTTGATTAGTTTGTAGAGAGTTGAGAGTAGAGAGAGAAAATAGAAGGAAAAAAGGAATACTGTGGTGTGTGTGTGTATATATATATATATATATATATATATATATATATATATATATAATGAATACGTTGAATGAAGAAGAAGGGTAATGACTAACTGCAGTTGTTATAGATGAGGAGAGAGAGAAGAAGTCATGGGTATAACTAATCCTTAAATTAAGAAATTCTAATTGAATATTAATTCCCTAAATTAAGGAATCCTAATTGCACTAGTATTGTAAATAAATATGGAAGTGTATTAGTTGTGTAAAGATTTTATGAGAGCACTATTGTTGTAATTATTTTTAAAAATGTAATAGAATATGTAATTCATCCTAAATTTACAGCCCGTATATAATCCTATCTCCGCTCTACAAAAAGAATATTATTTGTAAAATTTGCACGCTAAAATCTTAAGATATATTTTTATTACAGTATACCTCTAAAAATATGTATTACTACTTTAATCTATCTAACAAAATACAATTTATTTTGAATTTTTCGCTCACCCTAATAAATTATCTGGGCCGTTCAAAGTTTAGAATAAATCTCACCGTCCATGTAGTGCCGGAGACACAGAACACAACTAGTAGTATAATATGATAATAAATTTTAATATTATCATTTCATAAATAAGTTATTTTTACTTTTCTGAATCCAATTTTCAGTGTTAAATTTATATCTTCTACTTGCAACTTATAATACATATATCTTTCCAATATTTATACAATCAAACTATAACATTATTTTCAGTACTTGTAAAGATTACATGAATGAGAAAATTATTGTGATTAATGTTAATATTCGTCCACACGCCTCAATTTTTAAAGCGCGTTAAATTCTACATAAAAATGAAGTCATACAAAAAGTTTAACGGTGGTTTGGATTGTCGGAGAGTAACTCCGGTGTGAGAATAAGTACATGTTGAATACAATTTAACAATAGATGCTTAATGCTCTAATACTATAAAATAAAGTTATACCTGATAATGAATTGTATTTATAATGATCACATCACCTTCTCCAAACCCTTCCCTGTACATGAATATGATTCTTCGTTAGGTAAGATATCTTAATGGGACTAAAGTCAATCTTCTTAAGAAAAGAAAATTGGATTGTATCCGGACTCTTTCCTTAGGTGTTGGAAATCAAATATAATTAGGAATCTTAGATTCCCTAAAATCATCAACTGCCCAAACAGATTTCCACGTGGATTAATTACCTCCATGCGAACTATGACCCACCGTATTATCTGAGCCCAAATAAACACGCCCTAATATTACCCCCACTCTCTTATTATAAGGAACTTAAAATAAGAGAGTTATCAATTAGTCATGAAAGACATTAATTCATCCAGAAGCATGTTATCTATTCGGGAGGACGGTGGTCCGTCCCGAAGGATGTTATCTGTTCGGGAGGATGCTTGTCCGTCCTGAAGGATGTTATCCATTCGGGAGGACATTGATCTGTCTCGAAAGATGTTATTCGTTCGGGAGGACTTTGGTCCGTTCCGAAGGATTTTATCCATTCCGGAGGACGCTGGTTCGTCCTGAAGGATATTATTCGTTCGAGAGGACATTGATTTGTCCTGAAGGATGTTACTCATTTGGGAGGACACTAAAGTGTCTCGAAGGATGTTACCTGTTCGAGAAGACATTAGTTCGTCTCGAAGGAAAATATCCGTTCGGGAGGATGCTAGTCCGTCCCGAATGATGTTTGTCCATCCTTATATCATAATCCTTCCCAAGCCATGTAGGAGACTTCCATCCGACCTTATACCTCCAACACATAAAACATCAACTATGGACGAAAACTATCTTTTGGCAAAATTGAATGCATATTCCTATTAGTAACTTGAAAAATTTACAGTCATAAAAGAAAACAACTTGATAATCCCAGCACGCCAAGTGTTTTTGAATCTTGAACTATCCATTACTTGAAGCCGATAAATTCTTGGCTTCAGCACTTCAACCCCGAACCTCATTGAGTATATCCCTTTGCTTGCTGACCCATACTCCCGAAGAAACTAAAGCATTTTGATAACATTTCCTTGCTAAATTAAGATCCCCAACGACTTCACCGACGCCGTTTGGTGTGGGGAACTTTATTTTAAAATGGGGAATGGAGGTCATCACATGTAGATCCATCAATTCCAGTTTCCCGAGTATGGCGTTGTACGACGAATCTATATGTACCACGAAAAATTTGTAGATCAATTCCACTTGTCGAGGAGTTGTCTCGAAGATGACCGACAGTTCAATGACACCTGCTACTCGAACTTGGTCATTGTTGAATTCGTATAGAGGGAGCTTCTGTCTATTCTCCGTCTTCCTTCCTTCCTTCCTTCCAAATCCATCCTTTGGTATACATGTGCATACAATATATCGACCGATGAACAGCTATCAATCATGATCCTCTTCATATCTACCAATCCAACCTGTGCAGTGATTATCAGTACTCCATCATGTGTTTAATAGGTTCCGATGGGTAATTCTCATCAGAAAAAGAGATGATCGTGACAGGGTACTGCTGGTCCCTCCTCGCAGGCTGTTCGGACACTGTGAGTATATATTCCAGAACCCCACTCCTTTACCCCAACTTTTTATGAACAAAGATTTAATTTTCTCTTAATATTATTATTCTAAATAGTAAGGTGATAATTTAATAAATGCTATAGTTATGGGTGATATATGTAAATTTTATAAAGTAAGAAAGTTGTCATAAAATATTCGTTTATTGGGAAATATTCGTACGACGGTGCATTCATTGGTGGACCCCACAACAGAATAACTGTCGGATATAGAAAGCGACAAAAATAACATTTTTATAAAAATAACAGCGAAACTTTTACTGCCAAACTGTTGAAATACCCGATGATAAAACTACAGTAATACGCGTTGTTGCACAGTAGTACACTGTATTACACAGTATCTCTGATTATTGATGCTTACGTAAGAAGCCACTCAGTTTCATTCAATAATTACCACAGTAGTTGCTACATAGTATCTCATATTATTGATACAATTATTGTCACAATATCATCTTCACAATACTTTATATTATTAAATCAATAATTGACACGACACATTTACTCATAATATTCTTAGCATTATTGGCAATGTCTAGAAAGTTCTGTCGAGGAAAAGAGTTAAGTTATTTAACTACGCGCAAGTAAGGAGAAATCCTTATCGAAAAGCCCCCTCTTTCCTGGAAACGATCTGGTTGTCAATATTATGAGTTATAATATTAATGATGAATAATTGTTGAAAGATTAAAAATGTGTTGTGGTAATTATTTATTTAATTTTTGATATAAATAGAGGGGTTTGTCATGAGACATCGTTAGGTTTGATAGAAATAAGAGCATGCAATCAAATCACATAAATAAGCGGAAGCGATGTAAAAATAGATTTAAAAATTTTCTTATAAACCATAAACCAAGATCATTCTTATGCTTTGATTATCAGTCTCTAAAAGAGTAGGAGACTCAAAATCATACCCTTGAAGATTCAAGCTTCTTCAGGTACAAGTTCAACTCCTATTCCTTTGTGTTCTCCTTGAATACACGAGTTTGGTTCCTTGCTTTGATCAACGTTAGCCACCTAAGCGTTTGGCCTCTAGAGGTGATCCACCAAGGAAGAACAAGAATCAAGAAGAAAGGGTGTATTGGCTCAAACCCTAGTTTTCTATCTCTATAGAAAAAGGGGCGTACTCTCCAACTGTTGGAATCACGTATCTCACACACTTACTAATATCTAATATAAGACTCTTCATATAAAGATATCAGTTAACCTATTTTAATATAATTAAAATAGAGTATTATTTAATTAATTAAACTCCTTTAATTAATTAGGCTCCTTAATCTTATTAGGGATAATTAATTAAATTCTTTTAATTAATTTGCCTCCTAATCTTATTAGAAATAAATGAGAGTACTAATATTAAATTAATTCCCAAACTCCTTTAGAAATTAAAATAATAAAAGACTCCTCTTATTAATTTATATTTAATATTTTCAAAATATTAAATAATAAATATTAAGCTATTTAATTTATTCCATCACCATAGATTGAATTAAATATATTTAACATATTATTACGATAATGCCATTAACTTTTTAAATAATTATTCTTCCTTTTATTGTGTGACCCTTTAGGTTCTCCATATTAAACCGGTTGTGAATAAATCAATTAGAACAATTCTAATCTTATTTAAATAAATAAATTAAACTATTTATTTAAATAAATAATATTTATTCTACAATAAGGATAAGCCTCCCTAGTGATCAACGACTTTTCAAATAATATAGATTTTAACATTAATCATAAAAGAAGATTTAAGTAAATATTTATCGTACAATTCAATCCTTCCACCATACAATGTCCCAATTAAATATAAGACATGAAATTACTGTCAAGTCTTATTTTATTTAATTATATGTATTTCGATTCCTAAATGCACAACTCCTAATGAATACAAATTCGAAACTACTTTTTAATTTCATTCCACATTGGCCAATGATTCCTGGGTTGTCATTTATCGAATCACATAGGACATTTCTTGTGACAACCCCAAAATAGGTCCAATCCATTCAACCTATTCTGAGTCGCCAAATACATGGTACAGAAAACAACTACAACTTTATTATTACAATTGTCGTGCAAAATACAACAACACATATACTGTGAGTTTTAATACCAACTGTGACTCATGTCCCAACTATGGACAACACCTCACATTGATACATTACATAAAGGTACAGTCAAAAACTGTTTTAGAAATTAAAATCTTTGAAAAGTGCTCAAGGAAACCTTCGTACATGGGAGGCCACGCCTCTAGGTTATGATAGATATCATATGTCCACAGAATTATCCTTGGTTGACCCAATAGACCCCAAAGAAAAATGAAAAGATTACTATCATGTTCTTTCCAATGGTGAGTCTTCTCTTGACATATAACTATCTCCAATGTCTCTAGTTGAAAATTATATTTCAAATAAACTTCAAGATCATATAGGTAGTGCACGTAGATATACTCAGTAAGTGGATGTGCACAACCCTGTCTTATGATGACACGAGGTTGTATATCATTAGACATTTTATATGATAGTGGCAAAATACCCTTCCAACGTTGGGTTCGCCTCACCCTATATGATTCACCAAATATAACTACTAAATGATGTATACAACATACTTTGCTATACTGTTTAGGGAGAACCTCCACAGCTAGAGACCACCGTTCTATTCTCCTGTTATCCCCGCTCGACCCAGTTACAATCTTATTACCTGAAAGGAATTGTGAAGTAAAAGGGTGAGCACAACTAGCTCAGTAAAGAATATCATGACTAAAGATAATTAAATTATCAATAGCCTTCATCAGTAATAAATCAGAGATTTAGAACATATGGTAGATAATAAAATTTTTCAACCATAGTTGCAGCGGAACGAGCAATCCATTAAAAGAGTCAAATAGACCATAAAGTCTATTATCTTCTCAAGGTTAAAAGTCCACCAACAATGTTTTATCCCTGTAACATCAATCAACAGTTCCTGTTCCCAATCATGTGAATAACTCATAATCATAATTGTGGTTTTAAATTCCTCTTCGTACCCAGGACGAAGATAATTTTCATCACATGTCTTTACCTGAAACATCAAAGATCATGATTATACCAAATCACAGTTCCTGTTCATAATCATACTAATAAATTCATCTTTGTACTACGGGCCAAAGATATTCATCAACTGTTCATCTTTGCACTACATGCCAAAGATATTCAACAACAGTTCATCTTTGCACTACGGGCCAAAAATATTCAACAACAGTTCATCTTTGCACTACGGGCCAAAGATATTCAACAACAGTTCATCTTTACACTACAGACAAAAGATATTAATATCTCAAAGAAATATATAATCATTTCAAAATTTATATAAACCATAATTATAACTATGTTGATCAATTCACCTTTACACTTAAGCTAAAAATATTCAATTGTAAATTCAATGGTCATGATCATACCAGTCAATGATTCAACTTTGCACTACTGGCCAAAGAGAATCCATAGTCATGATCATACCAATAATCTACCCATCTTTACACTGAAGTCAAAGAGAAATTTCTTCACCAGGATTATAAAAATGTTATATATGACAATAAAAATAATATGATCAACACACAGATTTAATTTCAAGAGTAAGATTCATAAATCAACGATAATTTAGTCAGAAAAAGAAACCAATTTTGTCGTGAATAGTAATTTGTGAATAGTAATTCTTGGATAGTAACTCATGAATAGTAACTCTTGAATAGTAACTCGTGAATAGTACTCCGTATTCGTACATAGTACCGTATACATAAATAATATCATACACGTAAATAGTGCCATATACATGAATAGAGCCGTATACGTGAATAGTGTCGTATACGTGAATAGTAACCCCAACTCAAAAAGGTAGAAATTCCACAATAAAATCCATACAAATATTTCAGTATAATGATATTGAAAGAATAACATCATTAGAAAGAAAATAACATTCTTTACTATCCCTTACCTCAAAAGAGCAACACTTCTGACTGGATATCAGATATGACGCTGAAGGAAACTTGCACTGATGAATAGCAACTCACCAAGTATCTAAAAACTCACAAAATACACTCGATAATCTAGAGAGAAAAGAGAGAAAACTTATGAATTCTGGTGTGTTTTTCAATTCTAACTTAGCCCCCTATTTATAGGAAAATGTTAGCACGCCGAAGCAGACTCGACCTGCTACCTGATGGCTTTACCTGCTACTATTCCACCCACCAAAAATCAACCATCTTCCCCAACAACCAAAAGTGGGGCCCACCCATTTCTAGAATTTTCCACCAAAATCATTTATAAACCTAATTTCCGAATCAGTCACCTCTTAAAATTCATAACAAATCATTCGTTTAATTTTAACGGTTCAAAATTTGTGGACATGTACTCAACTTATATATGTATAACATATCCAAAAAGCACAACGATCCAACGGTCAGATTAAAAATTATAACGCACGCAATATATCTCAAAAACACTGGTTTAATTTTTAATACCTCCATTCCGATAAAAATACTGATAAAACACCTCAACATTAACTCCTTCATTTTTAACCACAATAAATATATCCAACATTTATATCCACGTAAAATAAATATTTCCTTATCATATGAATCAATAATTAATTATTCACAAATAATATTACAGAATCACATTTATGACAACCAGGCCGTTCCCAGGAAAGAGGGGGCTTTCCGATAAGGATTTCTCCTTACTGGTGCGCAATTAGGTGATCCAAACCTCTCATTGACAGAACTTTCTAGATATTACCAATAATGCTATCTAATAATATTATTCAAATAATATGAATTATTGATCTGATAATGGAGATACTGTGCAGTGACAATTATTGAACAACAATAATATAAAATATCAACGCAGCAATTATTGATTCAATAAAATAAAATATTGAACAGTAATTACTGTAACAATTATTGAGTAGTGCCTTCTTACGTAAAAATCAATAATTCAAAAATACTGTGCAAAACCGTGTGCTACTGTGCAACAACGCGTATTACTGTATTTTAACCACTGGGTATTCCAACAGTGTTAACGGTAACAACTACGCCGTTATTTGTAAAAACTTAAATTTGTCATTTTCTTCATCTGACAGTTATCCGTTATGGGGCCCACAAATGGCTGTGCTGTCGTACGAAAATTCACCGACAGAAAGAATATTCCACGACCAAACGAATATTCCCCGACAATAATGAATATTTTATAACCACTTGTGTATTTTGAAAAAAATTCATATATCACCCTTAACTTTAAATTTTTATCAATTTAACCATTTACTGAATATAAAAATTGAATACTCATATTTCATAAAATTCGGCGTCTTACATTTTTCTTCTTTTACTTGAAGTGATAGATTCTGTATTGATCATTCATTATCTCCATATATAATTTATTACACCAAAGCATACCCTTTGATATACCCTAAGGGTCTTAAGGAATAAGTCAAAGTGCAATTCATTATATATAAGATACTATGATGATCTCAAGTCTAAGGATCATTTGTAGTACTTGATAAGTAGGTTTTATACCTACTTATCCGGTATCTTTTACTTGAATTAGTTGTTTTTATTCATGTGTCTTAGTTACATTTCATGCATTTTGTGTTCGTTTTGTAGGTTATACGTTTGGAAGCAATGTGAGCGATTATTGGTAAGGAAAAGCATGGAAAATGCAAACAAAAGCAAGCCGGATATCGTTTGTGCTTTCACGTCATTTCATGTTCTTGGCTTGGAGCTTGGACTATATTGTAGAGCGTTTTCTTAGCTTTCCGGAACATCTTGAATCATTCCAATCGGAGTTCGGATGAAAGAGTTGTGGCATTTCTACCAACGGACATCATTGAACTTCACCGTTTTGAGTGGTCATTTACATAGCAGTCACTTCCAGTCCAATTTCGACCATCATGTATTTGTTATTTCGGAAAGCTCAAAGAATGAAAGTTGTAGATCTCGTCGATAGCTTCGATTTGATAGGTCGCGGGACCCGTAAATCCTCCCGGTTCAAACGTTATGGCAGTTTTATCAGAGGAGGTTCCAGCAGAAAATTGTGTTGGCAGATTGGTACCCAGCCGGGGCTGGGCGTTTTTAGCCGTAGGACCCAGCCGGGGCTAGATGTCTGGGAGCATTAGCAGATTACTATCCAGCCGGGGCTGGCTTTTACAAAGGGAAATACCCAGCCGGGGCTGGGTATACGCGAGAATGAGTAGATTGTGTCCGAATTTGAGTCCGAAAAGGATTGTTTTCGTGTTGTTTGATTCAAGGACTTCCAAGGGGACTTAAAGACATCTATAAAGGCTTATAAAAGGAGGGGAATAACATAGATTAGAGGAGAATATTAGGAGATTAGAGAGCATTCTATTAAATTAGATTAGAGTAAATTAGAGAAAAACACTAGTTTTAATGAGATTTGGAGATTGATGCAACTTGGAGACCATTGAAGATTTGAAGTAGGAGCAAGAAGAGAGCGTCAAATCTACAGACAATAGATTATTTCTTCTCATCTTCTTCTATCTTTATCTTTTAATGTGTATTCAATTGTGGATTCTTAATTTTAATTCAATAATCATGAACTAATTCTTTGTTTGAGATTACAATGGATCTTATTGTGTAGTTTATTTTAATATGCTTCGTTATTAATTAGTATTTTCTATTGTGAGAATTGTCTATTGTGATTTGGAATTAATTGTTTAATTGACTGGCCATCAATTACCGTGATAATCTATATGAACTCGAGAGATGAAATATAGATTTAGATCTGATCATGATAGCATGTGTTCAGGATTTTGTTAGTAGCTTAAACTTGATGTGTGTTAAGGTAGAGATATGCTTGACATCGCATGTAATCGGATAGAGAACTTATTCTTAAACTTTCTTCAATTGTAATTCATATAGAGATATAGCGGGTTAATTGATTAAGGTGTTTAACGAATTTCTATCTTAATTGTGGATTGACGTTAATACGGTATTAGTGCATCGAGAGGTGGTTAGTACTACTTTCGTGTTCTTGATTAACAATTCGGGATAGAGAATAATTGATGAAAAGTGTGTTAACCTAAATGAAGCAATAAGTGAAGTTGTGATCTTAAATCTCCATAATCTGATTTTTAATTAGTGGTAATTAGAATTAGTTTAGTTTAATATTTTAATTTATAACATTAAATTCATTTGTTTAAATAAGATTGATTTGGTTACGGGTTAGTACTTGGTGATTTTTATTAAATAATTCTCGGTGGGAACGATACTCAACTTATCACTTTATTACTTGTTGACCACGTATACTTGCGTGTTGTGCGTAACTAGATTTTACCCAACAAGTTTTTGGCGCCATTGCCGGGGAATTAGTTTAATACAGTTTTACCAATATTAGCTTCAATCAAATTAGTCTTAATTTAAACATTTTTATTTTTATTTTTAATTCTCTTCCTATATTTCTCTCTTTTCAGGTACCATGGATGACTTTGCGTATCAATGGTCATACACGAACATGACTCAACCAAAGGAAGCGGAGATTGACAGACTCGCGACACTCTCCGCAATGTCAGCACAAATTGAAGAACTTTCGAGGAAGTTGGACGTTATCGCAGCCCAACAAAGTCGAAGGATGGCAGTTACCTGTGGCTATTGTGCTGGCAATCACCCGAGTAATCAATGCACCATCAATCTTGGGCCGGTACAGTATGGTGGTAACTACCTCAATTAGTATGTATATGATAATTATCATCAAGTTTGGGGGTATCACCTGGATTCTTCATGGAGTTACAACTATCAAGACCAATACTCTACTCCAAATCCAACATACACACCGGAATTCTCATATCAACCTCCATTAAAAGAAGAAAAGTCAAAGTTGGAGGAATTGTTGTCCAAGTTCATAGCATCAAATGAGGAGAGGAGGATTGATCAAGAGATATCAATGCAAAATCTGCAGAACCATGTGGATCAAATACTCAAAGCCTTGAACAACTGTCCTCAAAACAATCGGTGTTATGATGAGGATTCCGAGATTGATGAAGTACCCGAGCCAAATCTACAACTGGATGAGACACGAGATGTTGAAAAAGAGGAGACAAGTGGGGATAATGAAAATAAGGTCGGTGAAGAACTAACTATGAGTACCAACGAGGATGAGCCGATGTTATTAGTGCCCCAAGTTCCTTCTCCGCCAAAGATTAAGGGTCCAGTTAGATTTGCAAAATCGTGCCCGCTTGGTAGTTATGTCATCGGCAAGGCTCTTTATAACATGAGAGATACTACAAAAGTGAAGCCATGGTGGGATGAGGAGGAAAAGATAGAAGAAGAGCCCGTTGTTCTTGTCAAGCCTCAAAGCCCCAATCGAATCATAGGCTCAACGGACGAAAAAGCACCTAGTTATTCAACATTCTCAATTGGGCATATATTTAAACAAAGTATGCTAGGTGACTTTAACTCGATGGTTATCACAAATGGGAACCTACCAAAAGCTATATTATTTCCGATGGATGGAGGGTTCCTCAACTTTCGAAGAGGAATTGGATAGCATTGACCAGAAAAAGTCAGGCTGAAAGACTATAAATCAAGCGCTGACTGGGAGGCAACCCAGGAATTTTTTATATTTATATGCTTTACTAGTTTATTTATTAGATAGGAATTAAGTTACTTATTAAGTTCTCTTATAATCTAATCCATGTTGTCTCTTTTCATTGCAGGTATTGGAGGTCCAATGGATAGCAAAATGATCAACGCCGCCATCGCCACCATCAACTCACGCTTAGCTGATTACAGGGAAGTTCTCTTCTATTTATCGTTATATTCTTACAATGAGGACATTGTAATTGCTAAGTTTGGGGGAGTTTTGTTTAATTCATTATCGCATGTTTAGTTTATGTTATGTTATTTTGCATATGTTGTTAATTTAGTTTAGGTTCATTATAAAAAAAAATCAAAAAAAATCAAAAATTTCAAAAATAATAGTTAGTTACTATGTTTATCTTGCATGAGTCCAGTTGTTTGATATTTACAGTTTATTTTGGCCAATGATGAGATTGGGATTGAGTAGACAAGTAGCGTACTGACTATTAGATCTTTGATGTGATTTCTTGTTATGAATTGAATTTTTTTCTGTTTGAAACTGGTATAATAAGGATAGCACAATAAAAACAACTTGTTGATTGATTGAGTTTAAATTGATACATAATGAGGCTCTAAAGGATAATGCTAGTTTGAATGAAAGAATGAGAAGAATAAGTAGTGATGACTAAAGTTCGATAAAAACTTAAGTTCGGGAAAAAAATATGGGATATATAAGCTTCAAAAAAAAAGAAAAGAAAAAAAATGAAAAAAAAATATACCGTGGCTAGTTTTGTTTCGGGGCCTTTGTTACTTGAGCAAGTACGCCCGAAGGGGTATCTTAAAACCTAGCGCCCTAAGGTCTTATATGGTCTGGGAGTCGTTGGTCGAAAGCTCGCTAAGGGGTAGCACTGTTAGCCTAATGGAATGAGACATTGCACAGTCATGGTTAAAAAGTAAAAAAAAAAGAAAAAAAAATAATAAAACGGGAAAAGAGCAAAAAGCCCCCGTAATGAAAAGTAAAGCATAAGTATCCCGGATTGGACTCTTGAACTTGGTGGATGTTTGACTTTAGTTGGATCTAGCTTGTTCGTGAATTTTTTGAGTTTACACTATATGATGCCTTTGAAGAGACTTGTTATGTGTTAAATTTGATTTTATATCAGTTAACATTGTTGTGGAGCACACACGCACTATACCAGTAATAACAGTTTAAGATTTGATGATTGACTAGGAAATTGTTGATTGGTTTTAATATGAAGTATTATCATGTTTACTTGATTGCTCTAAGGTTGGTTGAATAGATTTGTGTTTATCAATACTGCTAGTTTCGTAGGCATGTAGATTAGTTCCATTCCATTCCATTGCATTGCATTATGTTGTGTTGCTTGAGGACAAGCAAAGATTTAAGTTTGGGGGTATTTGATAAGTAGGTTTTATACCTACATATCCGATATCTTTTACTTGAATTAGTTGTTTTTATTCATGTGTCTTAGTTACATTTCATGCATTTTGTGTTCGTTTTGTAGGTTATACGTTTGGAAGCAATGTGAGCGATTATTGGTAAGGAAAAGCATGGAAAATGCAAACAAAAGCAAGCCGGATATCGTTTGTGCTTTCACGTCATTTCATGTTCTTGGCTTGGAGCTTGGACTATATTGTAGAGCGTTTTCTTAGCTTTCCGGAACATCTTGAATCATTCCAATCGGAGTTCGGATGAAAGAGTTGTGGCATTTCTACCAACGGACATCATTGAACTTCACCGTTTTGAGTGGTCATTTACATAGCAGTCACTTCCAGTCCAATTTCGACCATCATTTATTTGTTATTTCGGAAAGCTCAAAGAATGAAAGTTGTAGATCTCGTCGATAGCTTCGATTTGATAGGTCGCGGGACCCGTAACTCCTCCCGGTTCAAACGTTATGGCAGTTTTATCAGAGGAGGTTCCAGCAGAAAATTGTGTTGGCAGATTGGTACCCAGCCGGGGCTGGGCGTTTTTAGCCGTAGGACCCAGCCGGGGCTAGATGTCTGGGAGCATTAGCAGATTACTATCCAGCCGGGGCTGGCTTTTACAAAGGGAAATACCAAGCCGGGGCTGGGTATACGCGAGAATGAGTAGATTGTGTCCGAATTTGAGTCCGAAAAGGATTGTTTTCGTGTTGTTTGATTCAAGGACTTCCAAGGGGACTTAAAGACATCTATAAAGGCTTATAAAAGGAGGGGAATAACACAGATTAGAGGAGAATATTAGGAGATTAGAGAGCATTCTATTAAATTAGATTAGAGTAAATTAGAGAAAAACACTAGTTTTAATGAGATTTGGAGATTGATGCAACTTGGAGACCATTGAAGATTTGAAGTAGGAGCAAGAAGGGAGCGTCAAATCTACAGACAATAGATTATTTCTTCTCATCTTCTTCTATCTTTATCTTTTAATGTGTATTCAATTGTGGATTCTTAGTTTTAATTCAATAATCATGAACTAATTCTTTGTTTGAGATTACAATGGATCTTATTGTGTAGTTTATTTTAATATGCTTCGTTATTAATTAGTATTTTCTATTGTGAGAATTATCTATTATGATTTGGAATTAATTGTTTAATTGACTGGCCATCAATTACCGTGATAATCTATATGAACTCGAGAGATGAAGTATAGATTTAGATCTGATCATGATAGCATGTGTTCAGGATTTTGTTAGTAGCTTAAACTTGATGTGTGTTAAGGTAGAGATATGCTTGACATCGCATGTAATCGGATAGAGAACTTATTCTTAAACTTTCTTCAATTGTAATTCACATAGAGATATAGCGGGTTAGTTGATTAAGGTGTTTAACGAATTTCTATCTTAATTGTGGATTGATGTTAATACGGTATTAGTGCATCGAGAGGTGGTTAATACTACTTTCGTGTTCTTGATTAACAATTCGGGATAGAGAATAATTGATGAGAAGTGTGTTAACCTAAATGAAGCAATAAGTGAAGTTGTGATCTTAAATCTCCATAATCTAATTTTTAATTAGTGGTAATTAGAATTAGTTTAGTTAAATATTTTAATTTATAACATTTAATTCATTTGTTTAAATAAGATTGAGTTGGTTACGGGTTAGTACTTGGTGATTTTTATTAAATAATTCTCTGTGGGAACGATACTCAACTTATCACTTTATTACTTATTGACCACGTATACTTGCGTGTTGTGCGTAACTAGATTTTACCCAACCGTACTACTATCACTACATGAATTCCTATTGAAAAGTAAGTAAAACTCTATTAGGTATTCATTAGTGAGTCACGTTTAGTGAACTTATTCTCCAATAAGCACCTACATACTTGTTTTAGTATCTCCACACAAAATGATTATGAGATGAATCATCCTCATCCAATAAGTAAGTAACGTATGCACCTATCTATCAGGATTCACTAATCCCCATTTTAGTAATCCATTGATTGGGAATATTTTAGTTTTAAGCTATCTAAGAATTTAGATCCCATTAGCATGATCTCATCATAATTCTAAAAGCATTTCTTAAACTATGGATTTATCACATATTTTATAAACAACACCGTGTAGATAAATAAATGTCTTTAATAAATAATTCTTTTATTCATAAATAAATAAGATTGATTACAAAGTATATACTTTATCATCATTCATGATTGGCTATATGCATATTACATTTAGTTTGTTGTATGTTTGACTTATTATCCCATGGGGGATATAATAACCCATTTTATTTAATAGTTAAATATTAATTGATTTTTTTTTATTTTATACAATTGTGTTTAAATTGGAAAAGGTAAATGATTTTGTTTCCCTCTTTTCTTCCTTGTTTTGTTTGGAAAATTAAATTCTTTTAGTAGATAATTAAATAACTGATTAGATGGAAATTGAAGAAGATAATTTCTTTTGTTAAAGTCTCGTGGTAAAATCATTCGGAGTGGGAAGCTACTTTGGAGATAGAGGTGTCTATTCGAGCGGAGTATTCACATCTTTTGAAAATTAGGTACGTTCATTCTTTTGATTCCGGGGACGGAATCCTTTTTAAGGGGTAGGTGATGTAATACCCGGTAATAATAATAATAATAATAATAATAATAATAATAATAATAATAATAAATAAAGTAAATAACATTTAAATCTATGTTTTAAATAGAATAATTGGGCTTGTCTTTTATTTGGGTGAATTTTAAAAATAATGTTTGTGGGCTATAACAATAAGTGACAGAAAATATTAATCTTGTAAATTTGGGCTTTAAAACTAATTAAGTTCAATGTTATAAATCCTATTAGGACAAGGATGATTAATTATATATATGACTCAAACCTAATTGTATTGGATTCCATCTATTATGAAGTGAAGAGAAAGGGGGCTAGGAGTATAGAAAATAGAAAGAGAAAAATTCTCCCAACCAAGGTAATACCATTATTTTTATTATTGGGTATTTTTTTAGTTATTTTATGATCGAATCTTGCAAGCTTAATTAATTTGATTGTTTATTGTTATAAGTCATGCATGGAGGGAATCTCAATTAAAACTAGTAAATAAATAAAGTATAAATTAGATTAGCTTGTTTGGAACATGTAGTTAAATTTCAAAGTATTGTTCTATATATTATATTGTGGTATCATGTTAGAAATTTTTTTATATATTAGAACGGAGTTGGGAATTATGATTAAGTTTGTAATTAATTCGAATTTACTTCAGGATATCAGTTAATGAGTATTTCTTGTGAAACAGAGGTAGAATAAATATAAGTATGTAGTTAGTACAATGGTATTAAAAAGAAAATATATGGAGTGTAATAATAATAATAATAATAAAATGAATTTATCAATGGGTTAAAGATGAAAGAATATTTTTATAAGTGTACTTATATTTATTATTATTTTGTTTAGTTAGTTTGAACGAAAAGGCGACGATTAAAGGCATATTAAATAGATTATGAATTATTTTGGAATTATTGAATTGAATTATATTTAATTTGAGGTGAATATGTTTAGGTTGCGAATGACGTTTCGTATTTGATATCGTTGACATTTGAGTGTAAGATTTGGTGGAGTGTGCTATAAATGGGTTGGAAGTATCAGGTACGGATTCCATACTCTTTCAGCGATACTCTTGTTAAATTTGATTTGTTCGTTTGTTTATTTATTTCGAATTATGTTATGATTTCACATAATTGTTTCATGTGAAATAAATATATTAGTTTCATTTTGGAGTTGATACACATGACTCATATTTGTACTCTTTGAATTAGGATATCATGTTTAGTATTTATTTTTGATAATTGTAGAGCGGTACATGTTGCTACCTTCTTTTTGAAACCTTGTGAACATAATTTGATTTGGTTCAACATGTACATATAGAACCCTTTTGTTGGTATTATGTCGCATGTGTTGTGACATGGTATTTTTATTAGAATATACCGTAGGGTATACATGAGCTATAACCACCTGTGGGGGTACCACAGGCATGTCGTCTTGGCACGAGAGGCATGACACTCTCCGTGGCGGTGTGATTAGTCCACGGCGTCTCCGTTTTGGGCTCCGGAGTAAGTGGGCCATTTGGTGTTTTGTTGTGGGAGGCGTATGGGTTAACCCTAGTTTTCTGTTCTGCGGATTGGTGATGTTGTGCCAAACACACCTATCCGATTTGCATACATTGGATTCGCGGTCCAATGTGTGATTTGCCTGTGTGGCATTATTTTGATGTGCCTGTGTGGCATTATTTTGATTTGCCTGTGTGGCATCATTTGACTTGCCTGTGTGGCATTATTTTGACTTGCCTGTGTGGCATTGTTTTGACTTGTCTGTGTGACAAGATATATTTCTGAGCTCAATCGGTATGAAATAACCCAAGCCATTTGTTTCAGCCTATTATTTTATTGTGGTAGTTTTGTTCGTTTCGTTTCAGTTTGTTTCGTCTCCTTTCAATTAATTGGGTTAGTTATTTCAGTTCATTATTTTCTTTACTCCTCTGTTTGTTTCGTTATTCCTGTTGGTTTAGATATATTCTATTCATATCTTTGGAGTTTTATTTTTGTCAGAGGCAATATTTTGTCTATGTTGATTTCGTATTTTAGTTATATATCTTTTGTACCTTTATATCCGTACTGGGCAATTGGCTCATGCTGTGTTTTTCTTCCGGCAGGTTTGCAGGGGCGATTCAGGGCTAGTGTAATGAGAGAGTTGTCTTTGACCATCAATCTAGGTTGTTTCGATTTTTAAGTTTTGATTATTTTGACTCAGTTTAGAGAATTGTACTTATTACTTTATTGATGGATCACCACTATTAATATTTTGAGGTTGTTAGTGCTCTGTTTATTTATTTTGAGGTTTGTTGTGCTTTGCACGTGACCTCCCTTTCCTATTTGGGAAGGGGGTGTTACAGATATGGTATCAAAGCTTAGGTTCTTTCTTGTAGAAAACCTATTTAGGTTTGACCTGTGAGTTGTGGGTAAATCAGTGGGTAGACGTAGGAGTTTGATTTGATTTTGTTCTCTGTTTGGTTGGTCTTGATTTTAACCAAGTGTTTTTAGCTCTTTAAGTTGTAGTTGATTTGAGAAAGGCGAGATAATTTGTTAAGATTATTCTTGTTATGCGCTGGAGCAATAATATTAGTTAAGGATTGTGATTGGATATCATTAAGGAGAATAAATATGTGATTGTGTTTGTGATTGGATATTTTGTATAGTTAAGAAAGGATTATATGATTATGATGTGAGTATTTGTATAAATGAGTTTTTGATTTTTGGAAAATTATTTGTTAGAGTTGTTTTTGGTGACAATTTATTATGATCTTAGAATTGAGGATTTGATTTTGATGATGATTTTGTTTATGTTAAGCTTGTGGGTAATTTGAGGTATGTGTATTGATGGATTACTATGATAAAGTAAAAATTATTAAGTATAGATGGTTTCTTGTAATTTGAGTGGTTGATATTCGAGGTAATTAGTTTAATCATTTGGAGTTAATGATCAGTTTTGTGGCTATTTTTCTAAAAAGATATTGGAGTCATGTCCTATGAAGTTTCTTTGTGATAGTAAGATGAGATTTTGAAAGTTGTTGAGTTAAGGTTTGCAGTAAGAGAATGATTGATTTATTGAATGATTAAATATATAATAAGTGATGAATTCAATATATTTTAAGAGATTTTGGAAGTTATAGTTTGCTTATTCAGATAGTAGGATATATGATTTGGAGTTTGGTATGATGATGGAAAGATCTTAGTAGTAGTATATTTTTGGTGTGATAATATTTGAGAACTAATTTGATTTGAGGTTATGATATTTTGAAACTCTTAAGGACTTAGGAGAGTTGGTGATAAAGAGATATTAGTAGTATATTCTTTGGTGTAATAATATTTGATGAATAGTTCAAATTAAGGATGAGATATTTTGAAACTCTTGAGGACTTGGGGAGAGTTGGTAATATAGTTTGCATAGTTATTTTGTTTATTTGATGTCATTAGAGTTTTGTATGAATTTATGTAAAATAAAACAAAAATATTTTGTTAGATCTTTGTCATGTGTGGAACATAAAGGTTTTACGAATTAAAGATAATTTTTAAATATTTTGGTATTCGAATCGTAATTAGATGAAGAGAATTTTTTTTGTGTTTTCGAATTATGTTCCGGAGAGTTCGTATGTTTGCAAGAATTAAACTCAAAGGTATTAGCGACAGCCGCACCAACGGTGGATCATGTGATCTAATTTGATGCAACGCGAATAACCTTCCCTAGGCTCGACACGGTAGCTGACGAATCTTTTACAAGTACATTGATAATTACGTGGACCGATGACTTATCCGCGTTGATTGTTACAAATGGTGGCACTACATCGTAACTAAATTATTTTTGTAGTTATTTGAATTCCGAGGACGGGATTATTTTTAAGGGGTGAAAAATATAATAACCCATTTTATTTAATAGTTAAATATTAATTGATTTTTTTTTATTTTATACAATTGTGTTTAAATTGGAAAAGGTAAATGATTTTGTTTCCCTCTTTTCTTCCTTGTTTTGTTTGGAAAATTAAATTCTTTTAGTAGATAATTAAATAACTGATTAGATGGAAATTGAAGAAGATAATTTCTTTTGTTAAAGTCTCGTGGTAAAATCATTCGGAGTGGGAAGCTACTTTGGAGATAGAGGTGTCTATTCGAGCGGAGTATTCACATCTTTTGAAAATTAGGTACGTTCATTCTTTTGATTCCGGGGACGGAATCCTTTTTAAGGGGTAGGTGATGTAATACCCGGTAATAATAATAATAATAATAATAATAATAATAATAAATAAAGTAAATAACATTTAAATCTATGTTTTAAATAGAATAATTGGGCTTGTCTTTTATTTGGGTGAATTTTAAAAATAATGTTTGTGGGCTATAACAATAAGTGACAGAAAATATTAATCTTGTAAATTTGGGCTTTAAAACTAATTAAGTTCAATGTTATAAATCCTATTAGGACAAGGATGATTAATTATATATATGACTCAAACCTAATTGTATTGGATTCCATCTATTATGAAGTGAAGAGAAAGGGGGCTAGGAGTATAGAAAATAGAAAGAGAAAAATTCTCCCAACCAAGGTAATACCATTATTTTTATTATTGGGTATTTTTTTAGTTATTTTATGATCGGATCTTGCAAGCTTAATTAGTTTGATTGTTTATTGTTATAAGTCATGCATGGAGGGAATCTCAATTAAAACTAGTAAATAAATAAAGTATAAATTAGATTAGCTTGTTTGGAACATGTAGTTAAATTTCAAAGTATTGTTCTATATATTATATTGTGGTATCATGTTAGAAATTTTTTTATATATTAGAACGGAGTTGGGAATTATGATTAAGTTTGTAATTAATTCGAATTTACTTTAGGATATCAGTTAATGAGTATTTCTTGTGAAACAGAGGTAGAATAAATATAAGTATGTAGTTAGTACAATGGTATTAAAAAGAAAATATATGGAGTGTAATAATAATAATAATAATAAAATGAATTTATCAATGGGTTAAAGATGAAAGAATATTTTTATAAGTGTACTTATATTTATTATTATTTTGTTTAGTTAGTTTGAACGAAAAGGCGACGATTAAAGGTATATTAAATAGATTATGAATTATTTTGGAATTATTGAATTGAATTATATTTAATTTGAGGTGAATATGTTTAGGTTGCGAATGACGTTTCGTATTTGATATCGTTGACATTTGAGTGTAAGATTTGGTGGAGTGTGCTATAAATGGGTTGGAAGTATCAGGTACGGATTCCGTACTCTTTCAGCGATACTCTTGTTAAATTTGATTTGTTCGTTTGTTTATTTATTTCGAATTATGTTATGATTTCACATAATTGTTTCATGTGAAATAAATATATTAGTTTCATTTTGGAGTTGATACACATGACTCATATTTGTACTCTTTGAATTAGGATATCATGTTTAGTATTTATTTTTGATAATTGTAGAGCGGTACATGTTGCTACCTTCTTTTTGAAACCTTGTGAACATAATTTGATTTGGTTCAACATGTACATATAGAACCCTTTTGTTGGTATTATGTCTCATGTGTTGTGACATGGTATTTTTATTAGAATATACCGTAGGGTATACATGAGCTATAACCACCTGTGGGGGTACCACAGGCATGTTGTCTTGGCACGAGAGGCATGACACTCTCCGTGGCGGTGTGATTAGTCCACGGCGTCTCCGTTTTGGGCTCCGGAGTAAGTGGGCCATTTGGTGTTTTGTTGTGGGAGGCGTATGGGTTAACCCTAGTTTTCTGTTCTGCGGATTGGTGATGTTGTGCCAAACACACCTATCCGATTTGCATACATTGGATTCGCGGTCCAATGTGTGATTTGCCTGTGTGGCATTATTTTGATGTGCCTGTGTGGCATTATTTTGATTTGCCTGTGTGGCATCATTTGACTTGCCTGTGTGGCATTATTTTGACTTGCCTGTGTGGCATTGTTTTGACTTGTCTGTGTGACAAGATATATTTCTGAGCTCAATCGGTATGAAATAACCCAAGCCATTTGTTTCAGCCTATTATTTTATTGTGGTAGTTTTGTTCGTTTCGTTTCAGTTTGTTTCGTCTCCTTTCAATTAATTGGGTTAGTTATTTCAGTTCATTATTTTCTTTACTCCTCTGTTTGTTTCGTTATTCCTGTTGGTTTAGATATATTCTATTCATATCTTTGGAGTTTTATTTTTGTCAGAGGCAATATTTTGTCTATGTTGATTTCGTATTTTAGTTATATATCTTTTGTACCTTTATATCCGTACTGGGCAATTGGCTCATGCTGTGTTTTTCTTCCGGCAGGTTTGCAGTGGCGATTCAGGGCTAGTGTAATGAGAGAGTTGTCTTTGACCATCAATCTAGGTTGTTTCGATTTTTAAGTTTTGATTATTTTGACTCAGTTTAGAGAATTGTACTTATTACTTTATTGATGGATCACCACTATTAATATTTTGAGGTTGTTAGTGCTCTGTTTATTTATTTTGAGGTTTGTTGTGCTTTGCACGTGACCTCCCTTTCCTATTTGGGAAGGGGGTGTTACAGGGGACGTGCTAATTTTTCAGACCATCGGTTGAAGTTTTAATAGTAAATCAATATGGACCGTCGATTGAAGTTTTAATAGTAAATCAATATGGACCGTTCATTTTAATAGTAAATCAATCTTGACCGTCCATCAATCAGTTATATTTAGTTCATTCTCCTATAAATAGAAGCTCATTTCTTCCTTCTTTCTCACCAATTCACTAACACTATAGAGAGAGAAACTATAGAGAGAATACGAGAGAAAGAAGAATAGTATTTTGCTACTACACTATTACAGTATCAAATCTCCTACTAAGGTAAGGGGTATTAATTTTTAAATATTCGTATAGGATATTATCTTCTTTCATATTTGTACGTGATATTGCTTCATACTCATAAGGTTGTCATTCTATTCTGTATTAATCTGTGGTAATAATCTGTCTACGCGGATTACCGCATGCTTGGTGAATAACCCTTCGTATTCATTATTTATTAATCTGTGGGTAAACCTGTCTATGTGAATTACCACATGGCTGGTGAATAACCCTTCGTATTTATTCTTTATTAAGTTGTAGAAATCCTCTGTCTACGCGAATTACCGCATGACGGGTGAAAATCCATTTGTAGTTTCGTATTTTCTTTCATACTCGTATTAGATATCATTTCTTTTGTACTTGTCAAGGGATATTGTTTTCTTTCATATTTCTCCATTTAGGGTACGGAATTATTGTTTGTTTCCATAACCTTATTATTAAATGGTAAAAATCCCTGAAATTAGTAGCACATCATTAATAGTTTGCGCTTCATCTAATATTATTTCACTAGAATATTGGTCTAAACTTTCTTATTAAATTTTAATCTATTTATCCGGGATACTATTCATTCGAGGTACTTTGCATGACGAGGTACTATTCATTAGGTACTATTTATTTGGGTACAATTCATTCGGGGTACTATTCATGCCAGAGTACTATTTAAGACATAATTTAATTTCTTTTTCTTGTCCAAATTATCTTTGAAATTTGAATCTTAAATATCATTTTTGAATTTTACTCCACAATTGGTGATCATGTTGATAATTTGGGCATTCTTGAACTATGGATAAATTTAATTATAAATCTCTAATATTTATCCTTGATCTCACTTGATTCATTCTTTATATCATTGTCATCATCCTCGTGTTTATATTATGGTGAAAGTCATCTTTGGCCCGTAATGCAAAGATGGACTATTGATTGATATGATTATGACCAGGAATTGTGTATTGGTATAATCACGACCTTTAATGTTACAGATAAAAGTTTGTGGTGAAAGTCTTCTTTGGCCCGTAGTGCATAAATGGACAGGTGTTTGACATGATTATGACCACTGGTGATACAAACGAATATCTTTGGCCCGTAGCGCGTAGATAATTCGTTGATTGGAAATAATTATTGATTGGTGTTACAGGGATAGAATATTGATGATGGACTTTTAAATCATAGAAGATAGTAGACATCATGCTCTAGTTGACTCTTCTAATGTATTGTTATTTCCGCTGCAGTTGTTGATCTAAAACTTGTAGTCTATTATATTTTATCAGATTTTCCCCTATTGAGGACAAAAGATAATTTTTTCTACATTATTTTAATCATAATATTCTTTACTAGGCTAGTTAAGCTCACCCTTTTCCTTTTTGTTCCATTGTTCTTCTCAGGAAATGAAAGTGTAACTGGGACTAGTCGGGGAGTGAAGTAATGGTCCGAGATAGTCACTATAGAAGTCTTCACTATGTTGTAAAATAGTGTGATACTAATTGTAATGAAGCCTTAATTTGAGTTTGGATATTTTCTACGAGACAATATTTGTATTAAAACTCACAACTTATGTGTTGTCGTATTTTGTACGACAATTTAATAGTTGTAAATAGGAAAGTTTGTATTTGGATTCTGTACCATGTATTTTGGCGACTCAAAATGGGTTGTGTGAACTTATTTTGGGGGTATCACAGTTGGTATTAGATCTTAGGGATATGGTCTCTGGTAGAGACCTGGGATTAAAACTCGAAGGGGAGAGACAAGTAAAAACCAACGCTAGTTTGTCATACCTAGGCTTATTTGTTATTTAATTGGTCGGTCGAAATATAGGGATAATATGTGACATGTCAATTTTCTTTAATTAACCCTTGTTTTGTGGCAACATTCGAGAATGACATATGAAATTCTAAGCAATGAAGCATCAAAAGCCTAGTCAAAAACTTGTTTTTAATAGAGTTTCAAGGGTTCCTGGTGCAAGATGAGACCATTGAGACACTGCCAATCAATAACTAATATAATGTGCATCAGGAAGGCAATAATCCTCCTATAAACTACAACACCGACCAAATGATGAACGATGAGGTTTTTAGGAGCTTTCTACAATTCATGCAACACCAGAAGAGAGAGTCTCCTATTCAAAATACAGGTGAAAACAATGGTAACTCACGGCTGGTCACTGCCAAGCAATTTAAGGATATCAGAGCCACTAAAGGCAGAAACTTGGAATAAGCATATCACCAAAATATTTGATGTCCTAGGATGCACAGAGGATCAAAAGGTTCCCTTCTCCACCTTTATATTGTGTAGAGAAGCATATTACAGGTGGGAATATGTGAAACATACTCATCTATCCACACTTAAGATATATATCTTGGGTGAAGTTCTAGGAATTGTTCAATGACAAATATTTTTCAAAAAGTATTTGTCCTATAAAGGAGGTGGAATTCATCAAACAAGAACAGAACAAGATGACTGTATCACAATACAACACCAAGTTTGCAGAATTATCTCGATCTGCATCCCATTTGGTGGATAATGAGGAACGAATGACACGAATATTTCTGAGAGGTTTGAAACTTGAAATTCGGCAATGCCTCATTTCTTATAAACGTTGTTTTTATTCAGATGTTGTGAATATGGATCAATTATTAGAGCGAGATAATGACACTTTTCAAGCAAAAGACAACAACCAACATCACAATAATAGTTGTACCGGTGGCAACCGTCATCAGAACAATGATAACCAGCGTGAAGGAAACTATCATGCCAAAAATGGTAACTACTTTGGTGGTAATCCTGGTCAAGATAATATAAGAAGTGAGTCAAGTAAAAATTTTAAAAAGAGAAGATTCAACAATGATAGAAAGATTTTAGCACCAACGTCATCACCAACACTCGTTTCTAGGGGAGGAGAATGACCACCGGTCTTATGCTACAAATGCGGACATGAGGGACACATTAGTCCAAATTGTACGAAGCAACCCAAAGTGTGTTAGAATTGCAGAAAGGAAGGTCACTTAGCTCGATTTTGTCATGTAGCAAAGTCAAGTCCAGCGGTAATGATGACACCAAAGGTTGTCCCGGACAAGTCAAAGTCGGCGGTTCAAGGAAGAGCTTTTGTCGCGACTTCCCAAAAAGCGAAGAACCCGAACGAAGTTATCACGGGTAAGCAAATCATAAACTCTTGTGAAGTCTATACCTTATTAGATACTAGTTCTACCAACTCTTTTATTTCACCTACTTGTGCTCAAAGTTTGAACTTGACTATTGAGAAATTAGACTTTGACTTATCTGTTAAAACTCCGTTAGGAGAAACTTTTATTACATCCACCGTTTAAAAATCTTGTTTGATTCAAATTGGCACCTTCACATTACCTGTTGATCTCAACTCTTTGAAACTACTTGCACTTGATGTGATTTTAGGAATCGACTAGTTAACTACTCATCATGCTAAAATTGATTATTTTCGTAAGGTCGTTATCTTTCATATTTCTAACCAACCTGTTATACGAATTCAAGCAACCAAACTACTAAAATCAATCAATGTCATATTAAGCTATAAAACCATTATTTTATTGAAAAACAGACGTCAAGCTTTATTAGCCTATGTAAGACCCCAACTTTTATGAATAAATATTAATTTTTCTCGAAATATATTTTTGAATATTATGGTGTGGATTTGATATAATGTTACAGTTGTGGGTAATATTTACAAATTTTGCAAAGTAAGCAAGTGGTTATATAATATTCGATTGGTCGGAGAATATTCGTTTTAACAGGGAATATTCGTACGATGGCACAATCATTAGTGGACCCCACAACGGAAGTATTGTCGTATTTAGAAAATGACATAATTATCTTTTTATAAAAATAACAGCGAAAGTTTTACCGTTAAACTGTTGAACTACTCGGTGGTAAAAGAACAGTAATACGCGTGGTTACATAGTAGCACACGATATTGATTATTGATGCTTATGTGAGAAGTCACTCAGTTATAGTAAATTATTGCTACAGTAATTGCTTCATAATATCTCTCATATTATTGATTCAATTATTGTCACAATATCAGCTGCATAATATTTATTATTATTAAATCAATAATTGAGACGATAAAGTTATTCATATTATTATTTGCAATATTGACAATGTCTAGAAAGTTCGGTCAATGAGAGCTTTGGTCACCTAATTGCGCGCCAATAGGGAGAAATCCTTATCAGAAATCCCCCTCTTTTCTGGGAATGATCTGGTTGTTAAATATTATGAGTTATAATATTAATGATGAATAAATTCATGTTGATTAAAGATAAAATTTATATTTCCATTATGTGAGGATTATTAGTGTTAGTTGAAATCGATATTTATTTCGATAATAATTGATGTCTGGAGGTTATATTAACCAATCGGGTAATTAATCGGATAAATGAGCAATTAATTGCTATTAATTCACATGCTTATAACTATTTGTTCACACGTGTGTACTATTGATTCACATGCATGTATTATTAGGTGAGGTGGTGCAAGATTGATAATACTTGTATGACTAAATTTAAAATGGAGGTATAGATGAAGGTACTATACTGTAATTATATTTTTAACATGTATAGAACTATTGATTCACATGAATGTACTATTGATTCACATGATGTACTATTAGGGGAGGTGGTGCAAATTTGATAATACTTGCAGGACTAAATTAAAAATGAAAGAAAAGATGATGGTATTATACTATAATATTTTGAGCCCCAAAACGTGCAATTATCAAAACTATGTTTTTCTATAAATAGAAGCTCATTCTTTTTTCATTCTCACCAATTCACTAAGACTCACAAGAACAATTATAGAGAGAGAACCTATAGAGAGAGAGAACCTATAGAGAGAAAGAAGAAGAGAAGTCTGCTACTTCACTATTCCAGTATCCAGTCTTCTTCTGTGGTAAGAGATATTATTTTGTTCAGTATTCATAGGAATAATTTTTTCTTTCATACTCTTTAGTATGTGAGTAATATTGGTTCGTCTCGTATTCCTGATTATACCCTCATTTTGTTAAAGTATTGCTTCTATACTCCGTGATATTAGTAGAATATCCTTGAAATTTGCGCTTCATCTAATATCGTTTCACAAGGATATTTTATGCACATTCTTGTTAAATTTTAAGCTTTTCATGCTGGAGTACTGTCCATGATTAGTATTCATTTTTACGGTACTATTCATAAAGTACTATTCACGGGATACTATTCACAAAGTACTATTCACGAGTATTATTCCTGAAGTACTATTCACGGGATACTATTCACTAGGATACTATTCACCTGGGGAATTATTCATGACAAAAATTGATTTCTTTGTTGTCCAAATTATTTTTGATACAATATTATTCTTGAATTTTACTCCACAAAGCAGTATCATGTTGACAATTTAGACATTATTGAATTCTGGATAAATTAAGTTACAAATCTTTAAAAATTTAAACTTTACTTTTTTTAATTGAATTCTTATATCATTGTCATCATCCTCATACTTATATTATGATAAAAGTCATCTGTGGCTTACGTGCATAGATGTACTATTGATTGGTATGATTGTAATATCCTAGATTTTTCCATGTAGTTAAACAATTTCAATAAACAACCTTATGTGAAATTCTTATGTGACAATTATTTTTAGATGAATTATTTATTTTTACTTATATGTTATGTGATGAGATGTGTTTGAATGGTTGGTTCCGTATAATTCAACTATTTAAAATGGGTAAGAATGGAATTAATGCTATTAATTTCATGGGATGACTTTAAAACACGACTTTGAGTTTGGAGCGGAATTTAGTGACACGGACAGCGTATTTGAGTCCGGAACGTCGAAATTAGTCAAAATAGACTGTAACCACGAAATTGCGTCACGGTTGACTTTTTGGTCAAAGTCAACGGGTTGACTTTTTCGGGGGAAAAGTCAACTACGAATTTTGAAGTTGAGTTTGACGAAACGGGGAGTTCCATGACGTCCGGGACGTCGACTTTAGTAGGAATCGATATAAGTATCGACACGTTTGACTACAAGGGGCAAAATGGTCAAAATGACTTGTTAATTGATTAAATGATTATTATTTTAATTTTATACAAGACAACAGCTGGTGGGTCACACGTGACAAGTATATTGGGACAAGGAGGGAGTGTATATACGTATAATATAGAGTGTGAGGAAAGAGGAGGTTATAATTATTTGGCAAAGGCTTTCCATGTTCTTAACTCCCTCCCTTATGACCATTAACTAGTGTATAATGATCCATGAATATATAACTGATGGTTGGAGAGGTGAAGGGGCTGAGCATATCAGTCCTAATAATATATATATATACACCCAACTCAAGCACTCATTCACTTTGCAACATTACAACTAAGAGAGTAAAAATAGAGAAGAAAGGATTAGAGTTTGAGAGTGGGTCAAGGTTGTCTACGAATTTGAGGAGCATAATCAAGCAAGCAAGAAGGGAGAGATCAGTAGCTATCTCCATCTATAAGAAGAAATTTGCAGCAAGAGGTAAGCCATGACCCATGTATATGTTTTTAGAAACTAGTAAGAAAATGCTTGAGTGGCCATTGGAACTACTTTGTGTTGATGCTATGATGCCATGCTACTGCTTATTGATGATGATGGTTTTTGATTTGGAAGTTTAAAACCCTAAGATCTATGTGATATATATGGATTCATGTATGTATTTACTCATTTTGATGTTGATTTGGGTGAATCAAAAGAAATAAAGAAAATTTATTTTCTAGATTTGAAACCAAATTTCTATTTACTTTGAAATTTTCCCATTTTAAATCTATAACTTCTTTTTGTGATCCGTCAAAGAGGGGTGTTAGATATATGTGTGTAGTAGTAAACCCAAATGGTAGGACTCAAAAATATTGAGTTTTCATGGTGTAGTAGCTGATTTGGTGAAAACAGTCCCGTTTTTATAACAAAAAAATGGGCAGATTCGGGACAGTCTAAGACGAGGGTAATTCGGTCCGGTTTTTGTGCTTTAAAAATTCTGGGCTTTTGGTATGTTGTAGTACATTGAATAAGCTTTCCATAGACTCCGGAACGGACTAAATCCGACTTCGGAGGAGAGAGTTATGACATTTCAAAGTAGTAGTGTCCAAACTGTCTATCAAGTGCGGTTCTGTTCACTTGAACGGAATTTCTGGGCTGATGTGTTCGGAATTTGGAAACAAGTCAGTAGGGAAGAGTTGTAGTCCCGGAAGTTAGCTTCGCGTGGGCTCAAGAATCGCTTAAAAATGTTTTAAAACGAAAACGTTATGACTGTTTTAGCGAGAGAGGGTAAATCTGGCAAAAAGTTGAAAAACGGTGATGAACGTCCGCTTTTGGTGAAATGTTTGGGCTGCCTATCGAACCCGGAATGGGTGTTTAATATTTTTCAAAAATAGTCTCATATGATATAAAAAGCATATTAAAGTTTGAAAATGATCCGATAAGCGAGTAATGCGTAAGAAGATTGCAAAGTGGCTAAGTCGTTAAGTGCTGCAGCAGAGTATGCCAAGCAGCCTGGCAGCGCTCAGCGTTCGCCGACGCCTGCTGCTGCTGGCGCTGCAGTGCTGTTACACGACATGAATTTTGAGATCTGTTTTGATTAGTTTCCGTGATCCATTTTTGCTGTGTGAAATTTTTCTAAAATACTATGTCATGGGGTCTATAATACGCCCGAAATTTCGCTGTTATATGACTCATGATTTGAAAATTAAAAATGAGCGAGCATGCATGTCAGAACTAAATTTTGAGCAAACGCCGGGCGTCGGCGCGTCGAGCGATTTTGACGTTCGCCGTTCCGAATCGCGTTCGGGCGTAATAATAAGTTATAATAAATCTAATAAAGTCCTACGGGACGAGATTTGGCTATATGTGATATTTTATGCCGAGAAACTTCCTTTCGGGCATAAATAAAGCAATAAAAATATGTAATAAATATAAATTACATATTTAAGTAAAATAAAAAAAATATAGTTGCCTATAAAATTATTTTGTGGTGCAACAAAGAATGTAAAACCTTTGAAATATTGTATTAATCATAAAAATGATATTTTGAGATTTTCGGTGCTCGAAATGAAGTTTTTGAGATGATATTTATGTAACGTAATATATATATATATATATATATATATATATATATATATATATATATATATATATATATATATATGAAACGAAAATGCGAATAATCGTAAAATGAAAAATAAAGCGAATGTGCTAGCGAGGTAAAATTTTTATATATGAGGCAACAGTCAGTGTTGACTCATGAATGGATAAAGTGATGTAAAAATTATTTATATTAAAGAAATTATATAGTAAATTAAATTTTACTATAAAAATTATGCATTAGTTGTTTAAACTCCGAATTTGCGAGTAGAGGTAAAAGATATTTCTGAAATAAAATTTAAATGGTTTAAGCTTCAAGATGTAAAATATCTGCATCTTAAAATGTGTGAGATCTTTACTATTTATGAAATAAGTAAAATATTATTACATGATTAATAATATTAGAAGGTGAGTAAAATATTATTACATGATTAATAATATTAGTAAAGGATCTAAATATTATTAAATGATTAATAATATTTGTAAATGATAAATATTCTATAAAAGAATATTAGACAAAAGTAAGATAATGGTTAAGTGATAGTAATATTATTAAGGGATAATAATATTACTAATGAGTTAAAGAATTATTCAATGTTTAATTAAGTGGCTAAATGTTAGCTAATTTATTATTTGAGTAATAGTGTTGTGGGATAAAATGTATTATGCTAATTGGAGGATCAATCTTATTAATGATAGGTCTTTCATAAGGGATTAAATTAAATTGCGTAGCAGTAGTCAGCAAATCAGGCAAGTTTCCTAACTTAACTTGAGTTGTTAATTCAAAGCATGTTAGTGGTTAATTATTGTTGATTATACCACGTCAATAATTTATTGATTCGCATATTGTGTATATTGTATATGTTCATCAGGTATGAATGGCTGATCACCTTCATTACCATAGGTTTCAGTTAAACTTGTTTATGTTAATTGTTGACATCAAATATCATTGTTTCAGTCATTCAATCGTTGAAACTTGATTCATGTTATTTCACAATTATCATATTGTTGAAAACTTGAAAGCTTATTCATTCTTTTCAATCATGATATATATCTCCATTGTATGTAAAACTTGCTGGGCAAATTTGTTGCTCACCCTTGCTATATCATGATAAAATTTTCAGATTAAGGAGAAAGCTTGAATAAGGACAGAAGCAAAGTCAAAGTGCAAGATTAATTTATGTTGCAGTTAAATCTATAAATTTTCTATTGAAAATAGCATTGTAAACCTTTTTAATATTGAAGGTATGTATTAAGTTAAGGTTGTAGACCTTGGGACTGATGTGTAAAGTTTAATGTATAAACAATGTATGTTTATATCTTCCGCAAATAGTGATAGAATTAGCGTACCGGATCCGCGGCGATTTGGGACCCGGATTCGGGGATGTCACAGTTGGTATCAGAGCTGTAGGTTATAAACCTTAGGTAGGTGTACCTTAGGCTATAACTGCGAAGATGATAAGTAATAAACTCGAATAGAGTTTAATCGATAAGAGATGAATTTTTGGAAATTCATTATTAAAGTAAAGATATAGATAAAGAAGATTCAAAGAAGAATCTTGAAGAGCTATAAGGATAAGAATCTGGAGTTACCTGACTCCAGTAATAGAGATGAAAGGTGATACTAAATAGATGGTGTCTATAAGATGAAAAGTGTAAATAAAATCATGATATAATATGATTAAAGAGAAGAATAAGAAGATCGTAAAATAAAACGATCGTAAGCATAAGGAGAAATGATTACAAAAAATAAGATCACCATGTGATCAGATTAAATCATTGAATGACATATGATTTGTTAAATGATTGGAATGATATAGCTTTATGCTATAAAGAGAAGGTACTATGAAATGGTACAATGTAAACTCAGAAAAGAGTGGTAAATGTTAAGATACGGATTAAAGAAAATCCGTATTAAGCAAAGAGAAAGTTAAGAGTATGTGGGTTTTCAATTGAGGACTCAGATCAGTAGCTGAGTTGTATGATTCCTTGTATGGGCGGGGAATTTGTACTTGGTTTTAGAATCACTTAGCTTCCTGGTTGATAGAGTGGTTAGGTTGACAAATTCTTTGTATGGGCGGGGAATTGTCCGCTTAGCTTCCTATATTGATTAGTGGCCGAGTTTGGTTTAACAACCACTTAGTTTCTGACATTGATAATCTTTGGAACCTAATGTCACGTTATTTGCTATATGCATGTTGAGAAGGTGATTCTTTTCTCATGTGTATAACGAATAGGTAGAGGATATAAGGTTAAGTTGCGAGTTCTTAAAACTCATACTTATGGTAGGTTCGTGACTCATAATTATATGGTATATTTTTGAACCCCTCAGCGAATGGACGCCTATGGTCTGACTAGGATAAGTTCTTAAACTCATATGATTGTGGCAAGTTACTGAACTCATAACGTGTGGTAAGTTTGACGAACTGGGTATAGATAAGTGTAAATGGAGTATTGAGGATGATAAAAATAGATAGACCTATTAAGCAATGGATCATTATAGAAAGTGGAGTTGATGGTGGAAGCATAGGCACTCTAAATCTACTAGCTATGCTAGACTTTCGAAATTATTGACTTCGTGTTGATGTTTACACTTCTATTTTCTTTAAAAACATTGGATCAAATGATGGAACCAATGAGTTTTAACAACAATACTGTTATTCATATGTCTATGCTAATTGCTTCGACTAGACAAAAATGATTTGTAATATATCAAAATGTATTTTATATCATTAATGCATCATGTAACCTGGTGTAAAGATGATAAAAACGATGGAGTCATCAATGCGGTATTACCTAGTGTTGGATGTGATCTAAGGATCGTCAGCCCACTATGGTATGATGTAGTATGACAAAGTCACAAAATGACGGAATCCTTCAAACGGACTGTAAATACAGTGCGGTATCATGACGTCAGAAAAAGATTTTTGAGATTTCTTTAAGATATGAGAATATATATATATACGTGTATATGTACATTTCGATTGATGTTCGAATTGTTGTAGAAGTCTATGCTATTTGATTCAGCTAGACGAATATTGAAAGATGTTCATGAAATTCAAGTATTTCTTGAGAAGTTATGCCAAACCAAATTATTTTGGTGCGGATTCAGATGTTGAAAAGCTGAGGTGAACAACCCTATAAAAAGGGGACATGTTATCGGAGACAATGGTTCCGAAAGTAACGCATATAGTCGTTACGATGTTAAGATGTAATACGTTGTGCACGACGTAGGGGTACGATAGGCTGATCACCTAGAGTACTTGCAGAGAGTGTTTTCAGTCTGTGTGATTGCTAAACATTCTGTTAAAGATGGTTTATGGTGGTGATGCACTGTTAAACCTGGAGAAGAGTTCAAGGTCCGCATAGTCTTATGACTGTTAAAGGTTCAAGTCGAGATACTTGATAATCTAGGGACGTAGTTCAAGGTCTTATGACCCCTCAGCATGATTTGGAAACTTTTAAATTCCTTTTATTCATATCGCTTCCCAATTATTGAGCAATTGAGGAAGATTCTTGTTATTCTGAAAGGTGAAAGTGGAAAGGATGAGACAATTAAGCAAAGCATAAAAATTTCAAGAAAGAATGAAATTTCAGAAAGAAGAGAAATGTAAAACTCTTAAAAGAGGAAGAGGTGAGGAATATGATGATCTTAGAAAGATCCGTAGAGAAAGAATTTGGTTCAGAACCTAATGGATAAATAGATATTAACATAAAATCTATTTTGATAAATGGAATGAATGAAAAATAGTAAGTCAAAAAAAATAAATAAATTTCGAGGACGAAATTTTTAGAAGAAGGGGTGAATGTAATATCCTAGATTTTTCCATGTAGTTAAACAATTTCAATAAACAACCTTATGTGAAATTCTTATGTGACAATTATTTTTAGATGAATTATTTATTTTTACTTATATGTTATGTGATGAGATGTGTTTGAATGGTTGGTTCCGTATAATTCAACTATTTAAAATGGGTAAGAATGGAATTAATGCTATTAATTTCATGGGATGACTTTAAAACACGACTTTGAGTTTGGAGCGGAATTTAGTGACACGGACAGCGTATTTGAGTCCGGAACGTCGAAATTAGTCAAAATAGACTGTAACCACGAAATTGCGTCACGGTTGACTTTTTGGTCAAAGTCAACGGGTTGACTTTTTCGGGGGAAAAGTCAACTACGAATTTTGAAGTTGAGTTTGACGAAACGGGGAGTTCCATGACGTCCGGGACGTCGACTTTAGTAGGAATCGATATAAGTATCGACACGTTTGACTACAAGGGGCAAAATGGTCAAAATGACTTGTTAATTGATTAAATGATTATTATTTTAATTTTATACAAGACAACAGCTGGTGGGTCACACGTGACAAGTATATTGGGACAAGGAGGGAGTGTATATACGTATAATATAGAGTGTGAGGAAAGAGGATGTTATAATTATTTGGCAAAGGCTTTCCATGTTCTTAACTCCCTCCCTTATGACCATTAACTAGTGTATAATGATCCATGAATATATAACTGATGGTTGGAGAGGTGAAGGGGCTGAGCATATCAGTCCTAATAATATATATATATACACCCAACTCAAGCACTCATTCACTTTGCAACATTACAACTAAGAGAGTAAAAATAGAGAAGAAAGGATTAGAGTTTGAGAGTGGGTCAAGGTTGTCTACGAATTTGAGGAGCATAATCAAGCAAGCAAGAAGGGAGAGATCAGTAGCTATCTCCATCTATAAGAAGAAATTTGCAGCAAGAGGTAAGCCATGACCCATGTATATGTTTTTAGAAACTAGTAAGAAAATGCTTGAGTGGCCATTGGAACTACTTTGTGTTGATGCTATGATGCCATGCTACTGCTTATTGATGATGATGGTTTTTGATTTGGAAGTTTAAAACCCTAAGATCTATGTGATATATATGGATTCATGTATGTATTTACTCATTTTGATGTTGATTTGGGTGAATCAAAAGAAATAAAGAAAATTTATTTTCTAGATTTGAAACCAAATTTCTATTTACTTTGAAATTTTCCCATTTTAAATCTATAACTTCTTTTTGTGATCCGTCAAAGAGGGGTGTTAGATATATGTGTGTAGTAGTAAACCCAAATGGTAGGACTCAAAAATATTGAGTTTTCATGGTGTAGTAGCTGATTTGGTGAAAACAGTCCCGTTTTTATAACAAAAAAATGGGCAGATTCGGGACAGTCTAAGACGAGGGTAATTCGGTCCGGTTTTTGTGCTTTAAAAATTCTGGGCTTTTGATATGTTGTAGTACATTGAATAAGCTTTCCATAGACTCCGGAACGGACTAAATCCGACTTCGGAGGAGAGAGTTATGACATTTCAAAGTAGTAGTGTCCAAACTGTCTATCAAGTGCGGTTCTGTTCACTTGAACGGAATTTCTGGGCTGATGTGTTCGGAATTTGGAAACAAGTCAGTAGGGAAGAGTTGTAGTCCCGGAAGTTAGCTTCGCGTGGGCTCAAGAATCGCTTAAAAATGTTTTAAAACGAAAACGTTATGACTGTTTTAGCGAGAGAGGGTAAATCTGGCAAAAAGTTGAAAAACGGTGATGAACGTCCGCTTTTGGTGAAATGTTTGGGCTGCCTATCGAACCCGGAATGGGTGTTTAATATTTTTCAAAAATAGTCTCATATGATATAAAAAGCATATTAAAGTTTGAAAATGATCCGATAAGCGAGTAAAGCGTAAGAAGATTGCAAAGTGGCTAAGTCGTTAAGTGCTGCAGCAGAGTATGCCAAGCAGCCTGGCAGCGCTCAGCGTTCGCCGACGCCTGCTGCTGCTGGCGTTGCAGTGCTGTTACACGACATGAATTTTGAGATCTGTTTTGATTAGTTTCCGTGATCCATTTTTGCTGTGTGAAATTTTTCTAAAATACTATGTCATGGGGTCTATAATACGCCTGAAATTTCGCTGTTATATGACTCATGATTTGAAAATTAAAAATGAGCGAGCATGCATGTCAGAACTAAATTTTGAGCAAACGCCGGGCGTCGGCGCGTCGAGCGATTTTGACGTTCGCCGTTCCGAATCGCGTTCGGGCGTAATAATAAGTTATAATAAATCTAATAAAGTCCTACGGGACGAGATTTGGCTATATGTGATATTTTATGCCGAGAAACTTCCTTTCGGGCATAAATAAAGCAATAAAAATATGTAATAAATATAAATTACATATTTAAGTAAAATAAAAAAAATATAGTTGCCTATAAAATTATTTTGTGGTGCAACAAAGAATGTAAAACCTTTGAAATATTGTATTAATCATAAAAATGATATTTTGAGATTTTCGGTGCTCGAAATGAAGTTTTTGAGCTGATATTTATGTAACGTAATATATATATATATATGAAACGAAAATGCGAATAATCGTAAAATGAAAAATAAAGCGAATGTGCTAGCGAGGTAAAATTTTTATATATGAGGCAACAGTCAGTGTTGACTCATGAATGGACAAAGTGATGTAAAAATTATTTATATTAAAGAAATTATATAGTAAATTAAATTTTACTATAAAAATTATGCATTAGCTGTTTAAACTCCGAATTTGCGAGTAGAGGTAAAAGATATTTCTGAAATAAAATTTAAATGGTTTAAGCTTCAAGATGTAAAATATCTGCATCTTAAAATGTGTGAGATCTTTACTATTTATGAAATAAGTAAAATATTATTACATGATTAATAATATTAGAAGGTGAGTAAAATATTATTACATGATTAATAATATTAGTAAAGGATCTAAATATTATTAAATGATTAATAATATTTGTAAATGATAAATATTCTATAAAAGAATATTAGACAAAAGTAAGATAATGGTTAAGTGATAGTAATATTATTAAGGGATAATAATATTACTAATGAGTTAAAGAATTATTTAATGTTTAATTAAGTGGCTAAATGTTAGCTAATTTATTATTTGAGTAATAGTGTTGTGGGATAAAATGTATTATGCTAATTGGAGGATCAATCTTATTAATGATAGGTCTTTCATAAGGGATTAAATTAAATTGCGTAGCAGTAGTCAGCAAATCAGGCAAGTTTCCTAACTTAACTTGAGTTGTTAATTCAAAGCATGTTAGTGGTTAATTATTGTTGATTATATCACGTCAATAATTTATTGATTCGCATATTGTGTATATTGTATATGTTCATCAGGTATGAATGACTGATCACCTTCATTACCATAGGTTTCAGTTAAACTTGTTTATGTTAATTGTTGACATCCAATATCATTGTTTCAGTCATTCAATCGTTGAAACTTGATTCATGTTATTTCACAATTATCATATTGTTGAAAACTTGAAAGCTTATTCATTCTTTTCAATCATGATATATATCTCCATTGTATGTAAAACTTACTGGGCAAATTTGTTGCTCACCCTTGCTATATCATGATAAAATTTTCAGATTAAGGAGAAAGCTTGAATAAGGACAGAAGCAAAGTCAAAGTGCAAGATTAATTTATGTTGCAGTTAAATCTATAAATTTTCTATTGAAAATAGCATTGTAAACCTTTTTAATATTGAAGGTATGTATTAAGTTAAGGTTGTAGACCTTGGGACTGATGTGTAAAGTTTAATGTATAAACAATGTATGTTTATATCTTCCGCAAATAGTGATAGAACTAGCGTACCGGATTCGCGGCGATTTGGGACCCGGATTCGGGGATGTCACAATGATTATGACCATAGATTATTCGGTATAATCATGACCGTAGTGTTACAAATGATGTGGTAAAAGTCCTCATTGGCTCATAGTGCATTGATGAACAATTGGTTGTATGATCATGACCATTGATGATTACATAAATATCCTTGGCCCGTAGTGCAAGGATGATTCAATGATGTGGTTTATTTATTAAACTGAGTCTCAGTGATAAAGTTGATGAAAAACTTTTTAAATCATAGAAGAAAGTAGATATCATGCTCTACTTGACTCTTCAAATGTATTGCTTGTTCCGCTGCAGTTAAACTTGATGTTTATTGTATTTTATCAGTTTAACACTGTTGAAGGCTAACGATAATTTATTCTGCATTATCTTAGTCATAATATTTCTTACTGGGCTAGTTGAGCTCACCCTTTTGCTTTCATTGTTCTCTTCAGGAAATGAGAACGTAGCTGGGACTAGTCAAAAAATAGAGTGACGGTCCGAGATGGTGGCTATAGTAGTCCTCACTATTTTATGAAATAGTGTGATAATAAATGTAATGAGGACTTCATTTGAGTTTGAATACTGTCTATGAGACAATATTCGTGTAAAAACTCTAAGCTACGTTGTTGTTGTATTGTATGAAAGTAGTTTATATTTGATTTATGTACCATGTATTTGGCAACTCAGAATGGGTGATGTATACCTATTTTGGGGGCGTCACAGTTGGTATCAAAGCTTGGGGATATGATCCGTGGCTGAGATGTGAGACTAGAACTAGGAGGGGAGAGACAAGAAATTTCTTCGCTAGTATGACCTACCTAAGTTTATTTGGTATTTATTTGGTCGGTCAGAGTATAGGGATAATATGTGACATGTCAATTAACCCTTGTTTTGTGGCAGTATTTGAAAATGGCATCCAAAAATATTGAGATAAGCAATGAAGCACAATAGACCGTTGAGTCACCAACGATCAATACTCAGGATAATGTGCATCAGGATGAAAATAATCCTCAGGAAAACAACAACGCTGACCAAATGATGAACGATGGGATGTTTAGAGGCTTTATGCAATTCATGCAACATCAGGCGAGAACGACTCCTGTTCAAAATATAGGTGGAAACACTGACAACTCTCGGACGGTCACCTGTGACGCCCCCAAAATAGGTATACATCACCCATTCTGAGTCGCCAAATACATGGTATAAAATTTAAATATAACTTCATTATACAACTGTCGTGTAAAATACGACACAACATAAGCTGAGAATTTTAATACGAATATTGTCTTCTAGACAGTATTCAAACTCAAATGGAGTCCTTATTACATTTATTATCACACTATTTCACTGAATAGTGAGGACTACTAATGCAAACATCTTGAGCGTCACTCCGTTTTCCAACTAGTCCCAGCTATATTCTCATTTCTTGAAGAGAACAAGGAAAACAAAGGGTGAGCTCAACTAGCCCAGTAAGAAATATTATGACTAAGATAATGTAGAATAAATTATCGTTAGCCTTCAACAGTGTTAAATTGATAAAATATAATAAACATCAAGTTTAACTGTAGCGGAACAAGCAATCCATTAGAAGAGTCAAGTAGAGCATGATATCTACTATCTTCTATGATTTAAAAAGGTTTTTCATCAACATTATCGCTAAGACTCAACTTAATAAATAAACCACATCATCGAATCATCCATGCACCACGACCAAGGATATTCATGTAATCATCAATGGTCATGATTATACCGAATAATCCCTAGTTATAATCATACCAACAACTGTCCATCAATGCACTATAGGTCAATGAGGACTTTTACCACATCATTTATAACATTACGGGTCATGATTATACCGAATGATCCCTGGTCATAATCATACCAATCGATAATACATCTATGCACGTAAGCCACAGATGACTTTTATCACAATATATGTATGATGATGATGACAATGATATAAGAATTCAATTAAAAGCAAGCAAAGGATAAATATTTAAGGGTTTATTATTTAATTTATCCAGAATTCAATATTGTCCAAATTGTCAACATGATACTGCTTTGTGGAGTAAAATTCAAGAATAATATTGTATAAAAAAATGATTTGGACAACAAAAAAATTAATTTTTGTCATGAATAATTCCCCGGGTGAATAGTACCCGAGTGAATAGTACCCCATGAATAGTACTTTAGGAATAGTATCCCGTAAATAGTACTTTATAAATAGTACTCGTGAATAGTACTTTGTGAATAGTACTCGTGAATAGTACTTTATGAATAGTACCCTATAAATAGTACTTTGTGAATAGTCCCGTAAAAATAAATACTACTCATGGACAGTACTCCGGCATGAAAAACTTAAAATTTAACAAGACTATGTAGAAAATATTCTTGTGAAATGATACTAGATGAATCACAAATTCTAAGGATATTCTACTAATTTCACGGAGTATAGAAGCAATAATTTAATAAAATAAGGGTATAATCAGGAATACGAGATAAAATAATATTACTAATGTGACGACCCCAAAACAGGTATACATCACCCATCTTGAGTCGCTAGATACAAGGTACTGAATACAAATACAACTTAATTATACAACAGTCGTGTAAAATACGACAAAACATAGGCTGTGAGTTTTAATACAAATATTGTCATCTAGACAATAACCATACTCAATGGAGTCCTCATTACATTTATTATCACACTATTTCACAGAATAGTGAGGACTACTAATGCACCATCTAGGATCATCACTCTGTTCCTCGACTAGTCCCAGCTACGTTCTCATTTCCTGAAGAGAACAGTGAAAGAAAGGGTGAGCTCAAATAGCCCAGTAAGAAATATTATGACTAAGATAATGCAGAATAAATTATCATTAGCCTTCAATAATGTTAAACTGATACAATATAATAGAAAACAAGTTTAACTGCAGCGGATCAAGCAATCCATTAGAAGAGTCAAGTAGAGAATAAAATCTACTATCTTCTATGATTTAAAAGGTTTTTCATCACTTTTATCATTGAGACTCAGCTTAATAAATAAAATCAAATCATCCTTGTTCCACGGCCACGGATATTCATGTAACCGTCAATGGTCATGACTAAACCGAATAATCCCTGGTCATAATCATACCAACAACTGTCCACCAATGAACTACAGGCCAATGAGGACTTTTATCACATCATTCGTCACATTACGGTCATGATTATACCGAATAATCCCTGGTCATAATCATACCAAGTCCATCTATACACGTAAGCCAAAGATGACTTTCAACATAATATAAGCACGAGGATGATGACAATTCAATAAAACAAGTTCAAGAATAAATTTTAAAGATTTATAAGTTAATTTATCCTGAACTCAATAACGTCCAAATTGTCAACATGATACTGCTTTGTGCAGTAAAATTCAAGAATAATATTGTATCAAAAATAATTTGGACAACAAAGAAATCAATTTTTGTCAAGGATATTCCACAAATTTCATGGAGTATAGAAGCCAAAACTTTAACCAACTGAGTATAATAGAATATATAAAACTGCAAATAGATTTTCACCCGCTATGCGGTAATCCACGTATACATATCATTTCCACAATTTCATAAGGAATGAATACAAAGGATCATTCACAATGCATGTGGTAATCCACATAGACAGGTTATTCTAACAGAATAATAAAGAATGGAATAATAGAAGGATTCACCATGCGTGCGATAGACTGTACAGATATGTTATTCCCAATAGAATAATAAATAATGGAACCAGGTCCGGCATAAACGCACAGACAGGATATTCCGACAGAATAATAAATAATGGAACCAGGTCCGGCGTAAATACACAGACAGGATATTCCGACAGAATAATAAATAATGGAACCAGGTCTGGCGTAAACGAATAGACAGGATATTCTGACAGAATAATAAAGAATGGAATATTAGAAGAATTTCACTATGTATGTGGTATTTCGCATAAACAGGTTATTCCAATAGAATAATAAGAATGGAATAACAAAAGAATTTCACCAAGTATAAGGTAGCCCGCGTATATAGGTTATTCCAATAGAATGATAAAGAATGGAATAACAGAAGTTCTATTCACGGATAAGAAAGAAAGAATACCCCTTACGAGTACAACAAATAATATTTCCTACCTTCGAAAAACTGAATACTGAAGTAGTGAAGTAGCAGAATACTTTTCTTCATTCTCTCTATAGTTTATCTCTCTAGAGTTTCAGTGAATTCGTAAGAAATAATGAAGGAATGAGCTTCTATTTATAGAAGAATGGACTGAAAAGTAACTAATTCATGAACGGTCCAAATTGATTTACTTTTAAACGGACGGTCCATATTAATTTACTATTAAAACTTAAAGCAACGGTCCATACTGATTTACTATTAAAACTTTAAAACAGCGATCCATATTGATTTACTATTATAACTTTCCACCAGTGGTCCATATTGATTTACTATTATATCTTCAACCAACGGTCTGAAAAATTAGCACATCTCCTCATGGAATAATATTATACCCAAAAATGATTTGGACCAAAAAGAAATATATCCTACGGGTGAATAGTACCCCGTGAATAGTAACTCATGAATAGTAACTCGTGAACAGTACTTCGACACGAAAAAGTGCCCCGAATACCCGATTAAACAATATAAGCTCCAGACATCAATTATACTAACACAAATAAGTCCAACACAAAGGAACTATAAAATTCATCTTTAATCAACACGAACATATTCATCATTAATATTATAATTCACAATATTTAACAACCAGGTCGTTCCCAGGAAAGAGGGGGTTTTCCGATAAGGATTTCTCCTTATTGGGGCGCAATTAGGTGACCAAACCTCTCATTGACAGAACTTCTAGACATTATCAATATTGCAAATGATAATATGAAAAACTTTGTCGTCTCAATTATTGATTTAATAATATATCATATTATGCAGATGATACTGTAACAATAATTAAATTAATAATATGAGAGATATGATGCAGCAATTACTGTAGCAATAATTGAGTATAACTGAGTGACTTCTCACGTAAGCATCAATAATCAATACTGTGTGCTACTATGCAACCACACGTATTACTGTACTTTTATTACCGGGTAGTTCAACAGTTTTAACGCTAACACCTCCGCCGTTATTTTTATAGAAAGTTAATTTTGTCGTTTTCTAACTACGACAATACTTCCGTTGTGGGGTCTACCAATGATTGTGCCATTGTACGAATATTCCCTGTTAAAACGAATATTCCCCGTCCAATCGAATATTATATAACCACTTGCTTACTTTGCAAAATTTGTAAATATTACCCATAACTATAACATTATATCAAATCAACACTATAATATTCACAAATATATTTCGAGGAAATTATTCTTTATTCATAAAAGTTGGGGTTTTACAACCTCCCCTTCTTATGAAATTTCGTCCTCAAAATTAGGGTACATACCTGGTATGTCGAAGAGATGAGGATACCTTGACTTCATCTCAGATTCTAACTCCCAAGTCATTTCCTCCACATCGTGGTTTCTCGTATAGGTAAGAAGTGAGCAGACTTGGTCAATCTATCAATAATGACCCAAATTGCATCTATGCCTTGAGAAACCTTGGGAAGACCAGTAGCGAAATCCATGGTAATATGCTCCCACTTCCATTCTGGAATTTCAAGTGGTTGAAATGGACCTTTTGGTACTTGATGCTCTGCCTTGACTTGTTGACAAGTTAAACACCTTGAGATAAACTCCGTTATCTCTCTCTTCATATTGCTCCACCAAAATGTATGTCGAAGATCATGATACATTTTGGTACTCCTAGGATGGATTGCAAATGGTGTGTTGTGCGCCTCCATCATGATTTTATACTTTAAATCAGGGTTGTTAGGAACACAAAGTCTGGAGTTGACTCGAAGTATTCCTTTTTCATCGATTCTTGCTTCCGAAATAGCACCTTCTTGTACTTTTTTCCTCATACGCATGAGTAGACAACACCTGCCAACTCTAGATCATGAGTAGGATAATTCCTCTCATATTCTTTGAGTCGCCGAGAAGCATATGCTATGACTTTCCCATGTTGTATGAGAACACATCCTAACCCTTTGCCCGAAGCATCACTGTAGATGACAAATCCCTCTGAGCCAGATTATATTGTCAGAACAGGTGCTGAAATGAGTCTTCCCTTGAGTTCTTGAAAACTCTTCTCATACTCCTCGCTCCAACCGAACTTTGTATCTTTTCAAGTCAGCTGAGTTAATGGAGTAGCGATTCGAGAAAATCCTTCCATGAATCTTCGATAATAACCAGCTAAGCCGAGAAAGCTACGTATTTCGGTCACTAACTTTGGTTGCTCCTAGCTTTGAATTGCTTCAATCTTCGCTGGGTCAACAGGTATTCCATGATTTGATATCACATGCCCAAGGAATGCAACTTCCTCAAGCCAGAACTCACATTTCTTTAACTTGGCATAAAGCTTGTTTTCACGAAGCTTTTGGAGTACCAGCCTCAAGTGTTGTTCATGATCTTCACGGCTTTTGAAATATATGAGAATGCCATCAATAAAGACAACCACAAAGTGATCCAAATATTCCTTGAATACTCGGTTCATCATACTCATAAAGGCAGCAGGAGCATTAGTTAATCCAAAAGACATGACCAAAAATTCATAATGTCCGTACCGAGTTCTGAAGGCAGTTTTTCGAATATCCTCAGTTTTAACCTTCAGCTGATGATATCCAGAACGAATATCGATCTTTAAAAAGAATTATGCTCCTTGCAACTGGTCAAACAGGTCATCAATGCGAGGTAACAGATACCTATTCTTGATGGTGACATGGTTCAATTCTCGGTAGTCAATACAAAGTTTCATACTCCCATCTTTCTTCTTCACGAATAGAACAGGAGCACCCAAAGGAGACGTACTAGGACGAATGAAACCAATGTCTAACAATTCCTGCAATTGGGTCTTTAACTCCTGAAGTTCAATAGGAGTCATTCGATATGGGGCTTTGGAAATGGGTTTTATACCAGGTTCAAGGTCGATGCAAAATTCAATTTCACGCTCTGGGGTAGGCCAGGAAGTTCTTCAGGGAATACGTCAGAAAATTTATTAACAATAGAAATATCATTCAAAACTGACGTATTTTTGTTTAAATCTGTGACATAAGCTAAGAAAGCTTGACATCCGTTTTTCAATAAACGAATAGCTTTATGGCTTGAAATGACCGTGATTGATTTTAATGGTTTGCTCGCTTAAATTTGCATAATAGGTTTATTAGGAATATGAAAACTAATAACCTTACGAAAATAATTAATTTTTGTATGATGAGTAGTTAACCAATCAATCCCTAGAATTACGTCAAACGCAAGTATATTTAAAGAAATAAGATCGACAGGTAATGTGCGGTTACCGATTTGAATCAAACAAGACTTATAAACCGTGCATGTAATGAAGGTTTCTCCCAACGGAGTTTCCACCGATAAGTCAAAGTCCAAATTCTCCGGAGTCAAATTTAAACGTTGAGCGCAAGTAAGAGAAATAAAAGAATGGGTAGAGCTTGTATAAAATAAGGTATATACTTCACTAGAGTTTATGATATGCTTACCCGTGATAACCTCGTTCGGGTTCCTTGCTTTCTGGGAGGTTACAACAAACGCTCTCCCTTGAACTACCAGTTTTGTCTTGTCTGGGACGGACTTTGATGCCTCCATCCCAGCTGGACTTGATTTCGGTGCACGACAAAATCAGGCTAGGTGACCTTCTCTTCCACAATTATAACATGCTTTGGACTGCTGCGTACAGTTTGGAATAATGTGTCCCTCCCCTCCGTATTTGTAACATACGACCGGCGGTCGTTCTCCTTCCTTAACAACAGGTGTTGGTGCTGACGTCTATCCATCATTATTAAATCTCCTCTTCTTGAAACTCCCACTTTTATTGTCTTGGCCATGATTACCACCGAAGTGGTTACCATTTCTGGCATGTTGATTCCCTCCAAGTTTGTTGTCACCGCTTCAATGACTGTTACCACTTGTATTCTCATTCTGCCGGCTGCTTTCTCTTGGTAGCATTGACCCGTTATCGTGCTCCAATAACTGAGCCCTATTTACAACATCTGAATACAAACACAGTTTATGAGAAATAAGATATTGACGTATCTCCAGTTTCAAACCTCTTAAAAACATCCGCGTCATTCTCTCCTCATTATCAACCAAGTGGGACACAAACCGAGACAACTCGGCAAACTTAGCTTCATACTGCGCCACAGTCATATTGTTCTGCTCCAACTTGATAAAGTCTACCTCTTTAATGTGACGAATACTTTCGTGAAAGCACTTGTCGTTGAACAGTTCTTGGAACTTCTCCCAAGACATCTTCAGTGTGGCATGTTGAGTACGCTTTACTTATTCCCACCAGTAATCTGTCTCTCCTCGTAACATAAAGGTGGCAAAAGGAACCTTTTGCTACTCGGAGCATCCCAAGACATCAAATATCTTGGTAATCTGCTTTATCCATGCATCCGCCTTAAGTGGTTTTGGATCTCCAATAAACTCCGGTGGTCCCACCTCCTTGAACTGTTTAGCGGTGACCGTCCGAGAGTTTCCAATGTTTCCACCTACATTTTGGACAAGAGTTTCACTTACCTGATGGTGTATGAATTGCAGAAAGCTCCTAAACATTCCGTCGTTCACCATTTGGTCGGTGTTGTTGTTCACCTGAGGATTATTGTCTTCCTATTGCATATTATCCTGGGTATTAATCTGTGGTGACTCCACGATCTCATGTGCTTCATTGCTTATCTCAACATTTTTGGATGCCATTTTTCAATACTGCCACAAAATAATGGTTAATTAATATATCACATATTATCCCTATACACTGACCGACCATTTAAATACCAAATAAACTTAGGTAGGTCATACTAGGGATCATATCTCACATCTCACATCTCACATCTCAGCCAGGGATCATATCCCTAAGCTTTGATACCAACTATGACGCCCCTAAAACAGGTATACATCACCCATCTTGAGTCGCCAGATCAAGGTACTGAATACAAATACAACTTAATTATACAACAGTAGTGTAAAATACGACAAAACATAGGCTGTGAGTTTTAATACAAATATTGTCATCTAGAAAAAATATCCACACTCAATGGAGTCCTCATTACATTTATTATCACACTATTTTACAGAATAGTTAGGACTACTAATGCACCATCTAGGATCATCACTCTGTTCCCCGACTAGTCCCAGCTACGTTCTCATTTCCTGAAGAGAACAGTGAAAGAAAGGGTGAGCTCAACTAGCCCAGTAAGAAATATTATGACTAAGATAATGCAGAATAAATTATCATTAGCATTCAATAATGTTAAACTGATACAATATAATAGACAAAAAGTTTAACTGCAGCGGATCAAGCAATCCATTAGAAGAGTCAAGTAGAAAATAAAATCTACTATCGTTTATGATTTTAAAGGTTTTTCGTCACTTTTATCGCTGAGATTCAGCTTAATAAATAAAATCGAATCATCCTTGTTCCACGACCAAGGATATTCATGTAACCATCAATGGTCATGACTATACCGAATAATCCCTAGTCATAATCATACCAACAACTGTCCACCAATGAACTACAGGCCAATGAAGACTTTTACCACATCATTCGTCATATTACGGTCATGATTATACCGAATAATCCATGGTCATAATCATACTAAATCCATCTATGCACGTAAGCCAAAGATGACTTTCAACATAATATAAGCATGAGGATGATGACAATTCAATAAAACAAGTTCAAGAATAAATTTTAAAGATTTATAAGTTAATTTATCCTAAACTCAATAACGTCCAAATTGTCAACATGATACTGCTTTGTGCAGTAAAATTCAAAAATGCTCAGAAGAATATTTCCATGAAAAGATACTGGATGAAGCACAAATATCAATGATATTCAACTAATTTCATGGAGTATAGAAGCCAAAACTTTAACCAACTGAGTATAATAGAATATATGAAACTGCAAATGGATTCTCACCCGCCATGAGGTAATCCACGTATACAGATCATTTCCACAATTTAATAAGGAATGAATACAAAGGATCATTCACCATGCATTTGGTAATCCACATAGACAGGTTATTCCAACAGAATAATAAAGAATGGAATAACAGAAGGATTCACCATGCGTGCGATAGACTGCATAGACAGGTTATTCCCAATAGAATAATAAATAATGGAACCAGGTCTGGCATAAACGCACAAACAGGATATTCCGACAGAATAATAAATAATGGAACCTGGGGCGTAAACGCACAGACAGGATATTCCGACAGAATAATAAATAATGGAACTAGGTCCGGCGTAAACGCACAGACAAGATATTCCGATAAAATAATAAAGAACGGAATATTAGAAGAATTTCACCATGTATGCAGTACTTCGCATAAATAGGTTATTCCAATAGAATAATAAGAATGGAATAACAAAAGAATTTCACCGAGTATAGGGTAGCCCCACGTATACAGGTTATTCCAATAGAATAATAAAGAATGGAATAACAGAAGTTCTCTTCATGAATAAGAAAGAAAGAATACCCCTTACAAGTACAACAAATAATATTCTCTACCTTAGAAAAACTGAAGTAGTGAAGTAGCAGAATACTATTCTTCTTTCTCTATATAGTTTCTCTCTCTAGAGTTTCAGTGAATTCGTAAGAAATAATGAAGGAATGAGCTTCTATTTATAGAAGAATGGACTGAATAGTAACTAATTCATGAACGGTCCAGATTAATTTACTTTTAAACGGACGATCCATATTGATTTACTATTAAAACTTAAAGCAACGGTCCATACTGATTTACTATTAAAACTTTAAACCAGGGATCCATATTGATTTACTATTATAACTTTCCACCAGCGGTCCATATTGATTTACTATTATATCTTCAACCAACAGTTTGAAAAATTAGCACATCTCCTCATGGAATAATATTGTACTCAAAAATGATTTGGACCAAAAAGAAATATATCCTATGGGTGAATAGTACCCCATAAATAGTAACTCATGAATAGTAACTCGTGAATAGTACTCTGACACGAAAAGTACCCTGAATACCCGATTGAACAATATAACCTCCAGACATCAATTATACTAGCACAAATAAGTCTAACATAAAGGAACTATAAAATTTATCTTTAATCAACACGAACTTATTCATCATTAATATTATAATTCACAATATTTAACAACCAGGTCGTTCCCAGGAAAGAGAGGGCTTTCCGATAAGGATTTCTCCTTATTGACGCGCAATTAGGTGACCAAACCTCTCCTTGACAGAACTTCTAGACATTGTCAATATTACAAATGATAATATGAATAACTTTGTCGTCTCAATTATTGATTTAATAATATATCATATTATGGAGATGATACTGTAACAATAATTGAATCAATAATATGAGAGATATGATGCAGTAATTACTATAGCAATAATTGAGTATAACTGAGTGACTTCTCACGTAAGCATCAATAATCAATACCGTGTGCTACTATGCAACCACGCGTATTACTGTACTTTTACTACTTGGTAGTTCAACAGTTTTAACGGTAACACCTTTGCCGTTATTTTTATAGAAAGATAATTTTGTCGTTTTCTAACTACAACAATACTTCCGTTGTGGGGTCCACCAATGATTGTGCCATCGTACGAATATTCCCTGTTAAAACGAATATTCCCCGACCAATCTAATATTATATAACCACTTGCTTATTTTGCAAAATTTTTAAATATTACTCATAACTATAACATTATATCAAATCCACACCATAATATTCACAAATATATTTCGAGGAAATTATTCTTTATTCATAAAAGTTGGGATCTTACAACTCACATACTGCAGAGTATGGAAGAAAATATTATTCCTATGAATACTGGACAAAATAATATCCCTTACCTCAGAAAAAGATTGGATACTGAAATAGTGAAATTGCAGACTTCTATTCTTCTTTCTCACTATAGCTTCTCTCTCTATAATTGCTCTTGTGAGTCTTAGTGAATTGGTGAGAATGAAAGAAGAATGAGCTTCTATTTATAGAAAAATATAGTTTCGATAATTGCACGTTTTGGGGCTCAAAATATTACAACATAATACCTTTATCTTTTTCATCATTTTTAATTTAGTCCTGCAAGTATTATCAAACTTGCACCAGTTCCCCTAATAGTACATGTTGTAAATCAATAGTACAATCATGTGAAAAAAATAATTACAGTATAGTACCTTCATCTATACCTCCATTTTTAATTTAGTCATATAAGTACTATCAATCTTGCACCACCTCCCCTAATAGTACATGCATGTGAATCAATTGTACACACATGTGAACAAATAGTTATAAGCATGTGAATTAATAGTAATTAATTGCTCATTTATCCGATTAATTACCCGATTGGTCAATATAACCTCCAGACATCCATTATTATCGAAATAGATGTCGATTTCCACTAATACTAATAATCCCAACATAATGAAAATATCAATTTCATCTTTAATCAGCACGAACTTATTCATCATTAATATTATAACTCACAATATTTAACAACCAGATCATTCCCAGGAAAGAGAGGGCTTTTTGATAAGGATTTCTCCCTATTGGCGCGCAATTAGGTCACCAAATCTCTCCTTGACAGAACTTTCTAGACATTGTCAATATTGCAAATAATAATATGAATAACTTTGTCGTCTCAATTATTGATTTAATAATATAAAATATTATACAGATGACACTGTTATAATAATTGAACCAATAATATGAGAGATATTATGCAACAATTACTATATAAATAATTGAGTATAACTGAGTTACTTCTCACGTAAGCATAAATAAAAGTTGGGGTCTTACAACCTCCCCTTCTTATGAAATTTCGTCCTCGAAATTAGGGTGCGTACCTGGTATGTCAAAGAGGTGAGGATACCTTGACTTCATTTCAGATTCTAACTCCCAGGTCATTTCCTCAACATCGTGGTTTCTCCACAAAACTATGACTTGAGGTATAACCTTGGAGCATAGAATATGATCCTTCTTATCCAAGATTTTAGCAGGTACCTCTTCATACGTTAAATCTTCTACTATCTCGTCTGGTTCTAATTGGTTCAGGTCTTTCACATATTTACTTAATATAGATATGTGAAAAACGTTATGAACACGAGACATACTTGGCGGTAAGGCGAGTCTATATGCCACAGTTCCTACTCGATCGAGGATTAAAAATGGGCCAATGAATCGAGGATTGAGCTTTCCTCTCTTTCCAAATCTCGTAACTCCTTTCCATGGAGCAACACGTAACAACACAAGATCTCCAATATTGAATTCCACGTTCTTTTGATGAAGATCAGCATAACTCTTTTGTCGATCTTGTGAGGTTTTTATACGTTATCGGATCGTTTGAATCTTTTCCGTAGTCATACATACCAACTCCGTCCCAACAACGTTGGTTCACCCACCTCATCCTAGCATACTGGAGAACAACACTTTCTTCCATACAACGCCTCAAATGGAGCCATGCCAATACTTGTTTGATAACTGTTGTTGTAGGAAAACTACACCAATGATAATAACTTGTCCCAACTTCCTTTGTAGTCAAGGATAAAGAGTCTTATTAAATCTTCAAGAGTCTGAATAGTCCTCTCCGATTTCCCATCCGTTTGAGGATGATATGCTGAACTAAATCGTAAATCCGTGCCCATAGTTTTTTACAAACTAACCTAAAATCGTGAAGTGAATCTTGGGTCTCAATTAGAAACTATGGATACTGGCATACCATGCAATCTTACAATCTCGTTTATGTATATACGAGCAAGACGTTAAAGTGTATAAGTTTCTCGTATCGGTAAGAAATGAGCAGACTTGGTCAATCTATCAACAATGACCCAAATCGCATCTATGCCTTGAGAAACCTTGGGAAGACCAGTAATGAAATCCATGGTAATGTGCTCCCACTTCCATTCTGGAATTTTAAGTGGTTGCAATGGACCTTTTGGCACTTGATGCTCCGCCTTGACTCGTTGACAAGTTAGACACCTTGAGATAAACCCCGCTATCTCTCTTTTCATATTGCTCCACCAAAATGTATGTTGAAGATCACGATACATTTTGGTACTCCCAAGATGGATTGCAAACGTTGTGTTGTGCGCCTCCATCATGATTTTATACTTCAAGTCAGAATCGTTAGGAACACAAAGTCTGGAGTTAACTCGAAGTATTCCTTCTTCATCGATTCTTGCTTCCGAAATAGCACCTTCTTGCACTTTCTTCCTCATACGCATCAGCTCCAGGTTTATAGCTTGAGCAACTTTAAATTTATCGATTAAAGTCGGTTCTACTCGTATATTTGTCATCATCGCATGGGTCCCTGGAGCCTTTAACTCTATCTCCATCCTTTCTAAGTCATACAAAATGGGCCTTTGCGTTGACAATATCGCACTCGTACCCGCATATAATCTTCTACTCAATGCGTCAGCTACTACGTTCGCTTTTCTAGGATGGTATTGAATGGTATGATCGTAATCTTTTAATAGCCCAAGCCATCGTCTTTGCCGCATGTTGAGTTCCTTTTGAGTGAAAAAATATTTGAGGCTTTTATGATCCGTATAGATCTCCACCTTCTCTCCATACATGTAATGCCTCCAAATCTTAAGCGCAAAAATGACAGTTGCTAACTCTAGATCATGAGTATGATAATTCCTCTCATATTCTTTGAGTTATCATGAGACATAGGCTATGACTTTCCAATGTTGCATGAGAACACATCCTAACCCTTTGTATGAAGCATCACTGTAGATGACAAATCCCTCCGAGCCAGATGGTATTATCAAAACAGGTGCTGGAATGAGTCTCCTCTTGATTTCTTGAAAACTCTTCTCACATTCCTCGCTCCAACCGAATTTTGTATCTTTCTGAGTCAGCTGAGTTAATGGAGTAGTGATTCGAGAAAACCCTTCTACGAATCTTCGATAATAACCAGCTAAGCCGAGAAAGCTATGTACTTCGGTCACTAACTTAGGTTTCTCCAAGCTTTGAAATGCTTCAATCTTTGTCGGGTCAACAGATAATCCATGATTTGATATCACGTGCCCAAGGAATGCTACTTCCTCAAGCCATAACTCTCATTTCTTCAACTTGACATATAACTTGTTTTCACGAAGCTTTTGGAGTATCAGCCTCAAGTGTTGCTCATGATCTTCACGACTTTTGGAGTAAATGAGGATATCAACAATAAAGACGACCACAAAGTGATCCAAATATTCCTTGAATACTCGGTTCATCATATCCATGAAGGCAGCATAAGCATTAGTCAATCCAAAAGACATGACTAGGAATTTGTAATGCCCGTACCGATTTCTAAAAGCATTCTTTAGAATGTCATCAGTTTTAATCTTCAACTGATGATATCCAGAATGAAGATTGATCTTTGAAAAGAATTTGGCGCCTTGCAACTAGTCAAACATGTCATCAATGCGAGGCAACGGGTACCTATTTTTGATGGTGACATGATTCAACTCCCAATAATCAATACAAAGTCGCATACTTCCATCATTCTTCTTTACGAATGGAACAGGAGCACCCCAAGGAGATGTACTAGGTCGAATGAAACCGATGTCTAACAATTCCTGTATTTGAGTTTTTAACTCTTGAAGTTCAATAGGAGCCATTCGATATGGGGCTTTGGAAATGGGTTTTGTATCAGGTTCAAGGTCGATACCAAACTCGATTTCACGCTCCGGGGGTAGGCCAAGAAGTTCTTCGAGGAATACGTCAAGAAATTTATAAACAATAGAAATATCATTCAAATCTGATGTATTTTTGTTTAAATCTGTGACATGGGCTAAGAAACTTGACATCCTTTTTTTAATAAACGAATAGCTTTATGGTTTGAGATTATCGTGATTGATTTTAATGGTTTGGTCGCTTGAATTCGCATAATAGGTTGATTAGGAATATGAAAGCTAACAACCTTATGAAAATAATTAATTTTAGTATGATGAGTAGTTAACAAATCAATCCCTAGAATCACGTCAAATGCAAGTATTTTTAAGGAGATAAGATCGACAGGTAACGTTCGATTACCGATTTGAATCAAACAAGACTTATAAAGAGTGGATGTAATGAAGGTTTCTCCTAACAGAGTTTCAACAGATAAGTCAAAGTCTAATTTCTCTGGAGTCAAATTTAAACGTTGAGCGTAAGTAGGAGAAATAAAAGAATGGGTAGAACCAGTATCAAATAAGGTATATTCTTCGCTAGAGTTTATGATTAGCTTACCCGTGATCACCTCGTTCGGATTCCTCGCTTTTTAGGAGGTTAAAACAAACGCTCTCCCTTAAACTACCGATTTTGTCTTGTCTGGGACGACCTTTGATGCCTCCATCCCAACTAGACTTGACTTCAGTGCACGACAAAATTGGGCAAGGTGACCTTCTCTTCCACAATTATAACAAGCTTTGGATTGCAGTGTACAGTTTGGACTGATATGTCCATCCCCTCCGCATTTGTAACATACAATTGGCTGTCGTTCCCCTTCCTTAACAACAGGTGCTGGTGATGACGTCTTTCCATCATTGTTGAATCTCCTCTTCTTGAAATTTCCACTTCTATTATCTTGGCCATGATTACCACCGAAGTGGTTACCATTTCTGGCATGTTGATTCCCTCCACGTTTGTTGTCATCGCTTCGATGACTGCTACCACTGGTATTATCATTTTGTCGGCTGCTTTCTCTTGGTTGGGTTGACTCGTTATCGTGCTCCAATAATTGAGCCCTATTTACAACATCTGAATATAAACACATTTTCTGAGAAATTAAGTATTGATGTATTTCGGGTTTCAAATCTCTTAGAAACATCTGCGTCATTCTCTCCTCATTATCAACCAAGTGGGACACAAACCGGGATAACTCGACAAACTTAGCTTCGTACTGTGACACAGTCATATTGTTCTGCTCCAGCTTGATGAACTCTACCTCCTTCATGTGACGAATACTTTCGGGAAAGTACTTGTCGTTGAACAGTTCTTGGAACTTCTTCCAAGACATCTTCAGTACGGCAGGTTGAGTACGCTTTACCGATTCCCACCAGTAATCTGCCTCTCCTCGCAATATAAAAGTGGTCGTCCGAGAGTTGTCAATGTTTCCACCTGCATTTTGAATAGGAGTTGTTCTCGCCTGATGTTGCATGAATTGCATAAAGCCTCTGAAAATCCCATCGTTCATTATTTGGTCAACATTTTTGTTTTCCTAAAGATTATTGCCATCCTGATGCACATTATCCTGGATATTGATCGTTGGTGACTCAACGGTCTCATGTGCTTCAATACTTATCTCAACATTTTTGAATGTCATTTTCAAATACTGCCACAAAACAAGGGTTAATTGACATGTTACATATTATCCCTATACTCTGACCGACCAATTAAATACCTAATAAACTTAGGTAGGCCATACTAGTGAAGGAGTTCCCCGTCTCTCCCCTCCTAGTTCTAGTCTCACATCTCAGCCATGGATCATATCCTTAAGCTTTGATACCAACTGTGACGCCCCCAAAATAGGTATACAACACCCATTCTCAGTCGCCAAATACATGGTATAAAATTCAAATACAACTTAATTATATAACTGTCGTGTAAAATATGACAAAACACAAGCTAAGAGTTTTAATACGAATATTGTCTTCTAGACAGTATTCAAACTAAAATGGAGTGCTTATTACATTCATTATCACACTATTTCACTGAATAATGATGACTACTAATGCAAACATTTGGACCGTCACTCCGTTCCCCGACTAGTCCCAGTTATATTCTCATTTTCTGAAGAGAACAAAGAAAACAAAGGGTGAGCTCAACTAGCCCAGTAAGAAATATTATGACTAAGATAATGCATAATAAATATCGTTAGCCTTTAACAATGTTAAACTGATAAAATACAATAAACATCAAGTTTAGCTGCAGCAGAACATGCAATCCATTAGAAGAGTCAAGTAGAGCATGATATCTACTATCTTCTGTGATTTAAAAAGGTTTTTCACCAACATTATCGCTGAGACTCAGCTTAATATATAACTCACATCATCGAATCATCCATGCACCACGGCCAAGGATATTCATGTAATCATCAATGGTCATGATTATACCGAATAATCCCTAGTTATAATCATACCAACAACTGTCCATCAATGTACTACAGGCCAATAAGGACTTTTACCACATCATTTGTAACATTACGAGTCATGAATATACCGAATGGTCCCTAGTCATAATCATACCAATAGATAGTACATCTATACATGTAAGCCACATATGACTTTTATCACAATATAAGCGTGAGGATGATGACAATTATATGAGAATTCAATTAAAAGCAAGCAAAGTATAAATATTTAAAGATTTATAATTTAATTTATCCAGAATTCAATATTGTCCAAATTGTCAACATGATACTGCTTTGTGGAGTAAAATTCAAGAATGATATTTTATAAAAAATGATTTGGATATCAAAAAAATTAATTTTTGTCATGAATAATTCCCCGGGGGAATAGTACCCGAGTGAATAGTACCCGTGAATAGTACTTCGGGAATAGTATCCCGTGAATAGTACTTGTGAATAGTTCTTTATGAATAGTACTCATAAATAGTACTTTGTGAATAATACTCGTGAATAGTACTTTGTGAATAGTACCCTGTGAATAGTACTTTGTGAATAGTACCATAAAAATGAATACTACTCATGGATAGTACTCCGGCATGAAAAAACATAAAATTTAACAAGACTGTATAGAAAATATTCTTATGAAACGATACTAGATGATGCGCAAATTCCAAGGATATTCTACTAATTTCACGGAGTATAGAAGCAATACTTTAACAAAATGAGGGTATAATCAGGAATATGAGACGAAATAATATTACTCACATACTATAGAGTATGGAAGAAAATATTATTCCTATGAATACTGAACAAAATAATATCTCTTACCTTAGAAGAAGACTGGATACTGGAATAGTGAAGTAACAGACTTCTCTTCTTCTTTCTCTCTATAACTTCTCTCTCTATAATTGCTCTTGTGAGTCTTAGTGAATTGGTGAGAATGAAAGAAGAATGAGCTTCTATTTATAGGAAAATATAGTTTCGATAATTGCACATTTTGGGGCTCGAAATATTACAGAATAATACCTTCATCTTTTCTTTCATTTTTAATTTAGTCCTGCAAGTATTATCAAACTTGCACCACCTCCCCTAATAGTACATCTTGTGAATCAATAGTATAATCATGTGAAAAAAATAATTACAGTATAGTACATTCATCTATACCTCCATTTTTAATTTAGTCATGCAAGTATTATCAATCTTGCACCACCTCCCCTAATAGTACATGCATGTGAATCAATAGTACACACATGTGAACAAATAGTTTATAAGCGTGTGAATTAATAGCAATTAATTGCTCATTTATCCAATTAATTACCCGATTGGTCAATATAACCTCCATACATCCATAAGTATCGAAATAGATGTCGATTTCCACTAACACTAATAATCCCAACACAATAAAAATATCAATTTCATCTTTAATCAATACAAACTTATTCATCATTAATATTATAACTCACAATATTTAACAACCAGATCATTCCCAGGAAAGAGGGGGCTTTCCGATAACGATTTCTCCCTATTGGCGCGCAATTAGGTGACCAAACCTCTCATTGACAGAACTTTCTAGACATTGCCAATATTGCAAATAATAATATGAATAACTTTGTCGTCTCAATTATTGATTTAATAATATAAAATATTATGCAGATGATACTGTGACAATAATTGAATCAATAATATGAGAGATATTATGCAATAATTAATGTAGCAATAATTGAGTATAACTGAGTGACTTCTCACGTAAGCATCAATAATCAATACCGTGTGCTACTATGCAACCACGCGTATTACTGTACTTTTACCACCGGGTAGTTCAACATTTTAACGGTAAAACTTTCGCCTTTATTTATATAAAAAGATAATTCTATCGTTTTCTAACTACGACAATACTTTCGTTGTGGGGTCCAATTATTTTGCCGTCGTACGAATATTCCCTGTTAAAATGAATATTCCTCGACCACTTGAATATTATATAACCACTTGCTTACTTTGTAAAATTTGTAAATAATACCCATAACTATAACATTATATCAAATCCACACCATAATAATCAAAAATATATTTTGAGAAAAATTAATCTTTATTCATAAAAGTTGGGGTCTTACATCACCGCTAAACAGTTCAAGGAGCTGGGACCACCATAGTTTTTTGGAGAACCAAAATCACTTAAGGCAGAGACATGGATAAAGAAGATCACCAAGATATTTGATGTCTTGGGATGCTCCGAGGAGAAAAAGGTTCCCTTTGCCTCCTTTATGTTGCGATGAGAGGTAGATTACTGGTGGGAATTTGTAAAGCTTACTCAACCTGTCGAACTGAAGATGTCTTGGGAGAAGTTCTAAGAACTGTTCAACGATAAGTACTTTCCCGAAAGTATTCGTCACATGAAGGAGGTAGAGTTTATTAAGTTGGAGCAAAACAATATGACCGTGTCACAATACGAAGCTAAGTTTGCCGAGTTGTCCCAGTTTGCGTCCCACATGGTTGATAATGAGGAGAGAATGACGCGGATGTTTCTAAGGGGTTTGAAACTTGAGATGCGTCAATACACAATTTTTTTCACAAACTGTGTTTGTATTCAGATGTTGTAAATAGGGCTCAGTTATTGGAGCGCAATAACGAGTCAACCCAACCAAGAGAGAGCAGCCGACAAAATGATAATACCAGTGTTAGCAGTCATCGAAGCAGTGAAAACAAACGTGGTGGAAATCAACATGCCAAAAATGATAACCACTTCGGTGGTAATCATGGCCAAGACAATAAAAGTGGGAATTTCAAGAAGAGGAGATTCAATAATATTATAAGGACGTCAGCACCAGCACCTGTTGTTAAGGAAGGAGAAAGACCGCCGGTCGTATGTTACAAATGCGGAGGGGAGGGACACATCAGTCCAAACTGTACGTAGCAGTCCAAAGCATGTTAAATTGTGGAAGAGAAGTTCACCTAGACCGATTTTGTCGTGCACCGAAGTCAAGTTCAGCTAGGATGGAGGCATCAAAGGCCATCCCAGATAAGACAAAATTGGTAGTTCAAGGGAGAGCGTTTGTCGTAACCTCCTAAAAAGTGAGGAATATGAACAAGGTGATCATGGGTAAGCTAATCATAAACTCTAGCGAAGTCTATACCTTATTTGATACCGGTTTTACCTATTCTTTTATTTCTCCTACTTGCGCTCAACGTTTAAATTTAACTCAAGAGAAATTAGACTTTGATTTATCTGTTGAAACTCCGTTGGGAGAAACCTTCATTACATCCAGTGTTTATAAGGCTTGTTTGATTCAAATCGGTAACCGCATGTTACATGTCGATCTTGTCTCTTTGAAAATACTTGCATTTGATGTGATTTTAGGGATTGATTGGTTAACTACTCATCATGCTAAAATCGATTGTTTTCGTAAGGTTGTTAGCTTTCATATTCCTAACCAACCTATTATGTGAATTCAAGTAACCAAACCACTAAAGTCAATCATTGTCATATCAAGCCATTAACCTATTTGTTTATTGAAAAATGGATGTCAAGCTTTCTTAATACATGTCACGGATTTAAACAAAAATACGCCAGTTTTGAATAATATTTCTATTGTTAATAAATTTTCTGATGTATTCCCTGAAGAAGTTACTGGCCTACCCCCAGAGCGTGAAATTGAATTCTGTATCGACCTTGAATCCGGTACAAAATCCATTTCCAAAGCCCCATATCAAATGGCTCCTATTGAACTTCAGGAGTTAAAACTCCAATTACAAAAATTATTAGACATCGGTTTTATTCGTCCTAGTACATCTCCTTAGGGTGCTCCTGTTCTATTCGTGAAGAAGAAAGATGGAAGTATGTGACTTTGTATTGATTATCGGGAGTTGAATTATGTCACCATAAAAAATAGGTACCCGTTACCTCGTATTGGTGATCTGTTTGACCAGTTACAAGGCGCCAAATTCTTTTCAAAGATCGATCTTCGTTTCGGATATCATCAATTAAAGATTAAAACTGATGACATTCCAAAGACTGCTTTCAGAACTCGGTACGGGCATTAAGAATTCCTAGTCATGTCTTTTGGATTGACTAATGCTCTTGCTGCCTTCATGGATATGATGAACCGAGTATTCCAGGAATATTTGGATCACTTTATGGTCATCTTTATTGATGACATCCTCATTTACTCCAAAAGCCGTGAAGATCATAAGCAACACTTGAGGCTGATACTCCAAAAGCTTTGTGAAAATAAGTTATATGCCAAGTTGAAGAAATGCGAGTTCTGGCTTGAGGAAGTAACATTCTTTGGGCACGAGATATCAAATCACGGAATATCTGCTGACCCGACAAAGATTGAAGCAATTCAAAGCTGGGAGGAACCTAAGTCAGTGACCGAAGTACGTAGCTTTTTGGGCTTAGCTGGTTATTATCGGAGGTTCGTGGAAGAATTTTTTCAAATCGCTACTCCATTAACTTAGCTGACTCGAAAAGATACAAAATTCGATTGGAGCGGGAAATATGAGAAGCGTTTTCTAGAACTCAATAGGAGGCTCATTTCAGCACCTGCTCTGACAATACCAGCTGGTTCGAAAGGATTTATAATATATAGCGATGCTTCAACCAAAGGTTTAGGATGTGTTGTCATGCAACATGGGAAAGTCATAGCCTATGCCTCATGACAACTCAAAGAATATGAGAGGAATTATCCTACTCATGATCTAGAGTTGGCAGCTGTCGTTTTTGCGCTTAAGATTTGGAGGCATTACCTGTATAGAGAGAAGGTGGAGATCTATACGGATCATAAAAGCCTCAAATATTTCATCACTCAAAGGAACTCAACATGCGACAACGACGATGGGTTGAGCTATTGAAAGATTACAATCATACCATTCAATACCATCCTAGAAAAGCAAACGTTGTAGCTGACGCATTGATTAGAAGATCATATGCGGGTACGAGTGCGATATTGTCAACGCAAAGGCCCATTTTGTATGACTTACAAAGGATGGAGATAGATTTAAAGACTCCAGAGACCCATGTGATGATCGCAAATATACGAGTAGAACCGACTTTAATCGATAAAGTTAAAGTTGCTCAAGCTATAGACCTGGAGCTTGTGAGAACCCGAGAATTTAGAATATATTTTTTTAATTTTTATTAATTGATTTAAGGTTCAACATCAGAACCTAGACAGAAAATAAGTGTATGCATTTGATATTTTTAAGATAGAATTTTGAGGATATCAAAATTTTGTGAAGGATTTAGGTGAATTATTCAGGATTAAGCGAATACGTGTTTATGTTCTGTGTATATGGTCAATTAAGTATTCAGTATGTGGTTAAGGGTCAAGGGTTGACCAGATAAACGATATCTGTGATAAACCCTAGGTATATATTAAGAACGTCAACGTTCGGTTAGAAAACCCTAGCGATTAATAAGAAATCCTAGAAACTGGTTCTGGAAATGATAATTTCAGCTTCGAGAATCCGAAACCCTATTTCGGTGCATGAAATCCTAAATTGGGAACCTAACAGCGTAAGTGTAAATAATTATAAGATTAATTAGGGTTAATATTAACAAATTGGTTAGAAACCCCTAATTTCAAAATTTGAAACCCTAATTTATGGATTTGAAACCCTAATTTATAATTAGGGAAAACCTAATTGTTGATTTAATAATTTTAATGTTAATTAAGAAATATTAATCCTAATTTTCAAGTTATGAGTAATTAGAAAATCATAACTTAATTACGAAATCTAATTTCTAAATTAGAAAATTATTTTTCTATTAGAAACCCTAATTTTTGGGTTGTAAACCCTAATATATCATTTTGACCCTAATTGCTTAATTAGTAATTTTAATTAGGAAATACTAATATTAATTAGCAAGATTTAAATTATAATTAAGAAATTTTAATATAATTAGAAAATCCTAATTATAATTTAGTTATATTAATTTTCTATTTGGAAAATCGAAATTCGAAAAGGTTAGAAACTAAATTGCAAACCTAAAAGGGTTAAACCCTAAACCCTAAGGGTTAAAACCTAAAACCTAAGGGTTTGTAACAATTGTCAAATTTACCATTAAAATTAAATGCCAAATATCCATTTTACCCTTTTTGTATTATTTTGTAAATATAAGTTATTTTCTTATTTTGTGTGGTGTTTCACCAAAGTGGCTTGACAAGTGTCCCACTACACCACAAATCAGCCATGAGGCCACATTGCAACATTCTTGGCCATGGAATCAAAAAGTGGAAAGATTAAAGTAAGAAAAACCTTACTTTTGTGTTCATTTTAGCTAAGACCCTTTCTCTCTCTTCAACCTCCAAAATTTGGAGGAGAAGTCAGTCAAAAATAAAGACATGATCATTTCATATCAAGGCAATATCAAAATCATAAGTCAGAATCCAAGATCAAAGCTCAATGAAATATAAAACCCTAAAACTAGAAATCTTTTGATTTGATGTTTAATGTTGATGTTTGTTGGTTAAAGTTATGTTAGAGGGTGTCATTTGATGATCTGGGTTGCTAAAACTTGGATCCATAACATCTAGATGCACAAAAATCAAGTTTTCAAAACTGACCAAGAACCCTAATTTTAAGGCCTAACAGTCATATGTAAGGGCCTCTAAATCTTTGTGTTAGATGTTTTGTGTGTTTTATGTTTTGAATTTGTTCTAGAACATGAGGAGAGTAGACTGGAAGTGGAATAAAATCCATAGCACGTCTAGATCTCCAGTTATAGGCGGTCAAAAGGAGATGACCGATCACAGAAAACGTTTCTAGGTAACCCAGAATTTTCCCAGAATTCCTGACAAGCTTTTGCAAGCCTCTGATCTTGCAGTCGTTTGATCTTTTGGTCGTGTTGTTAGTTTGTGGTTGTATAGGAGTATATTAATTACACATATATGCTATTAGATCACTTAGATCATAACTAGAATGAAAAATAATCACGGTCAAAGTATGTTGACCAAACTGCCTCATGAAGGTTTTCTGGAAAACCAGATCTTCATCAGCCAAGTTTTATGTCAGTGTTTGACCGGCTTTAATCTTACGTATGTGTTGATATTATTATGATCTGATATTATTTCGTTATAGCATGTCATGTGTTCTACAAGATTAAACAACTATATTACTCAAACCAAGTCCAGAAGGTTATGATTTTTAGCTGCAAAATAGGTACTTTGGTTGTTTTATCATTTCTGGGTAACCCAGAAAATGAAGAACATGCCTGACAAGATATTTGCATGCCCTGATCTTCGTGATATCTTCTGTTATGACTTAGCTGATGATTACAACGTGTAGTATTACATACCTACTACAAGATCAATGTTCAAAAAGACCCAGAAACAAGTTATACAGAGAATTATGCACGGTCAAAGCTACATACTTGTTAACTGCTATGAGTTTCTGGGTTGGTACTCAAGAACACCAAGAACACTTTTAGCGGCAGATTTGTCGCCTAAGCCTCTTTTAGCGACAGTTGGTTTAGAAATTAATTATTTTAATTAATAAATTGAAAAAATAGTTTTTAATTATTAAAATACATAATAAATTCTAAAAAATTATTTTAAAGTCTGAAAAATAGTTTTTAATTATTTTGAGTATATTTCATAAATATTTAATATTTTTGGAATATAAATGGTATTTAATTTATTTAATTATAATATTAAATAAATAATTTAAAAATGATTTTAATACATGAAAAATCATGAAAAATTATATTATGGTAAAAGAAAATATTTTAAGTTATTTTTAGTGACTTTTAATATTTTGTGAGGAATTTCATTAATTAATCAATATTAATGATAATTAGTTTATTTAATAAATATATTAAATAAATTATGGAAAAATACAATTAATGATTTAAAAATTATATAAAAATGATTTAATTGTTATACAAATATTTTAAGTTATAAAATATAACTTTTGATATTTTGTCATGAAAATATTAATATTTTAATATTAATAGCAATTATCGGATAATGAATTTAACGGTTTAAAATCATATAATTATGATTTTAAGGTATTAAAAATACTTTGTATATTATAAATATATTATAATATTATGACATGTATTTCATTAATATTTGATAATAAATAAATATTAATGACAAAAGAATATTATGGTATTTATATTATATAAATATGATATGAATGATTGAAAATTCATGATAAATGATAATAATTATTTAAAAAAATTTACGAGCTTACAAAAAATATTTTGACTGATATTAAAATTATTTAAGATAATTGTTAAGTGTTTATACAGAGTTTAATTGAACTTAAACTCGATAAAAGTCCGACTAGACCGTCGGGATGTCAGATTTGTGTCGGGTTCATCTCAGACTAAAATAGTTTGACCTGATACTAAGTCTTATGTGTTGTAGACTGATAGGGTTATGTGTTATGTGTTATGTGTTTAGGTTATTCTGTGTATATCTATATATATAATAGTATTATATTGTGATGATATTATTCTAATATTGGAGATCTATATTACTAATATTAGGTCTTCGGATAAGGAAATATAAATTGCGTAGCGATAATCAACGGTTCAGGCAAGTTTGTTTTTACTTAACTCTACTAAGAGTTGTTTCATCCGGATAAGCTTATGGTTAATCATTGTTAGGTTGCCATGAATTGTACTCTATACATATTGCATGTATAAGTCGGGTATGAAAGGCTGATCACCTTCATTACCAGTTGGTTCAGATATATTTGTTCATGTATAATACTTGTTCAGTCATAAATTTATTCCTGCTTGTTCACAATTATATTGTTAAATTATAGCCAGCCAATTATTCAAATCATTTCAATCATGATATATCGTTATATTGTTTAATTTAAACTTGCTGGGCAACTTTCATGCTCACCCTTGCTATATCATGATAAACATTGCAGATTAAGACGAACGCGTCAGATATAAGGAAAGATTAAAGACAGATCCAGATAAAAGTTAATGTGCGCGATTAGTTTTGTAATAATATAGTTTGATAATCATGTTATGTGTTAGTTAAGTTATGAATTATGATTAAGTTAAGGTTACTTGACCTTGGGGAAAAGTATGTAAGTTTAATGTATAAACAATTTATGTTTATATCTTTCGCAAATAGTTGTATAGTGATAGAATGATCGAACCGGATCCGCGGTGATTCAGAACCTCGGATTCGGGGCCGTCACAGAACTGATGTGTATGAGGAAGAAAGTGCAAGAAGGTACTTTTCCGGAAGCAAGAATCGATGAAGAAGGAATACTTCGAGTCAACTTCAGACTTTATGTTCCTAAAGATTCTAACTTGAAATATAAAATCATGATGGAGGCGCACAACACACCATTTGCAATCCATCTTAGGAGTACCAAAATGTATCGTGATCTTCGACATACATTTTGGTGGAGCAATATGAAGAGAGAGATAGCAGGGTGTATCTCAAGGTGTCTAACTTTTCAACGAGTCAAGGGGGAGCATCAAGTGCTAAAAGGTCCATTGCAACCACTTAAAATTCTAGAATGGAAGTGGGAGCACATTACCATCGATTTTGTTACTAGTCTTCCCAAGGTTTCTCAAGGCATAGATGCGATTTGGGTCATTGTTGATAGATTGACCAAGTCTGTTCATTTCTTACCGATATGAGAAACTTATACACTTGAAAGTCTTGCTCGTATGTACATAAACGTGATTGTAAGATTTCATGGTATGCCAGTATCCATAGTTTCTGATCAAGACCCAAGATTCACTTCACGATTTTGGGTTAGTTTACAAAATGCTATGGGCACGGATTTACGATTTAGTTCAGCATATCATCCTCAAATGGACGGGCAGTCGGAGAGGAATATCCAAAATTTTGAATATTTATTTAAACTTTGTGTCCTTGACTTCAAAGGAAGTTGGGATAAGTTCTTACCATTGGTGGAGTTTTCCTATAACAACAGTTATCACGCAAGTATTGGCATGGCTCCATTTGAGGCGTTGTATGAAAAAATGTTGTTCTCCAGTATGCTGGGATGAGGTGGGTGAAGCAACTTTGTTGGGACCGGAGTTGGTACATATGACTTCGGAAAAGATTCAAACGATCCGACAACGTATAAAACCTCACAAGATCGACAAAAGAGTTATGCTGATCTTCATCGAAAGGACGTGGAATTCAATATTGGAGATCATGTATTATTTCGTGTTGCTCCATGGAAACGAGTTACGAGATTTGAAAAGAGAGGAAAGCTCAATCCTCGATTCATTGGCCCATTTTTAATCCTTGATCGAGTAGGAACTGTGGCCTATAGACTCGCCTTACCACCAAGTATGTCTCGTGTTCATAACATTTTTCACATATTTATGTTACGTAAATATGTGAAAGACCCGAACCACATTATTGAATTAGAACCAGACGAGATAGCGGAAGATTTAACGTATGAGGAGGTACCTGTTAAAATCTTGGATAAGAAGCATCATATTCTACGCTCCAAGGTTATACCTCAAGTCAAAGTTTTGTGGAGAAACTACGATGTTGAGGAAATGACCTAGGAGTTAGAATCTGAAATGAAGTCAATGTATCCTCACCTCTTCGACATACCAGGTACACACCCTAATTTTGAGGATGAAATATCATAAGAAGGGGAGGTTGTAAGACCCCAAATTTTATGAATAAAGATTAATATTTCTCGAAATATATTTTTGAATATTATAGTGTGGATTTGATATAATATTATAGTTGTGGGTAATATTTACAAGTTTTGCAAAGTAAACAAGTGGTTATATAATATTCGATTGGTCGGGGAATATTCGTTTTAACAGAGAATATTCGTAAGACAGCACAATCATTGATGGACCCCACAACAGAAATATTGTCGTATTTAGAAAATGACAGAATTATCTTTTTATAAAAATAATGGCAAAAGTTTTACCGTTAAACTGTTGAACTACCCGGTGGTAAAAGAACAGTAATACGCGTGGTTGCATAGTAGCACACGGTATTGATTATTGATGCTTACGTGAGAAGTCACTCAGTTATACTCAATTATTGTCACAGTAATTGCTTCCTAATATCTCTCATATTATTGATTCAATTATTATCACGGTATCATCTGCATAATATTTATTATTATTAAATCAATAATTGAGACGACAAAGTTATTCATATTATTATTTGTAATATTGACAATGTCTAGAAAGTTATGTCAATGAGAGGTTTGGTCACCTAATTGCGCGCCAATAGGGAGAAATTCTTATCGAAAAGCCCCCTTTTTTCTAAGAATGATTTAGTTGTTAAATATTTGTGAGTTATAATGTTAATGATGAATAAGTTCGTGTTGATTAAAGATGAAATTGATATTTCCATTGTGTGGGGATTATTAGTGTTAGTGGAAATCGACATCTATTCCGATAATAATTTATGTCTGGAGGTTATATTGACCAATCGGGTAATTAATCAGATAAATGAGCAATTAATTACTATTAATTCACATGCTTATAACTATTTGTTCACATGTGTGTACTATTGATTCACAATTATGTACTATTAGGTGAGGTGCTGCAAGATTAATTATACTTGCGTGACTAAATTTAAAATAGAGATATAGATGAATGTACTATACTGTAATTATTTTTTTCACATGTATAGAACTATTGATTCACATGAATGTACTATTGATTCACATGATGTATTATTAGGGTGTGTAAGTTTGATAATACTTGCAGGACTAAGTTAAAAATGAAAGAAAAGATGAATGTATTATATTGTAATATTTCGAGCCCCAAAACGTGCAATTATTGAAACTATGTTTTCCTATAAATAGAAGCTCATTCTTCTTTCATTCTCACCAATTCACTAAGACTCACAAGAGAAATTATAGAGAGAGAAGCTATAGAGAGAAAGAAGAAGAGTAGTCTGTTACTTCACTATTTCAGTATCCAGTCTTCTTCTGAGGTAAGGGATATTATTTTGTTCAGTATTCATAGGAATAATATTTTCTTCCATACTCTGTAGTATGTGAGTAATATTATTTTTTCTCGTATTCCTGATTATACCCTCATTTTGTTAAAGTATTGCTTCTATACTCCGTGAAATTAGTGGAATATCCTTGAAATTTGCACTTCATCTAGTATTGTTTCACAAGGATATTTTCTGCACATTCTTGTTAAATTTTAAGCTTTTCATGCTGGAGTACTGTCCATGAGTAGTATTCATTTTTACGGTACTATTCACAAAGTACTATTCATGGGGTACTATTCATAAAGTACTATTCACGGAGTATTATTCACAAAGTACTATTCACGAGTACTATTCATAAAGTACTATTCTTGAAGTACTATTCACGTGGTACTATTCACTCAGGTACTATTCACCCAGGAAATTATTCATGACAAAAATTAATTTCTTTGTTGTCCAAATCATTTTTGATACAATATTATTCTTGAATTTTACTCCACAAAGTAGTATCATGTTGATAATTTGGACATTATTGAATATTGGATAAATTCAATTATAAATCTTTAAAAAAAATTCATTTGCTTTCTTTTAATTGAATTCTTATATCATTGTTATAAGACCCCAACTTTTTAATGAATAAAATTGAATTTCCTCTATTATTATTTTGAATAATAAAGTGTTAATTTGATATAATACTTTGGTTATACGTGAAATGTGCAAATTTTACAAAATAAGCAAGTGGTTATAAAATATTCATTGTTGTCGGGGAATATTCGTTTGGTCGTGCAATATTCTTTCTGTCGGGGAATATTCGTACGACGGCCCAACCATTTGTAGGCCCCATAACGGAAAACGGTCGGATAAAGAAAATGACAAGTTGAGTTTTTATAAATAACGGCTTAATGGTTACCGTTAACACTGTTGGAATACCCGGTGGTTAAAATACAATAATACGCGTGGTTGCACAGTTGCACACGGTATTGCACATTATTTTTGAATTATTGATTCTTACGTAAGAAGACACTACTAAATAATTATTACAGTAATTACTGTTCAATATTTTATTTTATTGATTCAATAATTGCTACGTTGATATTCTATATTATTGTTGTTTCAATAATTATCACTGCACAGTATCTCCATTATCAGATCAATAATTCATGTTATTTGAATAATATTGTTAGATAACATTATGGGCAATGTCTAAGGAAGTTCTATCTAGGAAAAGAGTTTTGTCACCTAATTGCGCGTTGTTGACTTGGTCATATTCCAACCTTAGGTTTTGATGATGACTTTCCTATTGTACTAAAATATTTACTCATGCATTTACAGGATATTAAAAGAATTCTTGAACCTTTGATTTATTAAAAGATTGAAGACATGAAGGCTTGAAGAATTGCTTGAGACATTAGGAAATAAATGTAAGATCCTAGCTTTAATTATTTCTCAATCAAGGCTCTAGGATTTGCATTGCATTGCATCATTAATTAATTGTGGAATAAATTAAAATGATAAATTAATTAAAGATTAATTATGAAAAGATTTAATTAAGCTTTCAAAATTAATAAGGATCAAATATTAATTAAATTGGAGTATTTTTTGAAAAGCTAATTTTGAAGCCTTCCCATAATTAAAGGATTTAATAAATCTATAGCACATATCTTGGGATTGATTTATTCATCATGTTTTCCATGATTTATTAATTGATTGAACTTTCCTTAAAATTGATTAAGCAAATAAATATTCATATCTTTAGAATCAATTAGCATGAATCAACTAATTGGAGTAACTTTTGGAAAGCTAATTAGTGAGGACAAATCTAAATAAATTGGGATTTCAAAATAAATATGGAAATGTTTTTAATATTGATACTTCCCATAATTGGTGGAGTTGATTAGTAAATGAGTTTTAAAAAAGATCATTATCTATAATCAAGATTGTTTCCATAAATCTTGGGATATGGATTTTTCATTATTGGGTTAGCCATAAATCATGAAAGTAATTAATTATGGAATAAATTAATTGGAATTTCAAAATGAGTATGGAATATTCAAATACTTTCCTTCCATATAATAAGTTTTTTTGTGTTGATTCCTTAAATAAAGTTGTCCAAATTGATATGCTCATCCAAAGGAAATCTTTCACATATGACGAGCTGCTCATTCAATTGAATAAAAGGTTTCTGTAATTAAAGATATCTTTTAAAGTAGATAATTCCTATATTACATGATAGTAATATATTGTCAAAGCATGTTTCGTGGAAAATCAATATGTTTGTGTGTAGGAAATAATCTAGTGAGCTGGCACAGTAGACTTAACGCTTAAATTGATATATTAGTCTACATTCGAAATAGACTAGAGTTTTGGAATGCAAAGAAGTAACGTGTACATCACGCCAAAATCATATCTAGGTTGATTTCACTCTAACTCTATAACAGGAAAAATAAAGTCATTATATTGGTTCTATAACAGAGTGCAATTTACATAAATAATGGACTTCTTCAGCAAACACATTTTTAAATCTGCTGAGTAATCAATGGCTTCCTTTTTGGGTCAATAAATCAATTAGTGGATTTTTGTATTACTTGATTCCAGCCTTATCCCACTATAATATCAACTTATTCCATAATGACTCGAATGGGAAAAAGATTGTAACAACTATGTTTTCAAGGCAGATTCCTTAGATATTCCCAACGGGCATCAAAATGGCTAATATATAAAAGGAGCTTGATTATTTAGAAAAGAACTATCGAACAAGAAATCAGAATATACAACAAGCAGAATACTTAGAATACTATTCTAAAAATTTACTTTCTTCACATACAATTCACAAGGGTTTTCAAAGTTTCTAAATTGTGAAGAATCGCTACAAGGCTGTTGTGCATCAAGCTCTTAATTAATTTCAACTCTTCTCTTCGCGCTTTAATTGGTGATATCTTTATCTTTCATATTGATCGTTACATTTCAGTTGAGCCTTGAATTGTTGATATAATTATTGCTCTGATCATAGTTTATTTTGTTGTCATATATTTGATCAATTCTCTAAACATGTGGTAGACTAATTTGTTAGTCTAAGGTTTCTAATTTGGGTTGGATTAGGGGTTTTGCAAGAAAGTTCAAGGAAGCATAGATGCTTAAGAGTGCATAGGTGCACGAGGAGCAAAGGTGCTAGGGGAGTATAAGTACTCAAAGGTTGTGAAACTTATCTTGTAAAGGGGTTTATTGTAAACAAAGTTTATTAATAAAGAGAGTCTCCAATACTAGTTTGTATTGGACGTGGATTAGGCCACTAGAATAGAGGATAGGGGAGGGGCTGAACCACGTAAAAATTCCTTGTGTTCATGAAATTGCTTATTGTGCTAAATTATCTTATAATTATGCTAACTATCCAGCAGGCTACATTCAATATCTATAAACTTATAAACCTAATTTAGCAAATTGTTTTCACACATTCACATTCTGAAAAAAGTTAAGTCACGTATTTAATCATTGTGGAAAGTGTTACATGAATTCAATACAACATCTTAACATTTCCACATATAAAGATATAGAATACAGCTTGCTACATTGTATATCCAAAAAAAAATTATTGAATCAAAAGTTTGACATCATTTGTTCCCACACTTATTCAACCCCCCCCCTTCTAAGTGTGCCTATTTAAATTTCACGCGCCAATAAGGAGAAATCTTTATCGAAAAGCCCCCTCTTTCCTAGGAACGACCTGGTTGTCATAATTGTGATTCTGTAATATTAATTTTGAATAATTAATTATTTATTTATATGATAACAAAATATTTATTTTATGTGGATATAAATGATGGATATATTTTATGTGGACATAAATGAAGGAATTAATGCTGAGGTGTTTTATCAGTATTTTTTAGGAATGAAGATTTTAAAAATCGGCCGTATATGAATTTCGGTCATTTTTCGTTTGGAATTTGGAAAAACTTTCTTCTACAAAATTGTAGAGAATTTAATTTTCTATGGAATGGACATAAAATTCGTATTTTTCTGAAAAAATGGCTATTTATTATGAATTATTAAAGTTTCAGAAATGAATGTTTTTATTAAAAACATGGTGGGCCCCCCTTTTGGTTGGTGAGAAATGAAATGTGTTGAAATTTATTTTCAAAAGCGGTGGGCGTGAATAGTAGCAGGTAAAGTCATCAGGTAGTAGGTTAGTCTGCTATAACGTTCAAAGCATTTTCCTTTAAATAGGGTGTTTAGTTAGAATTGAAAATTACACCAGAAACAAGTTTTCTCTCTCTATATTATCGAGCGTATTTTGTGAGTATTTAGATACTTTGTGAGTTACTATTCATCAGTGCAAGTTTTTTTTAGCCTTATACCTGATATTTCAGCCAGAAGTACTGTTCTTTTGAGGTAAGTGATGTTATTTTCTTCATAATGATGTTATTCTTTCAATATCATTATACCGAAATATTGGTAGGGATTTTATTGTAAAATTTCTACCTTTTTGTGTCGGGGTTACTATTCATGTATACAACACTATTCACGAATACGGCACTATTCACAGAAAAAATAAAATTTTCTTTTCTTTGTCCAAGTTGTCTATTATGGTTACTATCTTTGATTGTATCCATGTTTTGATCTTTATTCTTGAATTTTGCTCCACAATTGATTATTATAAGGTATTTTTAAACTTGGATAAACTAAAGTACAAATTCCTAATCTTTGATCTTTTATCTCACTGGATTCATTTTCTTTAAGATATTTTTCATCATCCTCAGTCCTAAATGATGATATAACTGAATATCTTTGGCATGTAGTGCAAAGATGAATGATTACCTAATGAATATCTTTGGCCCGTAGTGCAATGATGAACATGTGTTGAGATGAACATGACCAACTGGTGATACAAATGAATATCTTTTACCTGTAGTGCAAAGATGAATATTTGATTCAAGATGTATATTGATTGATGTTACATGGATAAATTTTTGATGATGGACTTTTAAATCTTAGAAGATAGTAGAATTCTTTCTCTACTTGACTCTTCTAATGGATTGTTGTTTCCGCTGCAGTTGTTGATCTAAAACTTGTTTTCTATTATATTTTATCAGATTTTTCCCTGTTGAAGACTAATGATAAATTGTTGTATATTATTTTAGTTATAATATTCTTTACTGGGCTAGTTGAGCTCACCCTTTTCATTTTTGTTCTATTTTTCTTCTCAAGAGGTGAGAACATAGCAGGAACTAGCCGGGGTTTGGAGTGATGGTTCAGGATAGTTGTTTTAGTAGTTCTCACTATTTTGTAAAATAGTGTATCAATAATTGTAATGAGGACTCCTTTTGAGTTTGTATATTGTCTATTAGACAATATATATTTGTATTCAAACTCACAGTACATGTGTTGTCGTATTTTGCATGACAATTGTATTACTGAAGTTGTATTTGTTTATGTACCATGTATTTGGCGACTAAGAATGGGTGATGTATACCTATTTTGGGGGCGTCATAGTTGGTATCAGAGCTTTGGGATATAGTCTCTGGCGGAGATCGGGGAATAGAACTAGGAGGGGAGAGACGAGTAATCCTTCGCTAGTGTGTCATACTTAAGCTTATTTGGTTTGTTAGTAGGAGCGTATAGTTAATATGTGATATGTTAAATTATTAATTAACCCTTGTTTTGTGGCAGTATTTGAGAATTTCAGCTGAAAATATTAACAATGAAGTGAATGAGACCGTGGAGACACCTTTAATCACCAACCAGGGGAACGTGCAACAAAAAGGCAATATTCTTCCTGTAAATAACACTACCGAACAAATGATGAATGATGTGATGTTTAGAAGCTTTTTGCAGTTCATACAAAATCATACGAGGGAGACTCGTGAAAAAAATACTGGTGAAAATAATAGTAATGCGCGGTTTGTCACAACCAAGCAGTTCAAGGAGTTGGGACCACTAGAATTTGCAGGAAAGTCGGATTAAAACAAGGCGGAAATGTGGGTTAAACAAATTACCAAGATATTTTATGTCTTGGGATACACGGAGGAACAGAAGGTTCTATTTGCCACCTTTATGTTCCGTGGTGAGGCAGACTACCGGTGGGAGTCTGTGAAGCGTACCCAGCCTTCCGCACTCAAGATGTCTTGGGAAACATTTCAAAAACTATTCAATGACAAGTACTTTCTTGAAAGTATCCGCCATATGAAGGAGGTAGAGTTTATTAGACTGGAACAAAACAACATGACGGTGTCCTAGTACGAGGCAAAGTTTGCAGAGTTATCCAGGTTTGCACCTCATTTGGTCGAGAAAGAGGAACGAATGACGCAGATATTTTTGAGAGGTCTAAAAACCCGAGATAATGAGTATGTTCAACCAAGGGACCACAACCAGGGTCATACCGGTGGCAGTGGTCATCGGAGCAATGACAACCAGCGGGGAGAAAAACATTCGGACAAAAGCGATAACCACTTTGGTGGTAATCGTGGCCATGATGGTAGAAGAAGCGAGTCAGGGAGAGATTTCAAAAAGAGAAGGTAAAACAATGATAACGTGAAGACGCCAGTAGAAACATCAGTTGTTTCTAGGGGAGGAGAACTAGCACCAGTCGTTTGTTATAAATACGGGAAAGAGGGACACATCATCCCAAACTGCCCACAATAATCCATTGTGTGTTATAACTGTGGAAAGAAAGGTCATATAGCTAGAGATTATCTTGTTACGAAACCAATTTCAACAGGGATGGTGACTCCAAAGGTTGTCCCGGACAAGTCAAAGTCGGGTGTTCCTAGAAGGGTGTTTGTCGTGACTGTCCAAAACGCGAGAAACCCGAACGAGGTGGTCACGGGTAAGCTATTCATAAACTCTTGCGAAATTTATACCTTATTAGATATCGATTCTACCCATTCTTTTATCTTTCCTGTTTGTGCTCAACGTTTGAACTTGACTCCGGAGAAATTAGACCTTGACTTATCTGTTGAGACTCCGTTAGGAGAAACTTTCATTACATCTACTGTTTAAAAATCTTGCTTGATTCAAGTTGGTACCATCACATTACCTACCGATCTTATTTCGTTGAAAATAATTGCATTTGATGTGATTTTAGGGATTGATTGGTTAACCACTCATCATGCTAAAATTGATTATTTTCGTAAGGTTGTTAGTTTTCATATTCCTAACCAACCTGTTATGCGAATTCAAACAACCAAACCACTAAAATCAATCACTGTCATATCAAGCCATAAAGCTATTCGTTTATTGAAAAACGGATGTCAAGCTTTCTTAGCCCATGTCACGAACTTGAACAAATACACGTCAGATTTGAATAATATTTCTATTGTTAGTGAATTTCCTGGCGTATTTCCTGAAGAACTTCCCGATCTACCCCTAGAACGTGAAGTTGAATTCTTTATTGACCTTGAACCTTGTACAAAGCCCATTTCTAAAACCCCATATCAAATTGCTCTTATTGAACTTCAGGAGTTAAAGGTCCAACTACAGGAGTTGTTGGACATCGGTTTCATTCGTCCTAGTACATCTCCTTAGGGTGCTCCTGTATTATTCGTAAAGAAGAAATATGGGAGTATGCGACTTTGTATTGACTACCGAGAATTGAACCATGTCACCATCAAGAATAGGTATCCGTTACCTCGCATTGATAACTTGTTCGACCAGTTGCAAGGAGCACAATTTTTTTCAAAGATCAATCTTCGTTCTGGATATCATCAGCAGAAGATTAAAACTGAAGATATTCTGAAGACTGCCTTTAGAACTCGGTACGGGCATTATGAATTCTTAGTCATGTCTTTTGGGTTGACTAATGCTCCTGCTGCTTTCATGGATATAATGAATCGTGTGTTCAAAGAATATTTGGATCAGTTCATTGTTGTTTTTATTGATGACATCCTCATCAATTCCAAAAGCTGTGAAGATCATGAACGCCATTTGAAGCTAGTACTACAAAGGCTTCGTGAAAACAAGCTATATGCCAAGCTGAAGAAATGTTAGTTCTAGCTTAAGGAAGTAGCATTCCTTGGGCACATGGTGTCAAAACATGGAGTATCTGTCGACCCGGTGAAGATTGAAGCCATACAAAGTTGGGAGCAACCGAAGTCGGTGACCGAAGTACTTAGCTTTCTGGGCTTAGCTGGTTACTATCAGAGATTCGTGGAAGGTTTTCTCAAATCGCTTCTCCGTTAACTCAGTTGACTCGAAAAGATACAAAATTCGGTTGGAGCGAGGATTGTGAGAAGAGTTTTCATGAACTCAAGTGGAGACTCATTTCGGCACCTGTTTTGACAATACCATCTGGTTCGGATGGATTTTTTATCTACAGCGATGCTTCAGGCAAAGGGTTAGGATGTGTTCTCATGCAACATGGAAAAGTCATAGCATATGCCTCGCGACAACTCAAAGAATATGAGAGGAATTATCCTACTCATGATTTGGAGTTGGCAGCATTCGTTTTCGCGTTGAAGATCTAGAGGCACTACCTGTATGGGGAGAAAGTGGAGATCTATACAGATCATAAAAGCCTCAAATATTTCTTCACCCAAAAGGAACTCAACATGTAGCAACGATGTTGGCTCGAGTTATTGAAAGATTATGACCATACCATCCAATATCATCTTAGAAAAGCAAACGTGGTAGCTGACGCATTGGGTAGAAGATCATACGCGGGCACGAGTGCAATGTTGTTAACACAAAGGCCTATTTTGTATGACTTGCAAAGGATGGAGATAGATGTAAAGTCTCCAAGTACCCACGTAATGATATCAAACATATGAGTAGAACCGATTTTAATTGATAAAGTTAAAGATTCTCAAGCTACGAACATGGAGTTGATGCGTATAAAGAAGAAAGTGCAAGAAGGTGATATTCTAGAAGTAAGAATCGATGAAGAAGGAATACTTCGAGTTAACTCCAGACTTTGTGTTCCTAACGATTTTGACTTGAAGCATAGAATCATGATGGAGGCACACAACACACCATTTGCAATCCATCCTGGTAGTACCAAAATGTATCATGATCTTCGACATATATTTTGGTGGAGCAATATGAAGAGAGAGATCGCAGAGTTTATCTCGAGGTGTTTAACTTGTCAACGTGTAAAGGCGGAGCATCAAGTGCCAAAGGGTCCATTGTAACCACGTGAGATTCCGAAATGAAAGTGGGAACACATTACTATGGATTTCGTTACAGGTCTTCCCAAGGTTTCTCAAGGCATAGATGTGATTTGGGTTATTATTGATAGATTAACCAAGTCTGCCCATTTCTTGCTTATACGGGAGACTTATTCCCCTGAACGTCTTGCTAATATGTATTTAAATGAGATTATGAGATTGCATGGCATGCCAGTATCCATAGTTTTGAATCGTGACCCAAGATTCACTTCACAATTTTGGGTTAGCTTGCAGAAAGCTATGGGCATGGATTTACAATTCAGTTTGACATACCATCCTCAAACGGACGGGAAATCAGAGAGGACTATTTAAACTCTTGAAGATCTATTATGACTCTGTGTCCTAGAGAAGCAACATTGCTGGGACCAGAATTGGTATGCATAACTACAGAAAAGATCCAAACGATTTGACAACGTATACAAACGGCACATGATCGACAAAAGAGTTATGTGGATCTTCATCGAAATGACGTAGAATTTAATATTGGGGATCATGTATTGTTACATATTGCTCCATGGAAGGGAGTTATAAGATTTGGGAAGAGAGGAAAGCTCAATCCAAGATTTATTGGTCCATTTGAGATTCTTGACCGAATAGGAAATGTGGCCTATAGACTCGCATTACCTCCAAGCATGTCTCGTGTTTATAATATTTTTCACATATCTATGCTTCGTAAATATGTGAAAGACCCGAACCACATTATTGAGTTAGAACCGGACGAGATAGCCGAAGATTTAACGTACGAGGAGGTACATGTTAAGATATTGGATAGGAAAGAGCATGTCCTACGCACCAAGGTTATACCACAAGTTAAGGTTTTGTGGAGAAACCATGCTATTGAAGAAATGACCTGGGAGTTGGAATCGGAAATGAAAGCGAGGTATCCTCACCTTTTCGAAACACCAGGTACGTACGTCAATTTCGAGAATGAAATTTCATAAGGAGGGGAGGTTGTAAGACCCCAACTTTTTAATGAATAAAATTGAATTTCCTCTATTATTATTTTGAATAATAAAGTATTAATTTGATATAATATTTTGGTTATGGGTGAAATGTGCAAATTTTACAAAATAAGCAAGTGGTTATAAAATATTCATTGTTGTCGGGGAATATTAGTTTGGTCGTGGAATATTCTTTCTGTCGGGGAATATTCGTACGATGGTGCAGCCATTTGTGGGCCCATAACGAAAAATGGTCAGATAAAGAAAACGACAAGTTGAGCTTTTATAAATAACGGCGTAATGGTTACCGTTAACACTGTTGGAATAACCGGTGGTTAAAATACAATTATACGTGTGGTTGCACAGTAGCACACGGTATTGTAAAGTATTTTTGAATTATTGATTCTTACGTAAGAAAGCACTACTCAATAATTGTTACAGTAATTACTGTTCAATATTTTATTTTATTGATTCAATAATTGTTATATTAATATTTTATATTATTGTTGTTTCAATAATTGTCACTGCACAGTATCTCCATTATCAGATCAATAATTCATATTATTTGAATAATATTGTTAGATAGTATTATTGGCAATGTCTAAGAAAGTTCTGTCTAGGAAAGGGGTTTGGTCACCTAATTGCGCGCCAATAATGAGAAATCTTTATCGAAAAGCCCCATCTTTCCTAGGAACGACCTGGTTGTAGGAGTGAGCAAAAAACGGTTAAAACCGAAATACCGAACCGAACCGAATTTTTTTAACCGAATTATTTCGGTTTTTCGGTTTTTTTTTACAATTTCGGTTATATCCGAATTATTATTCACTATTCGGTTTCGGTTTCGGTTTCGGTTTGGAAAAACAGGTTATTCGAGTATCCGAATAACCGAACATTACTTATTAAAAAATTAATTTTATAATAATATTATAATAATAATAATAATAACAGTAATAATAATAATAATAATTGTAATAATAATAATAATAGTAATAATAATAATAATAATAACAGTAATAATAATAATAATAGTAATAATAATAATAATAATAATAATAATAAAAGTAATAATAATAGTAATAATAATAGTAATAATAATAATAATAATAATAATAATAATAACAGTAATTCGGTTTTTTCCCGAATTACCGAAATTATAATTCGGTAATTCGGTATTCGGTAATTCGGTTATTGTTAAATTTTGGTTATTAGTTCGGATAGCAAAATCATCATTATTTCAGTTTTTGGTTATAACCGAATAGCTTATTCGATTCGGTTATAACCGAATGATCACCCCTACCTGGTTGTCATAATTGTGATTCTGTAATATTATTTATGAATAATTAATTATTGATTTATATGATAAAGAAATATTTATTTTATGTGGATATAAATGATGGATATATTTTATGTGGACATAAATGAAGGAATTAATGTTGATGTGTTTTATCTGTATTTTGTCGGAATGGAGGTTTTGAAAATCGTCCGTATGTAAATTTCGGCCATTTTTCGTTTGGAATTTGGAAAAATTCTCTTCTACAAAGTTGTAGAGAATTTAATTTCCTATGGAATGGACATAAAATTCATATTTTTCTGATAAAAAGGCTATTTATTATGAATTATTAAAGTTTCAAAAATAAATATTTTTATTAAAAATATGGTGGGCCCCACTTTTGGTTTGTGAGAAATGAAATGTGCTGGAATTTATTTTCAAAAGTGGTGGGCTTGAATAGTAGCAGGTAAAGCCATCAGGTAGCAGGTTAGTCTGCTATGACGTTCTAAGCATTTTCCTATAAATATGGTGCTTAGTTAGAATTAAAAATCACACCAGAAACAAGTTTTCTCTCTCTATATTATCTAGCGTATTTTGTGAGTATTTAGATACTTTGTGAGTTACTATTCATCAGTGCAAGTTTCCTTCAGCCTTATACCTGATATTTCAGCCGAAAGTACTATTCTTTTGAGGTAAGGAATGTTATTTTCTTCATAATGATGTTATTCTTTAAATATCATTATACCAGAATATTGGTAGGGATTTTATTGTGGAATTTTTACCTTTTTGTGTCGGGGTTATTATTCACGTATACGACACTATTCACGTATACGACACTATTCACAGAAAAAAAAGAAATTATCTTTTGTTTGTCTAAGTTGTCTATTATGGTTACTATCTTTGATTGTATCCATGTTTTGATCTTTATTCTTGAATTTTGCTCCACAATTAATTATTATAAGGTATTTTTGAACTTGGATAAACTAAAGTAAGAATCCCTAATCTTTGATCTTTTATCTCACTGGATTCATTTTCTTTAAGATATTTTTCGTCATCCTCAGTCCTAAATGATGATATTACTAAATATCTTTGGCATGTAGTGCAAAGATGAATGATTACCTAATGAATATCTTTGGCCCGTAGTGCAATGATGAACATGTGTTGAGATGAACATGACCAACTGGTGACACAAATGAATATCTTTGACCTGTAGTGCAAAGATGAATATTTGATTCAAGATGTATATTGATTGATGTTACATGGATAAAATATTGATGATGGACTTTTAAATCTTAGAAGATAGTAGAATTCTTTCTCTACTTGACTCTTTTAATGGATTGTTATTTCCGTTGCAGTTGTTGATCTAAAACTTGTTGTCTATTATATTTTTTTAGATTTTTCCCTGTTGAAGACTAATGATAAATTTTTGTACATTATCTTAGTCATAATATTCTTTACTGGGCTAGTTGAGCTCACCCTTTTCATTTTTGTTCCATTTTTCTTTTCAGGAGGTGAGAACATAACAGGAACTAGGCGGGGTTTGGAGTGATGATTCAGGATAGTTGTTTTAGTAGTTCTCACTATTTTGTAAAATAGTGTATCAATAATTGTAATGAGTTTGTATACTGTCTATTAGACAATATTTGTATTCAAACTCACAGTATATGTGTTGTCATATTTTGCACTACAATTGTATTACTAAAGTTGTATTTGTTTCTATACCATGTATTTGGTGACTCAGAATGGGTGATGTATACCTATTTTGGGGGCGTCACAATTGTCATCATCCTCATGCTTATATTGTGATAAAAGTCATTTGTAGCTTACATGCATAGATGTATTATTGATTGGTATGATTATGACCAGGGATTATTCGGTATAATCATGACTGTAATGTTACAAATGATGTGGTAAAAGTCTTCATTGACCCGTATTTCATTGATGGACAGTTGTTGGTATGATCATGACCATTGATGATTACATGAATATCCTTGGCCCGTAGTGCATGGATGATTCGATGATGTGATTTATTTATTAAGTTGAGTCTCAACGATAAAGTTAATGAAAAACTTTTTAAATCATAGAAGATAGTAGATATCATGTTCTACTTAACTCTTCTAGTGGATTGCTTGTTACGCTGTAGTTAAACTTGATGTTTATTGTATTTTATCAGTTTAACACTATTGAAGGCTAACGATAATTTATTATGCATTATCTTAGTCATAATATTTCTTACTGGGCTAGTTGAGCTCACCCTTTTACTTTCATTGTTTTCTTCAGGAAATGAGAATGTAGTCGGGACTAGTCGGGAAACAGAGTGACGGTCCGAGATGGTGGCTATAGTAGTCCTCACTATTTTATAAAATAGTGTGATAATAAATGTAATGAGGACTTCATTTGAGTTTGAATACTATTTATGAGACAATATTCGTGTAAAAACTCTAAGCTACGCTGTTGTCGTATTGTATAAAAGAAGTTTGTATTTGATTTATGTACCATGTATTTGACGACTCAAAATGGGTGATGTATACCTATTTTGGGGACGTCACAGCCCATGTCACTGATTTAAACAAAAATATGTTAGATTTGAATGATATTCCTATTGTTAATAAATTCCCTGATGTATTTCCCTAAGAACTTCCTGGCCTACCCCCAGAACGTGAAATTAAATTTTGTATTGACCTTGAAATCGGTACAAAACTCATTTCCAAAACCTCATATCGAATGGCTCCTATTGAACTCCAGGAGTTAAAAACCCAACTACAGGAGTTGTTAGGCATTGGTTTCATTTTTCCTAGTACATCGCCTTGGGGTGCTCCTATTTTATTCATAAAGAAGAAATATGGGAGTATGCAAATTTGCATTGACTATCGGGTTGTGCGGTGGCAAACTGATAGGTGTCATTGTGAGGTACTATCCAAGGTTGGGATATGAGTCACAGTTGGGAGCAACCTAAGTTAGTAACCGAAATACGTAACTTTCTAGGCTTAGCTGGTTATTATCGGAGATTCGTGGAAGAATTTTCTCGAATAGCTACTCCATTAACTCAGCTGACTCGAAAAGATACTGTAAGACCCCAACTTCTATGAATAAAAATTAATTTTTCACGAAACATATTTTTAAATATTATGGTGTGGATTTGATATAATGTTATAATTGTGGGTATTATTTACAAATTTTGCAAAGTAAGCAAGTGGTTATATAATATTCAATTGGTTGGAGGAATATTCATTTTAAAAAGAAATATTCGTACGACGGCACAATCATTGGTGGACCCCATAACGAAAGTATTGTCGTAGTTAGAAAACGAAAGAATTATCTTTTTATAAAAATAACTGCGAAAGTTTTATCGTTAAACTGTTGAACTACCCAGTGGTAAAAAACAGTAATACGCGTGGTTGTATGTAGCACACGATATTGATTATTGATGCTTACATGAGAAGTCACTCAATTATACTCAATTATTGCTACATTAATTGCTGCATAATATCTCTCATATTATTGATTCAATTATTGTCACAGTATCATCTGCATAATATTTATTATTATTAAATTAAAAAAATTGAGACGACAAAGTTATTCATATTATTATTTGCAATATTGACAATGTCTAGAAAGTTCTGTCAAGTAGAGATTTGGTCACCTAATTGCGCGCCAATAGGGAGAAATCCTTATCTGTAAAATTGATGATATACTTTTAAAATCATAGTAGATAGTAGATATCATTCTCTACTTGACTCTTCTAATGGATTGCTTGTTCCGCTGCAGTTAAACTTGATGTTTATTTTATTTTATCAGTTTAACACTGTTGAAGGCTAACGATAATTTATTCTGCATTATCTTAGTCATAATATTTCTTACTGGGCTAGTTGAGCTCACCCTTTGTTTTCCTTGTTCTCTTCAGGAAATGAAAATATATATGGGACTAGTTGGGGAACGGAGTAACGGTCCAGATGTTTGCATTAGTAGTCCTCACTATTCAGTAAAATAGTGTGATAATAAATGTATTAAGGACTTCATTTGAGTTTGAATACTGTCTAGAAGACAATATTCGTATTAAAACTCTCAGCTTATATTTTTGTCGTATTTTACACGACAGTTGTATAATTAAGTTGTATTTGAATTTTGTACCATGTATTTGGCGACTCAAGATGAGTGATGTATACCTATTTTTGGAGCGTCACAGATACAAAATTCGGTTGGAGCAAGGAATGTGAGAAGAGTTTTCAGGAAATCAAGATGAGACTTATTTTAGCACCTGTTCTGAAAATACCATCAGGTTCAGAGAGATTTGTCATCTACAGCGATGCTTTAGACAGAGGTTTAGGATGTTTTCTCATGCAATATGGGAAAGTCATAGCCTATGCCTCACGACAACTAAATGAATATGAGAGGAATTATCCAACTCATGATCTAGAGTTGGCATCAGTCATTTTCGCGCTAAAGATCTGGAGACACTACTTGTATGGGGGAGAAAGTGGAGATCTATACAGATCATAAAAGCCTCAAATATTTCTTTACTTAAAAATAACTTAACATGCGGTAACGACGTTGGCTTGAGCTATTAAAAGATTACGATCATACTATCCAATACCCTCCTAAAAAAGCGAACGTGATAGTTGATGCGTTAAGTAGAAGATCATATGCAGGTACAAGTGTGATATTATCAACATAAAGGCCCATTTTATATAACTTACAAAGGATGAATATAGAGTTAAAGATTTCAAGGACCCACATGAAGATGACGAATATACGAGTAGAGCAGAATTTAATCGATAAAATTAAAACTGCTCAAACTACAGACCCGAAGCTAATGAATATGAAGAACAAAGTACAATAAGGTGTTATTCTAGAAGCAAGAATCGACGAAGAGAGGAAATCTCAACCCTCGATTTATTGGTTCATTTGAAATTCTCGCCTTACCGCCAAGCATGTCTCGTGTTTATAACGTTTCCTACATATCTATGCTACGTAAATATGTGAAAGACCCAAACCAAATTATTGAATTAGAACCAGACGAGATAGCCGAATATTTAATGTATGAGGAGGTACTTATCAAAATCTTGGATAAGAAGGAATATGTTCTACGCTCAAAGGTTATACCTCAAGTCAAAGTTTTATAGAGAAATCATGATATTGATGAAATGACTTGGGAGTTAGAATCTGAAATGAGAGCAAGGTATCCTCACATCTTCGAAATACCATGTACGTACATCAATTTTGAGAACGAAATTTCATAAGGAGGGGAGCTTGTAAGACCTCAACTTTTTATGAATAAAGATTTAATTTTCTCTAAATATTATTCTAAATAATAAGGTGATAATTTAATAAATGCTATAGTTATAGGTGATATGTTCAAATTTTACAAAGTAAGCAAGATATCATAAAATATTCATTTTGTCAGGAAATATTCGTACGACGGCATAATCATTGGTGGACCCCACAACAGAATAAATTTCAGATATAGAAAATGACAAAAATAACCTTTTTATAAAAATAACAGCAAAATTTTTACTGTTAAACTGTTAAAATACCCGATGATAAAAGTACAGTAATACGCGTTGTTGCACAGTAGCACACGGTATTACGCAGTATCTCTGATTATTGATGTTTACGTAAGAAGACACTCAGTTTTATTCAATAATTGCCACAGTAGTTGCTACATAGTATATCATATTATTGATTCAATTATTATCACAGTATCATCTACACAATACTTTATATTATTAAATCAATAATTGACACGACACAGTAACTCATATTATTATTAGCATTATTGGTAATGTCTAGAAAGTTCTGTCGAAGAAAGAGGTTAGGTTGTTTAATTACGTGCAAGTAAGGAGAAATCCTTATTGGAAAGCTCCCTCTTTTCTAGGAACGGCCTGGTTGTCAATATTGTGAGTTATAATATTAATGATGAATAATTGTTGAAAGATTAAAAACGTGTTGTGGTAATTATTTATTTAATTTTTGATATAAATAGAGGGGTTTGTCATGAGGCGTTTGTTGTAAGTTTGGCTTATTATCCCATGAGGGGACATGTTAATTTTTCAGACAGTCGGTTGAAGTTTTAATAGTAAATTAATATGGATCGTCGGTTGAAGTTTTAATATCAAATCAATATGGACCATCGATTGAAGTTTTAATAATAAATCAATATGGACCGTCCGTTTTAATAGTAAATCAATCTGGATCGTCCGTGAATCAGTTACTATTTAGTCCTTTCTCCTATAAATAGAAACTCGTTTCTTCCTTCTTTCTCACCAATTCACTAAAACTATAGAGAGAGAATAAGAGAGAAAGAGGAAGGTTATTCTGCTACTACACTATTGAAGTATCCAATCTCCTACTAAGGTACGGAGTATTATTTATTTCATATTCGTAAAGGATGTTGTCTTATTTCATATTCGTACATGATATTGTTTCATACTAATAAGGGTTGTCATTCTATTTTTATTAATCTGTGAGAATAACCTGTCTACGCGGATTACCGTATGTCTGGTGAATAACCCTTTGTATTCATTCTTTATTAATCTGTGAGTATAACATGTCTACGATGATTACTACATGCCTGATGAATAACCCTTCGTATTCATTTTTTATGAAGTTGTGGAAATGATCTGTCTACGCGGATTACCGCATAACGGGTGAAAATTCATTTGCAGTTTCGTATATTCTTCCATACTTGTATTGGATATCATTTCTTTTGTACTCGTCAAGGGATATTGTTTTCTTTCATATATCTCCATTTATGATACAAAATTATTGTTTGTTTCCATAACCTTATTATTAAATTGTGAAAATCCCTGAAATTAGTAGAATATCCTTAATAGTTTACGCTTCATCTAATATTACTTCACTGGAATATTGGTCTGAACTTTTTTATTAAATTTTAATCTATTCATCCGGGGTGTACTATTCATTCGGGGTACTTTGCTTGATGATGTACTATTCATTCGGGGTACTATTCATGTCGGAGTACTATTCACGACGAAATTTAATTTCTTTTCCTTATCCAAATTATCTTTTAAATTTGAATCTTAAATATCATATTTAAATTTTACTCCACAATTGATGATCATGTTGACAATTTGGACATTCTTGAACTATGGATAAGAAATTATAAATCTCTAATATTTATCATTGATCTCACTTGATTCATTATTTATATCATTGTCATCATCCTCATGCTTATATTGTGGTAAAAGTCATTTTTGACCCGTACTGCAAAGATGGACTGTTGATTGGTATGATTATGACCAGGAATTGTATATTTGTATAATCATGACCTTTAATATTACAGATAAAGGTTTGTGGTGAAAGTCCTCTTTGGCCTGTAGTGCATAGATGGACAGGTGTTCGGCATGATTATGACAACTGGTGATACAAAAAAATATCTTTGGCCCGTAGTGTATAGATAATTCGTTGATTGAAACTAATTATTGATTGGTGTTACGGGAGCTGTCGTTTACACTCCTAAATTAACCTCACTTTCACTTTACAAATTCAAATAATTAGCACATTAGTAAGCAATGATCGATCCCACGGAGAGTGATTTGTTTTATATTTATCCTATGATTTCTAATGAAAAGGGAATTTTGAATTAATTAACTAAACTAACAAGATAAACAATGAATAAAAAACTTCAGTTCTTCAGTTCAGTATCACCTTTTTACAACAATAGATTAATAGTGTAACATTATTTACCCTTCAATGAAACTAATAGCCCTAGGTAATAACAAACTCTGCTACCCGAAACTCCCCTTAGATTGTCAGTTAATGAAACATGCTCTTCACAAGATTTTAACCATTATATAACCTAGAACAAGCTCTCTAAATTTAATATAACAGTAATATTAAGAATTAGGGAATTAGACTATTCCAAGCAACAAACACATAAGCTCGGATTGTTTAACTTGTCTTATGATAATCATATCAATACTCAAAAGCTTGTCCACCATAATGTATTACTAATTACTACTTGTGATTAGGAACAATATCAATTACACGTAATATTATTCCTTGATTTAGCATATGATATTTGTTAAACAACTCAATCCTGTAAAAATCAAATCAGTTAAGCCAAATAACATTCAAAAATTAAATCAGATTATCAAGAATGAATTTAATGTGAGAATGAATAAATAATGAATACTCAATTAACCATTAATTATAAATAAGGTTCAACATCCCTTAGAACCGAATAAAAAGAACATAGTACAAGTTTTTAATCATCTAATGTTGTAGATGAGAGAATGTAGTAGATGACTGAATGAATAAAACCCTTATTATCATCCTCTATTTATAGTGCTAGACAAAGTCTTAAATCCTATGAAAATTAGAAATCCAAATTCTAAGAGAAATTACAAATCATAACTAGTTTCCATAAAGAAATAGAATCCAATTTAGAAATAAATCTCAGTCTAAAGATATCCTAAATCTAATAGAAATATCAATTCAATTCCATGTAGAAATCTGCCAAAATATGCTTTTAAAAACTTTTCAAAAATCCAAGATTTTCTAATTTTCCCGCTCAAATTCGCTGGGGTCAATTTTCATTTTCTACTACGACGTCCTTTGGTAAAATGACCATAACTTTTGATCCGGGAAGAGTTACGAGGCCTGATACCTATCAAATCGAAGCTCTCGACGAGATCTACAACTCTACTGCTTTGAAAATTAATAAATTCTGGCTGGATCAAGGTCAAAATTGGGCTCTAAGTGACTGATATGTAAATTGCAACTCCAAACTTTGAGTTTCAACGTCCGTCTAGTAAAAAAGATCATTACTTTTTCATATGAACTTCGATTGGGATGATTCAAGATGTTCCAGAAAGCTAAGGAAGAGCTCTAAAATAAAATCCAAGTCTCAAGCCAAGAGAATACATCCAACTTAATGCTAAAAACCCTACAATTTTCTCTTTTTCTTCATTTCAGCTCCAATTCTTCCTGAAATCATTAAACACCTTAATAAGCTCTTATACACATGAAACATACAATAAAAGTAAACATAAAGGAATCAAAATAAATAAATAATATGCACTCAACATGTTACAGGGATAAAATATTGATGATGGACTTTTAAATCATAGAAGATAGTAGACATCATGCTCTACTAACTCTTCTAATGGATTGTTATTTTCGTTGCAGTTGTTGATCTAAAACTTGTTTTCTATTGTATTCTATCAGATTTTTTCCTGTTGAGGACTAAGGATAATTTGTTCTACATTATCTTAGTCATAATATTCTTTACTGAGCTAGTTGAGCTCACCATTTTTCTTTTTGTTCCATTGTTCTTCTCAGGAAATGAAAGTGTAGTTGGGACTAGTCGGAGAGTGGAGTAATGGTCTGGGATAGTTATTATAGAATTCTTCACTATGTTGTGAAATAGTGTGATAATAATTGTAATAGAGACTTAATTTGAGTTTGGATATTGTCTACGAGATAATATTTGTAGTAAAACTCACATCTTATGTATTGTCGTATTTTGCACGATAATTTACTAGTTGTAAATAAGAAAATTTATATTTGGATTATGTACCATGTATTTTAACTACTCAAAATGGGTTGTGTGGACCTATTTTGGGGGCGTCACACCTTTTCCTCCCGATCACTATCCCGACCGAGCCACATGTTATCACGTCCACCACTCACCGAACTGTTTGCATTGTTTATGACTGAGGGCTCTGCTCCTAATTGATATTATTCTGTATCATACCCGAACCTTCTCGACCCACGATGTATTGAACTAATTCCCCACGATGTATTGACCTAATTCCCCACGATGTATTGACCCCCTTCTCTCCAGTCTTCTGTAGAGTGTCTGATTGTCTAGTGATAATTATAGTATCTGTTATGATTTCCTCTCTCTGGACGAGTGTTTTTAAGGCAAGACTCAAAATAGGGCTTATCTTTTATTTCTTCTAATATTATTGCTCAGTCCGTGTTAAGAGGAGTATAAACTTTGTTAACTTCACGGTTCGGGAAGGGCAGTCGGCCTCCTACCGAACCCCCGTTGTTGAAGTTTTTCTCCTGATTATCGAACATGTTGTTATTATTGTCTCTATCCTTCGGCTTCTCCACTGTATTCAACTTCAGACTGCTCATTGCATCCTCAACTGTTATGAAGCCTTTCGCTTTGTCAAAGGCTTCGGCCAAGTCCTTCGGGTGATTGAAAATTAAGTCCTTCACTAGTTTCTTCAATTTTACCACTTCCAGACCATTTTGGAATAATCCGAGAGCCTGATGATCGATTAAATTTGCTACCTGACCAACCGCCTCCTGAAATCGTTTCACGTATTGGTCCAAAGTCTCATTTGAATATTGTCTGATTTGAGCTAAGGATCCGGCTGGCTTTCCCCTCCTCTTATTACTGCCGAACTGGACGTGGAACTTATCGCAGAGGTCTTTCTAGGATGAAACTGAGTTTGGGGCCATCGTCATCATCCACTGCTGAGCATCCTTCTTCAAGGTCATCATAAACATCTGACACTTGACAGCATCAGAGTAGTCATAGTAATCCACCAGCCGATCATAAGCTTGACTGTGCTCATACGGATCTCCCAAACCATCGTAACTCTCCATGTTGGGGGGGCCATTTTGTTCGAATCAGCCTTCTCTCGAATGATATTTGGAGAGAATGGTGATGATGATTTGACGGGGGTCCCTTTGTTTTAATCTCCTTCGGTTAATCTTTTCTCCAACTCTACCACCTTTTTGGCCAGAGCCTCTATCTCTCTCCTTCGAAGGGAAGGATCTCGCCTTCTATAATCAGGAGATGGATCTCGTCTTCTTTGATCAAATCTTCCCCTGCCTTCAGAGCTTGCTTCCCTGGAGTTACTTTGGCGCCTGCTCCCAATGTGGTGAGAAACGTTTGGACAATGTGTCTTGACTGATTCCCTAGCGAACGATCTCATGAGTGGCTTTGATGCCTACTCCTATCCTGAGAACAACTTCGAAGCATGCTCTCAGTTCACCGAGAATTTTTCGGACTATGTGTCCTAGACTTATTCCCTGGCGATCTCCCCCACCTTCGACTGTGGCTGGAGGCACCGTCCTCGTCTCCTATCAAAGAGTACTATCTGTTGGTCGATGTCCTTCTGTTGCAAGAGCAAGTCTTTTAATGCATCATTAATCTCTTGCGCCTTCTTCGCCAAGATCGACCTTCTATGGTCTCCAGGTCTCGCATCCTTACAGGCTGTTGTGAACAACCTCCACCTAGGGCCACCTGCCATGTCCCTCGATGGGGCCACATAATTGGCATGGGACCTCAACCGTTCAGAAATCGATGTTCCCAACATGTCCTTGTCTGAACCCCTTGGTTGATGAGGAGAGGGTCTGTCATTGACTGGTTACGGGCTAAAAATAGTCTTCTTTTTGTTCTCCATGATTGTAACCCAAACTGCCGTGTGATTGAACTATATATAGCACTAGAATATCCCTTCTTCTAGCATCAATGTTAACGCCAAGATTCGTTCACGCACCTCAATCACCAAAATGCGTCAAATCCTGCACAGAAACGAAGTCACACCTAAAACTTGACGGCTTTGGCCGCCGGGGGATAGCTCTGGTATTAGAATAAGTACAGGTTGAATAAGGTTTAATAATGGAGGCTTAATGTTCTAGTTCTGTAAAATAAAGTTGTACCTGATAATGAGGGTGTAACTTTGTATTTATAGTGATCACACCACCTTCTCCAAGTCCTTCCTCGTATAGAAATAGGATTCCTCATTACGTAAGATACCTTAATGGAATTAAAGTCAATCTTCTTAAGGAAAGAAAATCGAATTGTATCCGGATTCTTTCCTTAGGAGTTAGAAATCAAATATAGTTCGGAATCTTAGATTCTTTAAAATCATCAACTGACCAAATAGGTTCCCAAATGGGGAAATTACCTCTATGCGGACTATGGCCCACCATATCATCTAGACCCAAATAAACACGCCCTAACAATTAACTTGTACAAATTTGAGATTACATGCATGAGATTTGCCATTTTATCGAGTATGTTGAAGGATGTAAGATGATTAATGTATCTTGAGGTGGATTGAAGAAGGGGGCAAATTGGGTTGGGGAGGGGAGGGGAGGGGAGGGGAGGGGAGGGGGAGGCAATTGCCCACCTTTAATATTTGGAATTCTTTTTATAGGGTTAATATGGTAAAGTAATGATCCCCTTAAAAATAATAATTGTTATTAACAATTAAATATTTTTAATATCCTCTTTTAAATTCAAATTCTAACTTCTATTGTCATGAGTCCATTTGATTTTTCTCAATTTTTTAAGGGTTAAGGTTAAATATCATTGAGTTTTTTTTAATTATTTATTAATTATCTATGAGTAGTTAATTATTTAGGTTTGATTCTTATGTATTTTTATTCATTCATGCTAATTAGTACATCCATACATGATTTTTAATTTAGGAGAAGGTTCAAAAATGCCCCTGACGTTTATCGCGATGTCTACCAAGCACTTTATACTTTTTTGTCCAAAAGTACCCTTAACGTTATACTTTTTGGGTCACCCGTGCCCCTTCCGTTAACAGAAGACAAACGAGGTTTAAATTAGTAGACGTGGCAGACACATGGAGGCTTAAAAGGAGAATGTTCAAAAATGCCACTGAAAATGTAAATATGTCATTTAATCAAAACAAAAATACTAAAATTCAAAATAAAAAAAGCATAACATATTTACATCATTTAATCAAAATACTTAAATTCAAATTATTTTGTTAACTAATCAAAACAACTAATTAAATAAAACAAGTTGTATAACATATTTATATCATTTAATCAAAATACTAAAATTCAAAACATAACATATTTACATCAAATATTAATTAAAAAAATACTAATTTTGAATATTACTAAATAACGTTATCAATTTTTAACGTTAATATATAATTGATTTTTAACGTTATCAAAATACGTTATCAATTAGTATCAAAATAACTGCATATCTAGTGTTGGAATACTAATTTTAACGTTATCAAAATATTAACGTTTTTTAACATATCAGCTAATATTAAAAAAATATTAAAAAACTTTAATATTTTATTAAAATTTTTTGATATTAAAAAATGTTACTGCCTCCGTCCCAGGATAAAAGTCCTAGTGGACTTCTCACGCATATTAAGAATATGAATGAAATGACAAAATTGCCTATAATAATATCATTAAATATGGAGAAATAATTAGAATAAGAAAAGTATGAGATATTTAATGGTACGGGTATAATAGTAAAATATATGCAAAAGTTTAGTTATTAAAGAAAAATGGGCATTTAACATGGGACTACCCAAAATAGTAATAAGAACTATTATCATGGGACGGAGGGAGTAATATTTTAAAAATATTAAAATTTTTTGATATGAGGTTAATATTAAAACGTTAATATTTTTTGATATAAAAATATTAAAAAAATTTAAATTTTTTTTAAAATTTTAATTTTTTGATATTAAAAATATTAAAAACGTTAATATTTTTTTATATTAAAAAACGTTAATATTTTATTAATATTTTTTGATATTAAAAAACATTAATATTTTTTAATATTAGTTGATATGTTAAAAAAACGTTAATATTTTTTGATGATGTAATTAGTTGAATTTTAAAAATATTATTTAGTTGAATTTTAAAAATATTCAAAAATTCAACTAATTCAAAATAATTAACGTTATTTAGTAAAAAAATATTTTAGTATTTTTTGTTTTGATTAAATGACATATTTACATGTGTCAGGGGCATTTTTGAACCTTCTCCCTTTAAGCCTCCATATGTCTGTCAGGTCAGCTAATTTAAACCCCGTTTGTGTTCTGTTAACGGCAGGGGCACGGGTGACTCAAAAAGTGTAACGTTAAGGATACTTTTAGACAAAAAAAAGTATAAAGTGCTCGGTAGACATCGCGATAAACGTCAGGGGCATTTTTGAACCTTCTCCATTTTTAATTTTACAATATATGTTTTAAGTTTTGGGCATTTGTATCATTTGATGTTGTATTTAAATCAATAAAGACATAAACTATTAATATATAATTTTGTTTTAAGACTATACTAGTGGGTGTTTGATTTGTCCATGTTATTAATTTATTATTTAATTTTTTTATTATGTTATGTATTTGTATTTGATATTTTGAATCAAAATGAATAGAAATATAAACAAATATTTTTTAAGATCTAGTGTTATTAAATGTTATCGATTAAAATTCTCTTCTGATGAACCTACTCAAGAGTCAATTAATTATGTTTCAATTTAAGTAATAAAATATTAAAAAATGATTTTGTATAGACTTTTTTTTATGTGTTTTTAATTAAAATTAATATTTAATAAATTTTATTATTTTTTATTTACTTATAAGAGTGTCCACTCTTACCGAAAATCATGCACCCACCCCTAAGACTATCAAGCACGATTTATAAAAATGACCGACTCATATATTTTTTTTAAAATGACCTACTCACGTTGCTTAATATTCAAAGATAATCACTTCACATAACCTTTATTGAACCATGTTAAAAGCATTTGTAATAAGTTGAATTTCCTTTGTGTATATTAACTTAGGAAATAATTTATAAGTTGATAAATTATATGACGAAATTAAATTGCAATTAAAGTAAAATTTTAAAAGATAAAATACTCTGTTCAATATTATTTGATTATTGTTGATTTTTAAAGTCAATTGAAGAAATTTTTAAGCTCAAAATTGACAGATTCTTTTAATTTTAATAAATATAATAATAAATATTATAAATTATCTTAAAAATATTATTCATTGCAAGATTTATTCTTTCATAAATTTTAATGAATAATTTAAATTTTAAGTTTAAAAATATCTCAATTTGACTTTCAAAAATCAATAATAATCACATAATTATAGTTTGCAAAGGAGGGAGTAGAATAAATTAGTGCAAGACTCGATTAAGATTTACTTGGAACATGCTTAGACTTGTTCTTGTGAATCATTTTCCTTTCAATATTAAATTTTCCTTGTGTATATATAATTATGCAGATATATTATACACACACAAAAACACACTCCAAAAGAATTCATTAAAATTTTTAACTATCTTACATAATATCCAGAATATAGAGCCAAAAGAGTTGCATAATCAGTACAGAATTCTGAAAGAGCTTCCCGGATCTCTAACTTATCTGGGGTGTTTGTTTAGAGCTGAATGAAACTGAATCTGAATGGCAAAATCAGTTTGTTTTGGTCTGAATGGCTGAATCAGTAAGATAGACGAGTTGAATGACTAAGTAAGATTTTTTTGAACTGAATGAGCAGCTGAATGAAGTAAAAAAACTAAAAAAATTAAAAAATTAAAAAACAAATATTAACTATTATATTAAATAAATTTACAATAATTTTGAATTTTTTTAAAGGGGGTAAAATAATAAAGTTTTGTCATTCATATGTTTCAGACATGTCAATTATCAAACAGTTTTTTTTCATTTAGATTCAGATTCAGCTCATTCAGATTCAGATTTATTCAATTTTTATCAAACACCCCCTTAGTGTTCCCCCTTCATTCGGAAGGATGAAACACAAGCTTTAACAATTCGAGAAAAAACCATCTTGTTACTATTCTCCATGGTGTGCACAAAACAATAATAGCCCAAAAGAGAGAAAACCTGAATTATAGTAAGCATTTTAAATCCAGATTCCCAGGCCCAACCAGAGGAGGACAATAGCTTGTACTAAAGAATTATGTAAAAAGATACTCTTTTGCGCTCCTGATCACAGCTTAAATATATAGCCTGCCTTGGATTGATAATCTAACCAAACTAGGGCCATTTTGAGCTCCGGTGCCTTCTACATTGTTGTCCTGAGAAGTCGTGCCCGATCTGAATTCAAACCATTGGACAAGCACAATTGGATTAGTAAAGCTCCTGAGCTAGGATAGTGCCTTGTTTTTTTTTTTTTAACAAAATACAAGTAAAAATGAAGTCACTGTGTATTTTTATGGGTTTGAACTTTGAACCAATATTCCTGAAGGCTATTATAATCACTTGCAAATGGGCAATACTTGCTTCCATAACACATCAGATAATCCCAGCCCTCAAAGGACAGTCTGTTTGTATACAAACATTAATCTTGATTATTATAAGAGTGCCAATAACATCACTTTTATTAGTTATATTAATACTATATGTTCTGAAATCTTCAACAGATTAACTATACACGTATATCACATGTTAACTGATAGAACTCCTTCAATCATACCCCGCGATTGAATAGTAAAATGTCAGGTAAACAAAGTTTCTCACTAAGTAGCTATAACAAATGAAGAGAAAAAGACCGAGTAGCTACACATAAGAAGTATATTGATAATGTAGAAGCAAACAATTTTGAAAAAAGAAAAGAAAAAAAGGTAAAGCACTAACGGCAAACCCCACCATCCAGCAAATGTTATCGGAGAAAGTTTTGGAAAGTTTGATGACAATTCAATTTATAGTTGCGAAGAAATAAAATTCAACCATAATTGAGTTCATTTTTTCCTAATATTGAGATCACAATCTAGGTATGAGAGAATCCTAGTACAAAAGAAATGGTGTAAGGGGACGATCAGTTGCTGCATAGCCATTAGCCACACTAATTGATGTGAGATTCAAACCACCCTTTCTGAATGATTATTAAATGTACCCCCAAAAGAAAGAAAAAAAATTTGTGCATGAAGAGAAAGTTCTATAATGATTAAAGTAAGAATAAGACTAATTTGCCTTTTCTTTGATTTATGTTCATCAATTTTCAAGATTTGATTCTCACCAGATATTTGATTCACTTATGTCAAGCTAGTGTCCATGGGGTAGCTTCCCAGCACTCTCAAGAATGTTGCAAACTCCTGCACGAATTCAAAATTGTTACATTCATACTTTAAAGCTAATGCCATAGAAACAGAGTCTCAAAGTAATTCAACCTTTAAATGCTTAAGGGCATTTTGTGAATTGGGGTCTGCCATCGATGCTTCAAAATCCACATAGAAGAGGTAATCAAAGTACCTGTTCCATTACACGCCAATGGTCACCCGTCGCAGCAGTGCATGACAAAGAAACACAATAACCAGTTCACCACTAGCCACTAACTGAACTAATGATGGAAATTCTTTACAATTATGCACAAGGGAAAAATTAATAAAAAAGCAAAACGATACTCCCTACATTCAAAATTATATTATCGACTTTTTTGAAGTCAACTTTAGATATTTTCAAACTCAAAATTGATAAGATTTATTATAAACTATAAAATAATAAATCTTATAATTAGTAGTACATATTCATCATTGTATGACTAAAATCGTCAATTTTGAGTTTAAAAATGTCTCAAATTGACTTTAAAAAAAGTTGATAATAATTTTGTATTTTGGAATGGAGGGGGAGTATTATATTGTTTCTGCACATACTTTGGTGATCCATTGCTGCTCTCAACAGATTGGCGAAGGGGCTGTCTACGTCGTGGACGACTTTCAATCTAATTATAGAGAAAGTCAATTAAAGCAGCAAGTAGAGATTTGAACAATTAGAGTAACAAAAAAAGAAAGTGTTGAAAAGATTTCACCTTTGTAAGATTGATATTTCTCATAGCGAAAACAGCTAGTGCCTTGAAAAGCACTCCTGGCCCCTCCTCCAGTGAAAAAACAATGCTTGTCTAGGATATGGATTGAAAGAAGAGATATTGAATAAGTGTCAGAATGTTAAGGTTTACCAGAAAGCAATATCTTAATATGTAGTCACTAACTGATTCTTATCCATTGACATTATGGACTTATATTAGTAGTGATTACCTTAAATGGCCTATCAGTGCCTGGAATAATTGGTTCTCTAGCCAGCATAAGAAAACGAGTAATATTATCTGAATCATCCTGCATAACAGAGTTCATGCACAAATGGGTACCAAAATCCAGAAGTTATCTGTTGAAGCATAAAAAATACGAACCTGAATATCTTTTGTGAGAACATTCATATCATAGATCTTTGCCGCACCAGAACTAGCAACTGCGCCTGTGTCTTTATGTTTATGCAAAGATACGAACTAACACATACAACATTCAAATTGATAGGTCAAAAACATGAAGAAATTTCCATTAATATAATATACACCGTTTTTCAAAGAAAATACCAAGTACCAATTAAAAAATTGACGCGACTGCTACATATGCGAATTACTGTTCTTATAAATTTCAGTGAATACAATTGTGTGCCAAAATAATTTGGACAAACTAGCAAATATTTCAAACCTTTTTTGAGCTCTTAATGGTTCTGTTATACCGACTCCTTTGGAAAAAGACATTTCATAAGATACTCTCCCCTTCAAAGTCGTAGCACCCAACAAATTAGCAGAGATCATATTGCCATAAAAAGCCATACCTGTGCAGCACCAGCAGTATCATCAACGGCTTCTTTAATCACACCCAACTTTGTTAGTGTATATTCACACTGAGCAAGAGCCTGAAACGTCACACACATTATTTCACACACCATTATGAAGACCAGAAAGACAAACGCTAGATGTGTACCTGTGGATGACTGAGAACCCTTTTAAGATCTTCCACTTGTACACCATGATTGGCTAACAAGCAGTGCCTAACAGCAAATTGTACCTCCCCAACAATATGTAATCTGTGACGAAGCAAAAGATCATAATTGCGATGGATGCTTCCCCCCAGGGAATTTTCAATAGGCAAAACAGCCCTATCTACGACCCATTGCTCAACAGCCTGCACCAAGAAATTGAAAACAATGGATAAAGTGAGGATTGTATTTACTTTAGCATTATAAATACTACCTCCCTCCTCCAAAGGGTGTCTCAAGTACTAAAGAATATTGTCCACCAATGGCTTACGTACATAAGTAATTGTATAATATGCTACAAAGAAAAATTTACCCTCAAAAGTTACTTAGATGGGTCCCCGTAATTTTAAGAAAGAGAAAGATACACTAGTGTCCTTACGTGATCCACTATGGATAAAATTGGAACTTCCTTGTACTCACTCTAATTTGATTTTCCTAATTTGTGTGAAAATTGTACTCGAGTCATCCTTTGAAGGACAGCAGTTTTTTTATTTAGAAATCTGTGTAGGTTTCTAGCCCCAAGCTAGAGGACTTAAAACTCCACCGAAATTTCCCAAAAAATACCAATCAATTAATAAATACCACCACCACAACCCATCACCCAAAAATTTGCATTTCTGATGCTTTACCCAACTATTTGATGAGTTCACAACATGCATGAGGTCTTCAACAATTGTGTGACACGATAGTATGTGATGGACATACAGTTTAAGGGGTAACTTCAAATTTTGACTTCATAGTTGTAGTGAACTCCAAACATGATCGGAGCCCCACTTTGAAAAGCCATAAAAAGGTGAACTTGACTGATTTAAATCTATGCACTGTCCACAAACCTATTAGATGATTCGATAATAAATTGATTCATCAGTTATGACAGGTCAAATGCTATAAATCCTAAAATCTCAAGCACACCAAAGACACTTCCAAAAGGATTGCTTAATATTTTTTTCAAGCAGTTAAATAAGAAATAAAGTAAAATTAGAAATTAATAAATAAAATACAATCACCTGAAAAGCAATGTCGAATTGTTCACAAGGTACAGCCTCACAATTTGGGTATGCTTTTGCAGCCGCAGATTCGCTGTATGCACCACTAACTCCCTGAAATTGAAGTCAATAAAATATAAATAAACAAAATATACACCAACTACAAAATTAATCCAAAAAAAGTTGGTAAATCACAATTGAATAACATAAAATTCATGCCTGGTATGCAACCCGAAGTCTAGACCTATTCCTGATGGATTTTGACAGATCAGTTGTTGATAAAGGCCCTATAATGTTCACGAGCATATATTAGCACGAAGAAAGAGGAGGGACCTACAAAAAAATTGTGTACTTGGATTTCCTTGAAAATATACAAAAAGCAAAAAAACAAAAAAACAAAGAGTATACTATTAGTATGTTTGTAATTCTGGGATTTGATGGGACTTCATTTTAAAAGGGATTCAAGTTGTTTGAAATGAGTGAATTTCAAGTGGGAATAGGATTCGACTGAATTCTGTTTAATGCTTTGAAATCTCAGGGAAAATGGTCAGATTTTCATGGGATTTGGAATTACTTAAACATATTTTTCACATTGTTCAAGATAGATATTCTTTTTTACTTCTAAAATTTTCAGAGAAATCAAAGATCATTTGTTATATTAATTGCTATCAAGTGGGGTGGGGGAACATCCTATCTCATTTGTCCATCTATTTCTGTGAGATTGCAGATGATTTTGGGTAACAATAAGCTGTGGACTTCTGTTCTTAGTGCGGGGAAGTTTAATCCTTATTATCTGGTTAAATACCTTATAATATACTGAGAAGTGGGTGTAATTTTTTGGAGTGATCAAGTGAAGCACCTATGTTGGCATCAACATTAGTCTCTTAAGTCTCAATTGGTTTAGTTTAAATCCTTTTACCTTTAATTGATCTTAATTTACTGTTGGTAGTGGCTGCTAAGGTACGATCCTGTTCTTTTTGTAATATTCTCGGTAGAGCTCTAAAGTGTTTGACATTTGTACCAGCTATTAAGATTATTGCCTATGGATATGGTAATGCTGGCAAGTCTTCTGGGCTATGGAGCAGAGTAGCGTGGTTGGCCATGTGGAAGCTTATGTAATTATGCTTGTGTTACAAGGGTTTCCCTGCTTGTTTATAAGTTCAGGACATGAAACATCTCGTGTGCTTGTGATCTTAACAAGCTCAGTTGTTTTTGTTATTGTTATAACAGTTCATCTTTTATGAATGTAGTTAAGTACTCTTAAAGTGTAGCAATCTATAAGTATGCTAGTGGGAAATTATAATTTTGTAGAACGTACCTTATACTATTCTAAGTTGGAAGTATGCCTGTCCTTAAATTGTCTTTCCTCGTGCCGTGCTTGGCATTTTACTTTCTTATTTTTCTATGTAATGAAGGCCTCTAGTCCTACTCTTGTTAGTTCAAATAATATTCTCACTCACCAAACCTAGTAATGGTATACTTGCTTACCAGATTATTTCGGTTCCAAACTTCCAATTATTGTTTTACCAAACTCAAAATAAAAACCTATAGATTTGAATTATGTTCTCCTTCAAACAGCAAATGGATTGAATTTGCAAAATAATCCTTTCCAAATCCCCAAGGATTTGATTCCGGACACCTCTCTAAAATAGAATGAATAAATTTTCTCACATTTTACAATCACCCTTACCCTGGAAACTAAACAATAATTTCAACTAATAATGAATGTGTTTGATTGCATAAACAATTATAAAATAAGTAAGAAATAAAAATCAATGTAATCAGCTACATCAATCAAAAATTCAAAATAAGGAAATTGGGAACAATTAAACCCTACTAAATTCAAATCACAAATAACTAGAAGGAAAAAAATTAAAATAAATTCATTTTCAACAATTTCCTCCGTTTCTCAGCAACTAAAAGAAATTTTATTACTTGGATGTGATTTCGAATCTCGAGAAGAAACATCGTAAGAAGATGAAGAATCTTTATTCAAAATGCTATTAAGATTAAAAGCTTGAGATTTATTCTGATTAGTGCCCTTCTTCTTCTCTCCTGCGAAATTCTCTTCTTCAATCGAAACCCTAATTGATATCTTCTGATGCTTATTCACATAACGCCCGAATCCAGTTCCAATGGGCTTTGTTCCTGATTGGTCTATAATGGAGATTTTTGTAATAGTTGATTGTGAGATAGAGCTCAGTGAAGCTCCAAAATTCGCTGCCATGGCAGCTGAACTATATGCGTCTATATTTCGATATATATAGTATTTGGTTATATATATATACTAGCGATACTGTAACGAAAAATTAAATTAAAATTTAAAAAATATTACATTATTTAAAGACATACATACTCAATCAACAATACATATCCTAACCACCAAAACATCGAGCTAGTCGGTACTAATTTTACTAAATTTTGGCAGAATTTCCTTTAAAAATATATATCCGGAAAATTCTAAACTTATCTACAAAACTTACAATCATCAATACTTATCTGTGTGTGTGGGTTCGAAATTTGAATAAAGAGGATAAGAGAGAGAACTGCTGACATGTATTTTGATGCGACATTTATGTATTTTCTCTCTCCGCTCTGTTTTATATTATAGATATACTAGCTGGTCCCGTGCCTCCGGCACTATGGACAATATTTTTTATCTCAAACTTTGAACGACCAAAATAATTTATTAACTGAGCGGGAAATTTAAAATCATTTGTATTTTATTAAATTATTATTAGATTATTAGATAGATAGATGTATTTTATTAGATAGATGTATGAACGGTGAGATTTATCTTTGGATGGCCCAGATGATTTATTGAGTGAGCGGAAAATTCAAAATCATTTGTATTTTATTAGATAGATAGAGTCCGGATCCGGGATCCCGGACTCTATTAAAATACGAACCTTTTTTTTTTGCTTTTTTTTTTGAAACAACTAAAAAAAATTATGAAATTGGAATTTTTACATAATACAATGTTTTGGGCGTGATTTGGATGCCTATACCAAAATATTTCTGTACAGTCTGGGCAGACTGTACATACATTGGTTGGTGTAGGTATTAAAAACACACCCAAAACAATATATTATAGAAAAATTTCAGTTCCATAATTTTTTTTTTTAAGTTGTTCTACCAAAAAAAATAAAATAAAATTTGGGTCCGGATTTTCTCCCGTCCGGGAGGTCCGGACCTAATCCAATTTCTATATATATATATATATATATATATATATATCTAATAAAATACAAATGATTTTGAATTTCTCGCTCAATCAATAAATCATCTGGGCCGTTCAAAGTTTGAGATAAATCCTACCGTCCATACAGTGCCGGAGGCACAGGACCCAACTAGTATATATATATATATATATATATATATATATATATATATATATATATATATATATATATATATATATATATACACATAGCAAGGATCTTAGGCTCACCCTTATTGAGCTCACCCCGAGCTCACCCTGCAATTTTTTTTTTATAAAAAAAATATAACTAATAAAAAATGTATAATAATTTTTGGAATTGAAAGTTTTTTTAAAAAAAGTGTTTTGGGTGTGATTTGAGTACATATAACAAAACAGTGTTGTACAATCATATTTTTTTTATAAAAAAAAATTTGTAGGGTGAGCTCGGGGTGAGCTCAATAAGGGTGAGCCTAAGAAATGGGCTGTATATATATATATATATATATATATATATATATATATATATATATATATATATATATATATATATATATATATATATATATATATATATATATATATTGGCTATATGTATATACACAGCTGTGCATTACACAGTAGGCCTAGGACGACAGATTTTTTGGGTTATAGCGACGGTAAACTGTCGTCATAGCCCAAAATAGCTATGACGACGGGTGAAACCGTCGCTATAGCCCAAAAAATTATCGCTATAGCCTACTGTGTAATACACAGCTGTGTACACATATTTTTTCCTATATATATATACATATATACTAGATCTGTCCCAAATTCTGGACGACCCAGATTATTTATTGATTGAGTGAAAAATTCAAAATTATTTGTATTTAGATATATTAGATAGATATTAGATAGATGGATGGTGGGATTTATCCAAAACTTTAGACGGCCCAGATGATTTATTGAATGAGCGGAAAATTCAAAATCATTTGTATTTTATTAGATAGACTAGCAACAGTTTCGTGCCTCCGGTATTATGGACGGTGAGATTTATCACAAACTTTGAACGGCCCAGATGATTTATTAGGATGAGCAGGAAATTCAAAATTATTTGTATTTTGTTATATAGATGGAAAAAAAATATATATGGAAAAAATATATGTACACAATTGAGTAGTACACAGTCGATTATGACAACAATTTTTTGGGATATGACGATGAGTACGGTGGCCATAGTTATTCTGGGCTCCGGCGACGGGTACGGTCGCTATAGTCCAAAAAATCCTTCGTTATAGTCCGACTGTGTAATACATATATATATAGTCCGGAATTTAAGCTCACCCCTTATCCAACTTATCCGAGCTCACCCTCCTTTAGCGACGGACCCGTCGTCTATATTTTTAGCGACGTTATATGTTGTCCGTCACTAAAAGTATAGACGACAGTTGTATGACCGAACCGTCGCCGGGTCCGTCGCTAAAGGGGGTGAGCTCGGGTGAGTTGAATAAGGGGTGAGCTTAAGATCCGGACCGTATATATATATATATATATATATATATATATATATATATATATATATATATATATATATATATATATATATATATTCGTACGACGTCGTTTTTATCTGTACGTCCGCAATTTAGTACTAAAGACGCTATGCGTTTTTAATAGATATAATATCCAAATGGTGTTATTTTGCATTCAACTATTAGTCTGTATAACTAAACTTGAGAATCTGAGTGTTATATAAAACGATCAAGTATTGTGTTCTTTATAGTATGATTTTTGAATTTCATCTTATTTTAGTAGTATCGATCTGGAACTATAAGAGTTCGATTTAAACTTATTAAAATTTTTATTTCTTATTATTGTATATCATTGTTCTCACTGATTCATGTGATCTGTGCTGATGAAAAATATACATGGCTAAACAATTAGGATATATACCGCAGTATATTGTCTCACATGTTTCATACTATAAGAAAACACTTCACCTCATTGTTAGATTCCATTTGTTTAGCCGTGCATGTTTTTCATCAGCCCAGATAACATGAATATGCAACAAGAATATACAAAAATGACGTAATAAAATATTTATAGCTTTAAATTGAACTTTTTTGATTTGGTCCCTAATCCATAGAATTAAACTGCGAACTGTAAAAATAGAATTTTACCTGTTTGCAAAACTCAACAGCGGACGAACGAAAAAAAACATATCTTACTACCTTAAATGCAAACTACTATTCTTGTCTCTTTTATCATAAAAGGTTCAATCAACTTGAGAGAGTATACCATATCACTTTTATTTCTTCTTTTCTAACCTACTCATACAGTCAAGATAATATAGCCTACTAACAAGCATACCAGTAGACAAACATTAGCAAAAATTGGTAATTTGTAATTTAATTTTTACAACTCATTCATTTGTTTTGCCATGAATTTGTTTGCTAAAGAATCATTTAATACAATTTCAAGTACTGAGAAAAAATTGAATGATAATAATGATGTAACAAGTTTAGTTGATGATATTATTCCTTACGTTGGTCAAATTTTTATATGTTGGTAGATGTTGAAATTTTTTATACTCCTTCCGTCCCATAGTTATAAGCTGATTTCTTTTGGCACATAGTTTAAGAAAATCAGTTTAAGTGGCAATTTTTAACATAATTTTCCACATATACCCCTTAATATGGAATTAATGAATAAGTTAATTACTCCTTACTTATCACACTGGAACTCTCAACTTCATTGATTGACGTGTACTGACCATTAAAGTTCATAACCATAGAACTTTAACCAAATAGAATACAACAACATTAAATGTGGTGATAAAAATAATGACATTGAATGTTGTTTCTTAAAAAAAGAGTAATAGTTGAATATTTATTATAAGGGCATAAAAGTAAAATAATGAACCAACTAAATTTTATAAATAGTAAGTATCCTATATATTGGGACATCTCAAAATGGAAAATCAGCCTATAACTATGGGACGGAGGGAGTAGAAGACATACGAAACATGTTGGATTTGACGTAAGAATAAAAACTAGCGGAAAACATGTGAATTTTGAAGATTTTGGTTTTAGATTGTATCAGTGTCGTAAAGCTGGATATATGGTTGTTAAGAAAAATGAGGTTGTCATTGATGATAAAGATAATAATATTAAGGGAAAGAGAAGGAGTAACTTTATTGATAGAACATAATATAGAGTAAATTTTTATGTTGTGAATGATAAGAGTAAAGATAATTGGTTTGTGTCTACTCTTGAATTGAATCAAAATCATGAATTTATATACCCAAGTAAAGTTTCTCAAATTCAAACATACAAAAATATTTAAAGAGTTGCTAGGAATTTGATTGAAACCCTTAATAATGTTAAGATTGGTCCAAGTAAGATGATGAATATTTTGAGCTCATTGGGATGAAATATGAGCAATGTTGGGTTATCTGAAACGGATGTGCGAAATATAGTTAGAAATATTAGATGTGATAATATCGATTTAAATGATGCATATGTTGCAATAGATTACTTGAGAAAGTTGCAGCGTGAGAGCCCAAACAAATTTTATTTAAGTGTCAAACTAGGCTTGGTTAATCGTATAGGATGTATTATATGGGTAGATTATCGAAAAATACCTGCTTATCAAAATTTTGGTGACATTATTACTTTTGATATCACATACTGAACAAACAAATATTACAAGTCATTTGCTCCTTTCACGGGTGTAAATCATCATTACCATTATGTATTGTTTGGGTGTTTACTATTGAGCCATGAGAGTGAGGATACATTTGTATGATTGTTTGAGCAGTAGCTTGAAGTAACGGATTTCAAACATCTCATAATCATAATCATTGATCAAGATCGTGTTATGTCGAATGCGATTGTTAGGGTTTTTCCTAATACACACCATGCATTGTGTACGTGACACATTAGTAAAAAAATATCCTAAAAACTTTGTCATATCTATTCTTCACATTCGATTTTTAAGTCTGATTTAACTACCATGTCTTTAAGTATTTGAATATTTAAGAGTTTGAGGACAAATAAAATTTATTGATGGAAAACTAAGATCTGCATAATCACGAATGTTTGAAATCTCTGTATGAATTAAAAGAAAAATGGATTGGGGTGTATTCTGTAACGCCCCCAAAATAGGTCAATTCCACCCAACCTATTCTGAGTCGCCACGAAATACACTCAATGCAATTTCCAAATACAAACTTCATTATTACAATTGTCGTGCAAAATACGACAACACATATGTTGTGAGTTTTACTACAAATAGATACCAACGGTGACTCTCATCCCTTTACCAGGATATCACCTCACATTGATACCTTACAGTGGTACCTTACATAAAGGTACAGTCAATAACTATTTTAGAAATTAAAATTTTTGGAAAATGCTCAAGGAAACCTTCGTAAATGGGAGGCCATGCATCTAAGTTATAATAGATATAATATGACTCGAGAATTATCCTTGGTTGACCCAATAGACACCAAAGAAAAACAAAAAGATTGCTATCATGTTCTTTCCAATGGTGAGTCTTCTCTTGACATATAATTATCATCATTGTCTCTAATTGAGAATTATATTTCAACCAAACTCCAAGATTATATAGGTAGTGCTCGTAGATATACTCATCAAGTGAATGTGCACAACCCTGTCGTATGATAACACGAAGTCGCATGTCATTAAACATCTTGTATAATAGTGGCAAAACACCCTTCCAACGTTGGGTTCACCTCACCCTATTTGATTCACCAAATATAACTACTAAATGATGTATAAAATACAACACACTATTCTAAAATTCTCAATAAAATTATCTCCATATTGTTTAGGGAGAACCTCCACAGCTAGAGACCACCGTTCTATTCCCCTGTTACCCCTGCTCGACCCAGCTACACTCTTATTACCTGAAAGGAATTGTGAAGCAGGAGGGTGAGCACAACTAGCCCAGTAAAGAATATCATGACTAAAGATAATTAAATTATCAATAGCCTTCGTCAGTAATGAATCATAGATTTAGAACATATGGTAGATGATAAAACTTTTCAACCAAAGTTGCAGCGGAACGAGCAATCCATTAGAAGAGTCAAATAGACCATAAATTAGTCTATTATCTTCTTCATGTTAAAATTCTACCAACAATGTTTTATCCTTGTAACATCAATCAACAGTTCATGTCCACAATCATTTGAATAACTCATAATCATAATTGTGGTTTTAAATTCCTCTTCTCATCCAGGACGAAGATAATTTTCATCACATGTCTTTACCTGAAACATCAAAGATCATGGTTAAACCAAATCACAGTTCATGTTCATAATCATACTGATAAATTCATCTTTGCACTATGGGCCAAAGATATTCGTCAACAGTTCATCTTTGCAGTACTGGCCAAAGATATTCGACAACAGGTCATCTTTGCACTACAGGCCAAAGATATTAATATCTCAAAGAAATATATAATTATTTCAGAATTTATATAAACAATAATTATAATCATGTTGATCAAATCACCCTTTGCACTTAAGCTAAAGACAATTGTTTATAAATTCAATGGTAATGATCATACTAGTTAAAAATTCAACTTTGCACTACTGGCCAAAGAGAACTCATAGTCACGATCATACCAATAATCTACCCATCTTTACACTCAAGTCAAAGAGAAGTTTCATCACCAGGATTATAAAAATGTTATATATGATAATAAAAAAAATATGATCAACAACTGCATTTAATTTCAATAGTAAGATTCATAAATCAACGATAATTTGGTCAGAAAAAAAACCAATTTTGTCGTGAATAGTACTCGTGAATAGTACTCCGTATTCGTACATAGTACTGTATACGTAAATAATGTCATATGTGACGCCCCCAAAATTAGGTATACATCACCCATTCTGAGTCGTCAGATACATAGTACAAAATTCAAATACAACTTCATTTATACAACTGTTGAGCTGTCGTGTAGAATACGACCACAGTTAACTGTGAGTTTTAATACAAATTTATGTAACTCTCATGGTGCCTCGACCACAACCTTAAAATGGTACTTTACATAAAAGTATAGTCAAAAACTATTTTAGAAATAAAAATCTTTGGGAAGTGCTCAAGGAAACCTTCGTACATGGGAGGCCATGCGTCTAGGTTATAATAGATATCATATGGCCACAGAATTATCCTTGGTTGACCCAATAGACCCCAAAGAAAAATGAGAAGATTACTATCATCTTCTTTCCAATGGTGAGTCTTCTCTTGACATATGACTATCTCCACTGTCTCCAAGTGAATATTATATTTCAAAGAAACACCAAGATCATATAGGTAGTGCCCGTAGATATACTCAGCAAGTGGATGCGCACAACTCTGTCTTATGATAACACGAGGTTGTATGTCATTAGACATCTTGTATGATAGTGGCAAAACACCCTTCTAAAGTTGGGTTCACCTCACCCTATTTGATTCACCAAATATAACTACTAAATGTTGTATAGAATACAACACACTTTTCTATACTGTTTAGGGAGAACCTCCACAGCTAGAGACCACTGTTCTATTCCCCTTTTATCCCCGCTCGACCTGGCAACACTCTTACGGAAACACTCTTATTACCTGTAAAGAATTGTGAAATAGAAAGGGTGAGCACAACTAGCCCAGTAAATAATATCATGACTAAAGATAATTAAATTATCAATAGCTTTCATCATTAATAAATCAGAAATTTAGAACATATGGTAGATGATAAAACTTTTCAACCATAGTTACAGCGGAACGAGCAATCCATTAGAAGAGTCAAGTAGATCATAAGGTCTATTATCTTCTCTACGTTAAAAGTCCACCAATAATGTTTTATCCCTGTAACATCAATCAGCAATTCCCGTCCACGATCATGTGAATAACTCATAATCACAATTATGATTCTAAATTCCTCTTCGTACCCAGGACGAAGATAATTTTCATCACCTGTCTTCACCTGAAACATCAAAAATCATGGTTATACCAAATCACAATTCTTGCTCATAATCATTAAATCATCTTTGCACTACGGCCAAAGATATTCATTATTATAACATCCATGAATTAATATTTCATTGCTGAGACTCAGCTCAATAAATAATCCACATCATCGAATCATCCCTGCACTACAGGCCAATGATATTCTTTAGTATCACGACTACGAATTATCCATGCACTACAAGCCAAAGATAATCGTGTTTTCATCAACGGTCCTGATCATGCCATAAAACAATTCATCTTTTCACCCTTGGCCGAAGAGAATCCATAGCCATAATCATACCAAAAACTGTCCATCAATGCACTACGGGCTAATGAGGACTTTTTCATTAGTATCACAACCACAAATTATCCATGCACTACGGGCCAAAGATAATCGTGTTTTATCAACGGTCCTGATCATGCCATAAAATAATTCATCTTTGCACCCTTGTCCGAAGAGAATCCATAGCCATAATCATACCAAAAACTGTCCATCAATGCATTACGGGCCAACGAGGACTTTTTCATTAGTATCACAACCACAAATTATCCATGCACTACGGGCCAAAGATAATCGTGTTTTTATCAATGGTCCTGATCATGCTATAAAACAATTCATCTTTGCACCCTTGGCCGAAGAGAATCCATAGCTATATTCATACCAAAAACTGTCCATCAATGCACTACGGGCCAATGAGGACTTTTACCACGTCATTTGTAACATTACGGTCATGATTATACCGAATAATCCCTGGTCATAATCATACCAAGTTCATCTATAAACTACAGGCCACAGATGACTTTCAACAAAATATAAATATGAGGATGATGACAATGATATAAGATTTCAATAAAACAAGTTCAAGAATTAATTTAACCAAGAACTAATAACGTCTCATTTACTCATAACTAGGTTATTTTCATAAAAAATACCAAATCAGTCCTAAAAATTGTTCTTTTCTGGGATTAAGCATAATATAGTCCCCATATTGAACATATATTTTTCTCAAAATTTTTAAAAATAATTAATATTTTTCAAAAATTAATTTCTAATTAATTTCTTAAGAAATTAGTTACCTTAAGTTTAACTTCAGAAATTCCCAAATCTTAGCAGGATCTTACACATGTTAACGTGAGCTTCCAGTTTAAATTTCATGGTCATCGGAGTTATAGAACTCCGGTTATAGCGTTTTTCGTCGAAAAAACCTAAATATTGAAATGGTCATAACTTGCTCATTTTAAGTCATAATAAGCTCATTTTTTGAACAGGAGGTACTTTATACCATATATTTCCATGTCCTAAAAGGCTGGAATTTTTCTCACAATTTAAGTGACCGAAAATGCCCTTTTAAAAATCTGAGCAGTAGCTTTTTTGAAATTAGTAGTTTTTGACTCCTTCGCTAAAATCAGTCCACACGAAAATCTACAATAACTTTTCAAGTGATTCCACTTGGTTACGTTAGAAAACTCATAGATCTAACTCTAGAACTTGACCACACTCAAAAAATTGAAATATAATAGGAGATATAGTCAATTGAATTTCATGTTCCATTTTTACCAAAATCTGACTTTTCAACCCTTTGTGATTTCTAAGAAACTTTCATGTTTTCACATAATAACCAACATAACTCATCATAGCACTTACTAATACCACATATACCCATGGTTTTCATCAGTCCAATGATTTTATTATGACTTTCATCATAATACACGTAAACAAATCATTTCTACAATTTAATAAGGAATTAAATACAAAGGATAATTCACCATGCATATGGTAATCCACATAGACAGGTTATTCCAACAGAATAATAAAGAATGGAATAACAGAAGGATTCACCATGCGTGCGATAGACTGAACAGACAGGTTATTTCCAACAAAATAATAAATAATGGAACCAGGTCCGGCATAAACGCACAGACAGGATATTCCGACATAATAATTAAGAATGGAATAACAACAAAAATCACCATGCATGCGGTACTTTGCATAGACAGGTTATTCCAACATTATGATAAATAACAGAACCAGGTCCAACGTAAAATGTACAGATAGGATGTTCCAACAGAATGATAAATAATGGAACCAGGTCCGGCGTAAACGCACAGACAGGATGTTCCAACAGAATGATAAAGAATGGAATAACAGAAGAATTTCACCATATATGCAGTACTTTGTATATACATGTTATTCCAACATAATAATAAAGAATGGACTAACATAAGTTCTCTTCATGAATAAGAACGAAAGAATACCCATTACGAGTATAAAAAATAATATCCCCTACCTTTGAAAGAAGAGTATTCCGACTGGTAGGGTGAGGATATACTCGAAGAAACTTGTACTACGCTCAAAGCTTTCTTAAACTCTAAAGAAATACGCTCAAGATTATAGAAAAAGAACTCTCTCTATAATTTTTCTCTCTAGAGTTTCAGTGAATTTGTAAGAAATAATGAAGGACTGAGCTTCTATTTATAGAAGAGCTGAAAGTGGCTCTTGGTCTTAACGAAAGGTCAAAATGTCTCTTGGTAATATTGAAGAGACAACTACTATTTGCGAAGGGACAATTAACTCTTGAAACACCGAAGGGGCAAATAACTCTTGAAAAACTGAAGGGACAAATAACTCTTGGAAAACTGAAGGGACAAATAACTCTTGGAAAACTGAAGGGACAAGTTACTATTAAAACTTTAAATCAACGATCCATATTGATTTACTATTATAATTTCAACTAACAGTCTGAAAAATTAGCATATCTCCTCATGGAATAATATTGTACCCAAAAATAATTTGGACAGATAAGAAATATATTTTTCGGGTGAATAGTATCCCGTGAATAGTACTTCGGGAATAGTACCCTATGAATAGTACCCCAACACAAAAATACCCTAAACACTCGAGTGAACAATACTATAGTGAATAGTAACCGGATATTTTATAACAACTTGTCTATTTTAAAATTTTTTCACATATTACCCTTAACTTTAAACTTTTATCAATTTAACTATTTACCAAAATAGAAAAAAAATTGAATACTTTTATTTCATAAAATTCGGGGTCTCACATCATATACGTAAATAGTGTCGTATACATGAATAGTGTCATATACGTGAATAGTAACCCCGACATGAAAAAGATAGAAATTCCACAATAAAATCCATACCAATATTTCGGTAAATTGATATTGAAAAAATAACATCATTATGAAGAAAATAACATCCCTTACTATCCATTACCTCAAAAGAATAGTACTTCTGGCTGAAATTTCGGATGTAAAGCCGAAGGAAACTTGCATTGAATAACAACTCTCAAAGTATCTAAATACTCACAAAATACGCTCGATAATATATAAAGAGAGAAAACTTGTTTCTTGTGTGATTTTCAATTCTAACATAAACACCTATTTATAGGAAAAATGCTAGAAAACCAAAGAAGACTAAATTAATAAAATATTATTAATTTTATTTTTCTTCTACGCATGCCTACTTTGAAAACTTATCAGCCCTCCACCTTTGAACAAAATTTCCAGCACATGTTTTCACAAAAAACAAAAGTGGGTCCCACCCATAATTTTAATAAAAACATTTAATTTTCGTAACTTCAATAATTCATAATAAATAGCCCCTTTATCAGAAAAATACAAATTTTATGTCCATTACATAGGAAATTAAATTCTCTACAACTTTGTAAGTTTAAGTTTTCCAAAATTCCAAACCAAAAATGACTGAAATCCATATACGGACAATTTTCAACACCTCTTAAAATTCATAACAAATCATACGTTAATTTTTAACGATTCAAAATTTGTGGACATATACTCAACTTATATATGTATAACATATCCAAAAATCACAATGATCTAACGGTCGGATTAAAATTATAACTCACGCAATAGAGCTTTAAGAACACTGATTTTATTTTTGGACTATAAGTCCCTTGTACCAGTTTCACTCAAACAGTCGCCACGAAAAATTCACAAAGAATATTTGGGTGATTCAAATTTCTATTATTAGCTTACTTTCAGGGCTTTCTTTTGATATATGGCTCATCTCCTAACTCATTATACACAAAGAGTTATGAATTTTACAAAATCAAGTAATAAACTAATTTTTCTGAAAATCCCATATTTGGTTCTTCTTTTGATTTGTAGATTTCTCTCATTTAATTCATACACCGTGAATTTAGTGTGAAAATATCACCATTATTATATTATTATATTATCACATTATACATTTATAATGTAATATAAAATATCAATTTTCAACAATTAACACTTTTTTAAGAATTCCTCCATTCCGACAAAATACTAATAAAACACTTCAGCATCAATTCCTTTATTTATATCCACACAAAATAAATATTTCCATATCCATCCACATAGAATAAATATTTTCTTATCATATAAATCAATAATTAATTATTCAAAAATAATATTACAGAATCACAATTATGACAACCAGGTCGTTCCCAAGAAAGAGGGGGCTTTCTGATAAGGATTTCTCTTTACTGGCGCGCAATTAGATGACCAAACCTGTAAGACCCCAAATTTTATGAAATGAAAGTATTCAATTTTTTATTTATTTAGTAAATGGTTAAATTAATAAATGGTTAAATGAAAAATTAATCTGATAAATGAGTGAATAAAAGAGGGGAATTAAATCTTCTAGAAGGGGGGAGGCGGCTAAGAAATTGATTAGAGAAATTGGGATATCACGAGGTAGGAGAAATGCTGATATTAATTTTCTGTATGCTTCCAAATTCTTCATAAATCATGCACCATACTCTTTCATTATTGGTTGTCACATATTAAGGCATAAGTGGGGCAAAGAGGTAGGCTAACTTATTAGCCTACTAAGGCAAAAATTTTAACACATTTTCTCATTCTCTCATGCTCCCTCCCGTAGCCATGCTAAGAAAAAGAAAAGAGAGAGAGAAAGGGAGATAGAAATAAATGGGTTTGATGATGAAGCTTTTTTGAGAGCTAAGGGAAGCATCAAGAAAGTAGAGGAGATTATCTTAACCATCTCTAGCACATCATCTAACATATTAGAGGAGGAAAATCTAGGAAGTAAGTTCTTATAACCTTAAATCTCCATTTTTGTTTCTCTTCAAGCTTCATATCGTGTTAGACATTATTTTGAACTGTATGTGTAAAGAATCTTCTTAAGAATGATTCTCAGAAGATAAATGAACTCTTAAGAGCATCCAAGTGAAACCAAAATACACAAAATTCGAACCTATGCGTAAAGGATGGAAAGATTGATAAAGAACCATGTTGGTTAGTTTTTGGACTGAGTGTGAGAACCTTGTATTCCTATGTTTTATGTTTGAAAGCTTTGTTTGATAATTGTATGTTATATTTCTCTGAGTTAAGAACATAACCCAACTTGAATGAACCAAATTGGAGTTAAAACGAATTCGTGGCGAAAGTTTTGTAAATCATGTTAAGCGATGAAAATCTTTATTTTGGGGCACTTTTAAGCCAACTTATGAACTAATTAATGAATCTGAAACATTATGAAATCATGTGGGTTTTTTATAGCATGTTTCAAGCTTTCTATAGCCTCAAGAATGGACTAATTCCGACTTAAAATGAAGAAGTTATGAAGATTTGAAGTGTGTGCATCAAAAGTTGCAAAATCTAGAAAATTGGAGTTAAGTGCCAAGGGTCGAGCACCTAGGCGCTAGGCTCGACGCTTAAATTCTGTTCTTGGGCGCCTAGGCACTTGCCCAAGGCCAAAGTTGGGCGCTTGGGCGCTGGTCAAGTGTTAAGCCAAAATTTGTCCAAACATCCTTTAGTAAATTGGGCATAACTTTTTCATACGAACTCCGATTGAGGTGATTCAGGATGATTCGGAAAGATAATGAGTAGACCTAAAACTTTAATTCTTTATGTTTTGAGATTTGAGGTCAGTATCAAGGCCTAAAATGGCTATTTTAGGGACTGATGTGTATTCAGAGATAATCAAAGGCGTCGGGCATGCACGTATGCAACGTATAATGTTTTCGATGATAAAGGATGTTGTTCTAAGTTATAAAACATGAACATTATTAAATATAATGATATTATGCGATAAATAAAGAAAACTTAAATGAATAATGAATTGTAAGACCCCAACTTTTTGAATAAAGATTAAATTTTCTCGAAATATATTTTTGAATATTATGGTGTGGATTTGATATAATGTTATAGTTGTGGGTAATATTTACAAATTTTGCAAGTACGCAAGTTGTTATATAATATTCGATTGGTCGGGGAATATTCGTTTTAACAGGGAATATTCGTACAACGGCACAATCATTGGTGGACCCCCACAACGGAATTATTGTCGGATTGAGAAAAATGCAAAAATTCTTTATCAAAATAACGGCGGAAGTTTTACCGTTAACTGTTGAAATACCTGGTGTTAAAAGTACAATAATACGCGTGGTTGCGTAGTAGCACACGGTATTGATTATTGATGCTTACGTGAGAAGTCACTCAGTTATACTCAATTATTGCTGCAGTAATTACTGCATCATATCTCTCATATTATTGATTCAATTATTGTCATAATATAATTTTGCATAATATATTATATCAATAATCAATAATCGAGTAATTTATCGGATAAATGAGCAATTAATTGCTACTAATTCACATGCTTATATAACTATTTGTTCACATGTGTGTACTATTGAATCACATTATTTACTATTAGGGGAGTTGGTGCAAGATTGATAATACTTGCATGTCTAAGTTAAAAATGGAGGTATAGATGGAGGTACTATACTGTAATTCATATTTTCACATGATTATACTATTGATTCACATGATTGAACTATTGATTCACATTATTTACTATTAGGGGAGGTGGTGCAAGTTTGATAATATTTGCAGGACTAAATTAAAAATGAAAGAAAAGTTGGAGGTATTTTACTGTAATTTTTCGAGCCCCAAAACGTGCAATTATCGAAACTATATTTTCCTATAAATAGAAGATCATTCTTCCTTCATTTCTCACCAATTCACAAAAGCTTTAGAGCGATTATTATAGAGAGAAATTATAGAGAGAAAGAAGAAGAGAAGTCTGCTACGTCACTATTCCAGTATCCAGTTTTTCCAAGGTAGGGAATATTATTTGTTGTACTCGTAAGGAGTATTATTTCTTTCTTTTCCATGAAGAGAACTTCTGTTATTCCATTCTTTATTATTCTATTGGAATAACCTGTATACGAGGGCTACCCTATACTTGGTGAAATTCTTTTGTTATTTTATTCTTTATCATTCTGTTGGAACATCCTGTCCGTGCGTTTACGTCAGACCTGGTTCCATTATTTATCAATCTGTTGGAATATCCTGTCTGTGCGTTCTACGCCAGACCTGGTTCTATCTTTATTATTCTGTTGGAATATCCTGTCTGTGCGTTTTACGCCGGACCTGATTCCGTCTTTATTATTCTGTTGGAATATCCTGTCTGTGCGTTTTACGCCGGACCTGATTTCGTTATTTAATATTCTGTTGGAATAACCTGCCTATGCGGTCTATCGCATGCCTAGTGATTTCTTTTGTTATTCCATTCCTTGTTATACTCAGTTGGTTAAAGTTTTGACTTCTATACTCCATGAAATTAGTGGAATATGCTTGATATTTGCGCTTCATCTAGTATCTTTTCATGGAAATATTATTTTGAGCATTCTTGAATTTTACTCCACAAAGCAGTATCATGTTGACAATTTGGACATTATTAGTTCCTGTATAAATTAATTCTTGAACTTGTTTTATTGAATTCTTATATCATTGTCATCATCCTCATGTTTATAATTTTTTGAAAGTCATCTGTGGACTGTAGTGCATAGATGAACTTGGTATGATTATGACCAGGGATTATTCGGTGTAATCATGACTGTAATGTTACAAATGATGTAGGTAAAAGTCCTTATTGGCCCGTAGTGCATTGATGGACATTTATTGGCATGATCATGACCATTAATGAATACACAAATATTCTTGGCCCGTAGTGCATGGATAATTGTGGTCGTGATACTAAAGAATATCCTTGGCCGTAGTACAGGGGTGATTCGGTGATGTGGATTATTTATTAAGCTGATGAAAAACCTTTTAAATCATAAAAGATAGTAGATTTTATTCTCTACTTGACTCTTTTAATGGATTGCTTGTTCCGCTGCAGTTAAACTTGATGGTTGTTATATTATATCAGTTTAACACTGTTGAAGGCTAACGATAATATATTCTGCATTATCTTAGTCATAATATTTCCTACTGGGCTAGTTGAACTCACCCTTTTTCTTTCATTGTTCTCTTCAGGAATGAGAACGTAGCAAGGACTAGTCGGGGAACGGAGTGACGGACCAGATGATAGCATTAGTAGTCCTCACTATTCAGTGAAATAGTGGGAAAATAAATGTAATAATATTGAATTTGAGTTTGTATATTGTCTAGACGACAATATTTGTATTAAAACTCACAGCTTATGTGACGCCCCCAAAATATGTATACATCACCTATTCTGAGTCGCCAAATACATGGTACATAATACAAATATAACTTAATTATACAACTATCGTGTAAAGTATGACAAAACATAGGCTGTGACGCCCGCAAAATAGGTCCATTCCATCCAACCCACTCTGAGTCGTCAATTACATGGTACAGAAATAACTACAACTTTATTATTACATTACATCATACAAACTGTGAGTTTAAATACAGATATTGTCATCTAGACAATATCCACATACAAATAAATCCCCATCATAATTATTGATACATTATTTTACAAAAATGGCGAGGACTACTAAACAACTCTCTCTAGAACCATCATTACATCCCCTGACTCGTACTCGCTACATTCTCATCTCCTGAGAAGAAAAATAGAACAACAAGAAAAAGGGTGAGCTCAACTAGCCCAGTAAAGAATATTATGACTAAGATAATATACAACAAATTATCGTTAGTCTTCAACAGGGAAAAATCTAATAGAATACAATAGACAACCTAGTTTTAAATCAACAACTCCAGCGGAAACAACAATTCATTAGAAGAGTTAAGTAGAGAATGCAAACTACTATCTTCTATATATGAATTTAAAAGTTCATCGTCGATATTTTATCCCTGTAACATCAATCAACATATATCTTGAATCAAATATTCATCTTTGCACTACAGGCCAAAGATATTCATCAGTCGGTCATGTTCATCTCAACACCTGTTCATCTTTGCACTACGGGCCAAAGATATTCATCAATTGTTCATGTTCATCTCAACACCTGTACATCTTTGCACTATGGGCCAAAGATATTCATAATAAAATCAACCATCTTTGCACTACAGGCCAAAGATATTCAGTAACACCATCATTTAGGACTGAGGATGATGAAAAATATTTTAAAGGAAACGAATCCAGTGAAACAAAATAACAAGTATTAAGGATTCGTACTTTAAACAATCTGAGTTCAAAAATACTTCATATATAATCATACTGAAGTAAAATTCAAGAATGATCAAAACATGGATACAATCAAAGCTAGTATCCAGAATAGATATTTTGGACAAAAAGAAGAAATTTCATTTTTCGGTGAATAGTGCCGTATTCGTGAATAGTGTCGTATACGTGAATAGTGCCGTATACGTGAATAGTAACTCCGACACTAAAAAATAGAAATTTCACAAAAACATCTTTACGATTCGTGAATAGTACTCGTGAATAGTAATTCATGAATAGTAACTCGTGAATAGTAACTCATGAATAGTAACCCCGACATGAAAAAGTTCCAATTTTGATAAAAAGTTCCAACCAATATTTTGGCATAATGATATTGAAGAAATAATATCATTTTAGAAAAAAATAACCTCCCTTACTACCCCTTACCTCGAAAGACAGTACTTCTAGTTGAAACACCGGATATAGGCTATGACTTGAACTTGCACCGTATATCAATACTCAAAGTATACTCAAAATACTCACAAGAATACGCTCGATAATATAGAGAGAGAAAACTTCAGTTTCTGGTGTGATTTTCAATTCTAACCTAAGCACTCTATTTATAGGAAATTGCTTAGAACACCAAAGCAGAAAATTTAATATGATAATAATATATATAACAAATTCTCTACGCACACTTTCTAGATTTTGAATTCAGCATTTACATCACATGCTAGGCTGCCCTCAAACAAAAAAAACGTTTTTCATTCTTTAAATATTTTAAACTTCCAAAAATCAATTATTTCAGAGTTTTAGAACTTCAATAATTCATAATAAATAGCCCTTTTGTCAGAAAATTCGAATCTCGCGAGTTTTTATAGGAAATTCCATTATCTACAACTTTACAGAAGGAAATTTTTCCAAATTCCAAACATAAATTGACCGAAATCCACAAACGGACGATTTTACAAGCTATAATCAAATTTTCAGTCAAGAAATAGGTCTATCGACACACAAAATCTGTTTTTAATATTTATGGCAACAAAAATATTCTTTCTCCTCATAAACTCATATATCCCACATTCATTGTAAAAATATCACCGTTAATATATTATTAAAATAATATATTTAAATGAATTATTTTATCAGAAAAAGATAAAATATTAATTTTCAATAATTGTCACATTAAAATTTTTCTCCATCTATATCCACATAAAATCAATATTTTCCTCATCATATGAATCAATAATTAATTATTCATAAATAATATTACAGAATCACAATATTGGTAACAAGGCCGTTCCCAGGAAAGAGGGGGCTTTCCAATAAGAATTTCTCCTTACTGGCGCGCAATTAGGTGACCAAACCTCTCCTTAGACAGAACTTTCTAGACATTGCCAATAATATTATCAAATAATATTATTCAGATAATATGAATTATTGCTTCGATAATGGAAAATACTGTGTAATGACAATTTATTGAAACAACAGTAATATAAAATATCAATGCAGCAATTATTGAATCAATAAAATAAAATACTTAACAGTAATTACTGTAACCATTATTGAGTAGTGTCTTCTTACGTAAGAATCAATAATTGGTGCAATACCGTGTGCTACTGTGCAACAACGCGTATTACTGTGTTTTAACCACCGGGTATTTCAACAGTATTAACGGTAACAACTACGCCGTTTTCTATAAACAACTTATACTTGTCGTTTTCTTCATCCAATCGCTTTCTGTTATGGGGCCCACAAAAGACTGCGCCGTCGTACGAATATTCCCCGACAGCAATAATATTCCACGACCAAACGAATATTCCCCGACAACAATGAATATTTTATAACCACCTGCTTATTTAAAATATTTGCGCATTTTACCCATAACTAACCACATTAATCAAATTCACCCTTACTATTTCAAAAAATAAATAAATAAAGGAAATTCCTTTTTTTTAAAAAATTTTCGGGGTCTTACAACCTCCCCTCCTTATAAAATTTCGTCCTCGAAATTGACGTACGTAACTGGTGTTTCAAAAAGGTAAAGATACCTCGCTTTCATTTTCGTTTCCAACTCCAATGTCATTTCCTCTATAACATGATTCCTCCACAAAACTTTAACTTGTGGTATGACCTTCGTGCGTAGGACATGCTCCTTCCCATCCAACATCTTGACAGGTACCTCCTCGTACGTTAAGTCTTCAGCTATTTCGTCTGGTTCTAACTCAATAACATGGTTTGAGTCGTCCACATCGGTACATAAAAAAAACATTATAAACACGCGACATACTTGGCGGTAAAACGAGTCTATAGGCCACAATTCCTATTCGATCGAGAATTTCAAATGGATTAATAAATCAAAGGTTTGAGCTTTGCTCACATCGCCAATTCTCGCTTTTGGAATAAGAACTTCTTGTACCTACTTCTTCATATTCACCAGCTCCGGTGTGTAGCTTGAACAACTTTAACTTTATCGATAAAGTCGATTATACTCGTATATCATCACGTGGGTACCTAGAGTTTTCATCTCCATCTCTATTATTTGTAAATTATACGAAATGAGTCTTTGACAATATTGTACTTGTACTTGTATACGATCTTCTACTCAACACGTCAGCTACCACGTTCGCTTTTCCAGGATGGCATGGTCAGAACATGTGCTGAAATGAGTCTCCTCTTGAGTTCTTCGAAGCTCTTCCCACATTCCTTGCTCCATTCGAATTTTGTATCTCTACGAGTTAGCTGCGTTAATGGAATAGCGATTCAAGAATATCCTTCAACGAATCTTCGATAATAACCAACTAAGCCTAGAAAGCTACGTATTTCGATTACCGACTTAGGTTGTTCTCAACTGTGACTCATATCCCAATCTTGGATAGCACGTCACAATGACACCTATCAGTTTACTATCGCACGAATATGGCGTCCCCTACGGAGAGTCTGGCTTCGGTGCATTCCACAAATGAAGTCACCAGATAAAGGCTCAGGTACCAAATTCTATAGTTGAATTTTTAACTCCTGAAGTTCAATAGGAGCCATGAGATTTTAGAAATGGGTTTTGTACCGGGTTCAAAGTCGATACAAAATTCAATATCACGCTCTGGGAGTAGGCCAAGAAATTCTTCAGAAAATACGTCAGAAAATTCACTAACAACAGAAATATCATTCAAATCTGATGTACTTTTGTTCAAGTCCATGACATGGGCTAAGAAAACATGACATCCATTTTTCAATAAACGAATGACTTCATGGCTTGATATAAAAATGTTTGACTTCAATGGTTTGATTGCTTGAGTTCGAATATCAGGTTGCTTAGGAATATAAAAACTAACAACCTTACAAAAGCAATTAATTTTGGCATGATGAGCAGTTAACCTTAAAATCACATCAAAAGCAAATATCTCTATAGAAATAAGGTTAACAGGTAATGTGATAGTGCCAACTTGAATCAAGCAAGATTTCTAAACAACGGATGTAATGAAAGTTTCTCCTAACGGAGTCTCCATAAATAGGTCAAAGTCTAATTTCTCCGTAGTCAAGTTCAAACGTTGAGCGCAAACAAGAGAGATAAAAGAATGGGTAGAACCGGTACCTAGTAAAGTATAAACTTCGCAAGAATTATAATTAACTAACCCGTGCTAACTTCGTTCGGGTTCCTCGCATTTTGACCGGTCACGACAAACTCTCTTCCAGGAACCGTTGACTTTGACTTTTCTGGGACAGCCTTTTGAATCACCGTCCCCGCTGGAATTGGTTTCGCTACCGTACAATCTCGAGGGATATGTCCTTCCTTTCCAAAATTATAGCATACCTTGAACTGTTGTGGGCAGTTTGGGCTGATATGTCCCTCTTTCCTGCATTTGTAACATACGACCGGTGGTCTTTCTCCTCCCTTAGAACCAGTTGCTGCTGGCACTGTCATCTTCACATGGTCGTTGTTAAATCTCCTCTTTTTAAAATCTCCTCCCGACTCGCTTCTTCTATTTTCATGGCCACGATTACCACCAGAGTGGTTACCGCCTTTGTCCATATTCTTCTTTCTCCGCTGATTATCGTTATTCTGATGACTGCTATCTTCGGTATGATCCTGATTATGGTCCCTCGGTTGAACGTACTCGTTATCTCGCTCTAACAACTGAGCCCTGTTGACAACATCTGAATAGATAGAAAATTTATGAGAAATGAGATACTGACGTATGCCGGGTTTCAAACCTCTCAGAAACATCCGCGTCATACGTTCCTCATTCTCCACCAAATGAGGTGCAAACCTGGATAACTCCGCGAACTTCGCCTCGTACTGGGACACCGTCATGTTATTCTGCTCTAGTCTAATAAACTCTACTTCCTTCATATGGCGAATACTTTCAGGAAAGTATTTTTTGTTGAAAAGTTTCTGAAACGTCTCCCATGACATGCTGAGTGCGGCTGGATGTATACGCTTCACAGACTCCCACCAGTAGTCTGCCTCGCCACGGAACATAAAGGTGGCGAATGGAACCTTCTGTTCCTCCGTACATCCCAAGACATCGAATATCTTGGTAATTTGCTTGACCCATGTTTCCGCCATGATCGGATCGGCCTTTCCCTTAAATTTTGGTGGTCCCAACTCTTTGAACTGCTTGGTTGTGACCACCCATGAATTGCTATCATTTCCTCCTGTATTTTGAACACGAGTCTCCCTCGTCTAGTTTTGCATGAACTGCAAAAAGCTCCTAAACATCCCGTCGTTCATCATCTGCTCAGTGGCGTTGTTTGCAGGAGGAACATTGCCAGCCTGTTGCACATTCTCCTCGTTGGTGAGTACATGCGTTTCCACGGTCTCATTTCCACTGTTAATATTCTCAGTCGACATTCTCAAATATTGTCATAAAACAAGGGTTAATTAAGGAAATCAATATATCACATAATATCCCTATATAGTGACCAACTAACAAATAAGCTTAGGTAGGACACACTAGCGAAGGATTTACTCGTCTCTCCCCTCCTAGTTCTATTTCCCAATCTCCGCCAGAGATCATATCCCTAAGCTCTGATACCAACTGTGACGCCCCCAAAATAGGTCCATTCCATCCAACCCATTCTGAGTCGTCAATTACATGGTACAGAAATAACAACAACTTTATTATTACATTACAACATACAAACTGTGAGTTTAAATACAGATATTGTCATCTAGACAATATCCACATACAAATAAATCCCCATCATAATTATTGATACATTATTTTACAAAAATGGCGAGGACTACTAAACAACTCTCTCTAGAACCATCATTGCATCCCCCGACTCGTACTCGCTACATTCTTATCTCCTGAGAAGAAAAATAGAACAACAAGAAAAAGGGTGAGCTCAACTAGCCCAGTAAAGAATATTATGACTAAGATAATATACAACAAATTATCGTTAGTCTTCAACAGAGAAAAATCTAATAGAATACAATAGACAACCAGTTTTAAATCAACAACTGCAGCGGAAACAACAATTCATTAGAAGAGTTAAGTAGAGAATGCAAACTACTATCTTCTATATATGAATTTAAAAGTTCATCGTCGATATTTTATCCCTGTAACATCAATCAACATATATCTTGAATCAAATATTCATCTTTGCACTACAGGCCAAAGATATTCATCAGTCGGTCATGTTCATCTCAACACCTGTTCATCTTTGCACTACGGGCTAAAGATATTCATCAATTGTTCATGTTCATCTCAACACCTGTACATCTTTGCACTACGGGCCAAAGATATTCATAATAAAATCAACCATCTTTGCACTACAGGCCAAAGATATTCAGTAACACCATCATTTAGGACTGAGGATGATGAAAAATATTTTAAAGGAAACGAATCCAGTGAAACAAAATAACAAGTATTAAGGATTCGTACTTTAAACAAGCTGAGTTCAAAAATACTTCATATATAATCATACTGAAGTAAAATTCAAGAATGATCAAAACATGGATACAATCAAAGCTAGTATCCAGAATAGATATTTTGGACAAAAAGAAGAAATTTCATTTTTCGGTGAATAGTGCCGTATTCGTGAATAGTGTCGTATACGTGAATAGTGCCGTATACGTGAATAGTAACTCCGACACCAAAAGATAGAAATTTCACGAAAACATCTTTATGATTCGTGAATAGTACTCGTGAATAGTAACTCGTGAATAGTAACTCATGAATAGTAACTCGTGAATAGTAACTCATAAATAGTAACCCCGACATGAAAAAGTTCCAAATTTGATAAAAAGTTCCAACCAATATTTCGGCATAATGATATTGAAGAAATAATATCATTTTAGAAGAAAATAACCTCCCTTACTATCCCTTACCTCGAAAGACAGTACTTCTAGTTGAAACACCGGATATAGGCTATGACTTGAACTTGCACCGTATATCAATACTCAAAGTATACTCAAAATACTCACAAGAATATGCTCGATAATTTAGAGAGAGAAAACTTCAGTTTCTGGTGTGATTTTCAATTCTAACCTAAGCACCCTATTTATAGGAAATTGCTTAGAACACCAAAGCAGAAAATTTAATATGATAATAATATATATAACAAATTCTCTACGCACACTTTCTAGATTTTGAATTCAGCATTTACATCACATGCTAGGCTGCCCTCAAACAAAAAAAACATTTTTCATTCTTTAAATATTTTAAACTTCCAAAAATCAATTATTTCGGAGCTTCGGAACTTCAATAATTCATAATAAATAGCCCTTTTGTCAGAAAATTCGAATCTCGCGAGTTTTTATAGGAAATTCTATTATCTACAACATTACAGAAGGAAGTTTTTCCAAATTCCAAACAAAAATTGACCGAAATCCATAAACGGGCGATTTTACAGGCTATAATCAAATTTTCAGTCAAGAAATAGGTCTACCGACACACAAAATCTGTTTTTAATATTTATGGCAACAAAAATACTCTTTCTCCTCCTAAACTCTTATATCCCACATTCATTGTAAAAATATCACCGTTAATATATTATTAAAATAATATATTTAAATGAATTATTTTATCAGAAAAAGATAAAATATTAATTTTCAACAATTGTCACATTAAAAATTTTCTCCATCTATATCCACATAAAATCAATATTGTCCTCATCATATGAATCAATAATTAATTATTCATAAATAATATTACAGAATCACAATATTGGCAACCAGGTCGTTCCCAGGAAAGAGGGGGCTTTCCAATAAGAATTTCTCTTTACTGGCGCGCAATTAGGTGACCAAACCTCTCCTTAGACATAACTTTCTAGACATTGCCAATAATGTTATCAAATAATATTATTCAGATAATATGAATTATTGCTTCGATAATGGAAAATACTGTGTAATGACAATTTATTGAAACAACAGTAATATAAAATATCAATGCAGCAATTATTGAATCAATAAAATAAAATACTGAACAGTAATTACTGTAACCATTATTGAGTAGTGCCTTCTTACGTAAGAATCAATAATTGGTGCAATACCGTGTGCTACTGTGCAACAACGCGTATTACTGTGTTTTAACCACCGGGTATTCCAACAGTATTAACGGTAACACCTACGCCGTTTTTTATAAACAACTTATACTTGTCGTTTTCTTCATCCAATTGCTTTCCGTTATGGGGCACACAAAAGACTGCGCCGTCGTACGAATATTCCCCGACAGCAAGAATATTCCACGACCAAACGAATATTCCCCGACAACAATGAATATTTTATAACCACTTGCTTATTTAAAATATTTGCCCATTTTATCCATAACTAACCACATTAATCAAATTCACCCTTACTATTTCAAAAAAATAAATAAATAAAGGAAATTCCATTTTATTTAAAAATTTTTGGGGTCTTACATAGGCTGTGAGTTTTAATACAAATATTGTCGTCTAGACAATATACAAACTCAAATTCAATATTATTACATTTATTTTCCACTATTTCACTGAATAGTGAGGACCACTAATGCTATCATCTAGTCCGTCACTCCATTCCCCGACTAGTCCCTGCTACGTTCTCATTTCTTGAAGAGAACAATAAAAGTAAAAGGGTGAGCTCAACTAGCCCAGTAGGAAATATTATGACTAAGATAATGCAAAATATATTATCGTTAGCCTTCAACAGTGTTAAACTGATACAATATAACAACCATCAAGTTTAACTGCAGCATAATAAGAAATCCATTAAAAGAGTCAAGTAGAGAATAAATCTACTATCTTTTATGATTTAAAAGGTTTTTCATCACTTTTATCGCTGGGACTCAGCTTAATATATAATCCACATCATCGAATCACCCTTGCACTACGGCCAAGGATATTCTTTAGTATCACGACCACAATTATCCATGCACTACGGGCCAAGAATATTTGTGTATTCAATAATGGTCATGATCATGCCAACAACTGTCCATCAATGCACTACGGGCCAATGAGGACTTTTACCACATCATTTGTAACATTATGGTCATGATTACACCGAATAATCCCTAGTCATAATGATACCAAGTCCATCTATGCACTATAGGCCACATAAGACTTTCAACAAAATATAAACATGAGAATGATGATAATGATATAAGAATTCAATAAAACAAGTTCAAGAATTATTTTATCCAGGAACTAATAACGTCCAAATTGTAAACATGATACTGCTTTGTAGAGTAAAATTCAAGAATGCTCAGAAGAATATTTCCATGAAAAGATACTGGATGAAGCGCAAATATCAAGGATATTCCACTAATTTCATGGAGTATAGAAGGCAAAACTTTAACCAACTGAGTATAATAAGGAATGGAATAACAAAAGAAATCACCAGGCATGCGATAGACCGGACATGCAGGTTATTCCAATAAAATAATAAATAACAGAATCAGGTCCAGCGTAAAATGCACAGACAGGATATTCCAACAGAATAATAAAGACGGAATCAGGTCCGGCGTAAAACGCACAGACATGATATTCCAACAGAATAATAAAGATGGAATCAGGTCCAGCGTCGAACGCACAGACAGGATATTCCAACAGAATAATAAAGACGGAATCAGGTCTGGCGTAAAACGCACAGACAGGATATTCCAACAGAATAATAAAGACGGAACCAGGTCCGGCGTAGAACGCACAGACAGGATGTTTCAACAGAATGATAAAGAATGGAACAACAGAAGAATTTCACCAAGTATAGGGTAGCCCGCGTATACAGGTTATTCTAACAGAATAATAAAGAATGGAATAACAGAAGTTCTCTTCATAGATAAAAAAGAAATAATAATCCCTACCTTTAGAAAAACTGCTTACTGGAATAGTGAGGTAGCAGACTTCTCTTCTTCTTTCTATAATTTCTCTCTATAATAACCGCTTTAAAGCTTTTGTGAATTGGTGAGAAATGAAGGAAGAATGAGCTTCTATTTATAGAAAAATATAGTTTCAATAATTGCACGTTTTGGGGCTCAAAAAATTTCAATACAATACCTCCAACTTTTTCTTTATTTTTAATTTAGTCATGGAAGTATTATCAAACTTGCACCACCTCCCCTAATAGTAAATAATGTGATTCAATAGTAAATTATGTGAATCAATAGTTCTAGACATGTGAAAATACGAATGACAGTATAGTACCTCCATCTATACCTCTATTTTTAACTTAGTCATGCAAGTATTATCAATCTTGCACCAACTCCCATAATAGTAACAAGAATGTGAAACAATAGTATACACATATGAACAAATAGTTATAATCATGTGAAATAATAGCAATTAATTGCTCATTTATTCGGTTAAATACCCGATTGGTCAATATAACCACCAGACATCAATTATTATCGAAATAATTATCGATTTTCACTAACACAAATAATTCTAACACAATGAAACCATTTTTATCACGAATATAAATTTTGAAATTTTGAAGTTTGACTTTTTCCAAAAAAGTCAACTATTTACTTTTTGACCAAATAGTGAATTCCGAAAAATTTTGTGTTTATAGACTATTTTTACTAATTTCATTGTTCCGGACTCAAATATCACGTTCGCGTCTCCAAATTCAACTCCGAACACAACTTCAATTTTAATAACATTCATCATTAATATTATAACTCTTAATATTTATCAACCATGTCGTTCCTAGGAAAGAGGGGGCTTTCCAATAAGGATTTCTCCCTATTGGCGCGCAATTAGGTGACCAAACCTCTCTTTGACAGAACATCTAGTCATTGTAAATATTGCAATTTAATAATATGAATAACTTTGTCGTCTCAATTATTGATTTAATAAAATATCATATTATGCAGATGATACTACGACAATAATTGAATCAATAATATGAGAGATATGATGCAGCAATTACTGTAGCAATAATTGAGTATAACTGAGTGACTTCTCACGTAAGCATTAATAATCAATACCATGTGCTACTATATAACCATGCGTATTACTGTACTTTTACTACCGAGTAGTTCAACAGTTAATGGTAAAACTTTCGCCGTTATTTTCATAAAGTATTTTTGTCATTTTCTCAATCCGACAATAATTCCGTTGTGGGGGGTCCACCAATGATTGTGCCGTTGTATGAATATTCTCTGTTAAAACGAATATTCCCCGACCAATCGAATATTATATAACAACTTGCGTACTTTGCAAAATTTATAAATATTACCCACAACTATAACATTATATCAAATCCACACCATAATATTCAAAAATATATTTCAAGAAAATTTAATCTTTATTCAAAAAGTTGGGGTCTTACAGCTTATGTTTTGTTGTACTTTGCACGACAGTTATATAATTAAGTTGTATTTGTATTCTGTACCATGTATTTGGTGACTCAGAATAGGTGATGTATACCTGTTTCGGGGGCGTCACAGTTTGTATCAAAGCTTAGGGATATGATCCCTGGCTAAGATGTGAGACTAGAACTAGGAGGGGAGAGACGGGGAATTCATTCGCAAGTATGACCTACCTAATTTTTTTGGGTATTTAATTGGTTGGTCAGAGTGTAGAGATAAATGTTGCATGTCAATTAACCATTGTTTTGTGGCAGTATTTGAAAATGGCATCCAAGAATATTGAGAATAGCAATGGGGCACAAGAGACCGTTGAGTCTCCACAGATCAACAATCAGAATAATGTGCATCAGGAAGGCGACAATCCTCATGCAAACAACAACACTGACCAAATGATGAACGATGGAATGTTCATAGGCTTTATGCAATTCATGCAACATCAGGCGAGAGCGGCTCCTGTTCAAAATGTAGGTGAAAACACTGGAAACTCTCGAATGGTCACCGCTAAACAGTTCAAGGAGTTGGGACCACCCGAGTTTATTGGAGAGCCAAAACCACTTAAGGCAGAAGCGTGGATAAAGCAGATCACCAAGATATTTGATGTCTTGGGATGCTCAGAGGAGCAAAAGGTTCCCTTCGCCACCTTCATGTTGCGTGAAGAGGCAGATTACTGGTGGAAATCTATAAAATGTACCCAGCCTGACGCACTCAAGATGTCATGGGAGAAGTTCCAAGAGCTATTCAACGACAAGTACTTTTCCGAAAGTATTCGTCACATGAAAGAGGTGGAGTTTATCAAGTTGGAGCAAAACAATATGACCGTGTCGCAATACGAGGCTAAATTTGTGGAGTTATCTCGGTTTGCATCCCATTTGGTCGATAATGAGGAGCGAATGACACGAATGTTTTTAAGAGGTTTGAAACCAGAGATACGTCAATATGTTATTTCTCATAAATTGTGTTTGTACTCAGATGTTGTTAATAGGGCTCAGTTATTGGAGCACGATAACGAGTCAACGCAACCAAGAGCAAACAGCCGGCAACATGAAAATACCAGTGGTATCAGTCATCGAAGTGGTGAAAACAAACTTGGAGGGAATCAACATGCCAGAAATGGTAACCACTTCGGTGGTAATCATGGCCAAGATAATAAAAATGGATATTTTAAGAAAAGGAGATTCAACAATGATGGAAAGACATCAGCACCAGCAACCGTGGTTAAGGAAGGAGAACGACCACCTATCATATGCTTCAAATACGGAGGGGAGGGACATATCAGTCCAAACTGCGCGATGCCATCCAAAACGTGTTATAATTGTGGAAGAGAAGGTCACCTAGTCCGATTTTGTCATTCAATGAAGACAAGTTTAGCTAGGATGGAGGCACCAAAGGCCGTCCTAGAAAAGTCAAAGCCGGTGGTGCAAGGGAGAACATTTGTTGTGACCTCCCAGAAAGCAAGGAACCCTAACGAGGTCATCACGGGTAAGCTTATCATAAACTCTAGCAAAGTCTATACCTTATTTGATACTGGTTCTACCCATTCTTTTATTTCTCCTACTTGCGCTCAACGATTAAATTTGACTCCGGAGAAATTAGACTTTGACTTATCTGTTGAAACTCCGTTGGGAGAAACCTTCATTACATTCACTATTTATAAGTCTTGTTTGGTTCAAATTGGTACCCTCACATTACCTGTCGATCTTATTTCATTGAAAATACTTGCATTTGACGTGATTCTAGGGATTGATTAGTTAACTACTCATCATGCAAAAATTAATTATTTTCGTAAGGTTGTTAGTTTTCATATTCCTAACCAACCTATTATGCGAATTCAAAAAACTAAACCATTAAAATCAATCAATGTCATTTCAAGTCATAAAGCTATTCGTTTATTGAAAAACAGATGTCAAGCTTTCTTAGCTCATGTCACGGATCTAAACAAAAATACGTCAGTTTTGAATGATATTTCTGTTGTTAATAAATTTCCTGATGTATTCCCCGAAGAACTTCCTGGCCTACCCCCAGAGCGTGAAATTGAATTTTGTATCGACCTTGAACCCGGTACAAAACCCATTTCCAAAATCCCATATCGAATGGCTCCTATTGAACTTCAGGAGTTAAAGACCCAGTTACAGGAATTGTTAGACATTGGTTTCATTCGTCCTAGTACATCTCCTTGGGGTGCTCCTGTTCTATTTATGAAGAAAAAAGATGGGAGTATGCGACTTTGTATTGATTATCGGGAGTTGAATCATGTCACCATCAAAAATAGGTACCCATTGCCACGTATTAATGACTTGTTTAACCAGTTGCAAGGCGCAAAATTCTTTTCAAAGATTGATCTTCTTTCAGGATATCATTAATTGAAGATTAGAATCGATGACATTCCAAAGACGGCTTTCAGAACTCGGTACGGGCATTATGAATTCCTAGTCATGTCCTTTGGATTGACTAATGCTCCTGCTGCCTTCATGGATATGATGAACCTAGTATTCAATAAATATTTGGATCATTTTATGGTCAGTCTTTATTGATGATATCCTCATATATTCCAAAAGCCGTGAAGATCATGAACAACACTTGAGGCTGATACTCCAAAATCTTCGTGAAAACAAGCTATATGCCAAGTTGAAGAAATGTGAGTTCTGGCTTAAGGAAGTTGCATTCCTTGGGCACGTGATATCAAATCATGGGATATCTGTTGACCCGGCAAAAATTGAAGCAATTCAAAGCTGGGAGTAACCTAAATCAGTGACCGAAGTACGTAGCTTTCTCAGCTTAGCTGGTTATTATCGAAGATTCGTAGAAGGGTTTTCTCGAATCGCTACTCCATTAACTTAGCTGACTCGAAAAGATATAAAATTCGGTTGGAGCGTGGAATGTGAAAAGAGTTTTCAAGAACTCAAGAGGAGACTCATTTCAGCACCTGTTCTAACAATACCATCTAGCTCGGAGGGATTTGTCATCTATAGTGATGCTTCGGGCAAAGGGTTAGGATGTGTTCTCATGCAACTATGGGAAAGTCATAGCCTATGCCTCACGGCAACTCAAAGAATATGAGAGGAATTATCCTACTCATGATCTAGAGTTGACAGCTGTCATTTTTGCGCTTAAAATTTGGAGGCATTACCTATATGGGGAGAAAGTGGAGATCTATACGGATCATAAAAGCCTCCAATATTTCTTCACTCAAAAGGAAATCAACATGCGGCAACGACGTTGGCTCAAACTATTGAAAGATTATGATCATACTATTCAATACCATCCTGGAAAACCGAATATAGAAGCTGATGTGCTGAGTAGAAGATCATATGCGGGTACGAGTGTAATATTGTTAACACAAAGGCCCATTTTGTATGACTTGCAAAGGATAGAGTTAGAGATAAAGACTCCAATGACCCATGTGATGATGGCGAATATACGAGTAGAACCGACTTTAATTGATAAATTTAAAGCTTCTCAAGCTACAGACCTAGAGCTGATGCATATGAGGAAGAAAGTACAAGAAGGTGCTATGCCAGAAGCAAGAATCGATGTAGAAGGAATACTTCGAGTCAACTCCAGATATTGTGTTCCTAAAAACCCTGATTTAAAGTATAAAATCATGATGGAGGCACACAACACACCATTTGCAATCCATCCTGGAAGTACCAAAATATATCGTGATCTTCGACATACATTTTGGTGGAGCAATTTGAAGAGAGAGAGATAGCAAAATTTATCTCAAGGTGTTTAACTTGTCAACAAGTCAAGGCGGAGCATCAAGTACCAAAAGGTCCATTGTAACCACTTGAAATTCTAGAATGGAAGTGGGAAAACATTACCATGGATTTCGTTACTGGTCTTCCCAAGGTTTCTCAAGGCATAGATGCAATTTGGGTCATTGTTGATAGATTGACCAAGTCTGGTCATTTCCTACATATACGAGAAACTTATACACTTGAACGTCTTGCTCGTATGTACAAAAATGAGATTATAAGACTGCATGGTATGCAAGTATCCATAGTTTCTGATCAAGACCCAAGATTCACTTCAAGATTTTGGGTTAGTTTGCAAAAAGCTATGGGCACAGATTTATGATTTAGTTCGGCATATCATCCTTAGACGGACAGACAATCGGAGAGGACCATTCAAACTCTTGAAGATCTATTAAGACTCCGTGTCCTTGACTTCAAGGGAAGTTGGGATAAGTTCCCACCATTGGTGGAGTTTTCCTACAACAACAGTTATCAAACAAGTATTGGCATGACTCCATTTGAGGCATTGTATGGAAGAAAGTGTCATTTTCCAGTATGCTGGGATGAGGTGGGTGAAGCAACGTTGTTGGGATTGGAGTTGGTACATATGACTATGGAAAAGATTCAAATGATCCGATAACGTATAAAAATCTCACAAGATTGACAAAAGAGTTATGCTGATCTTTATCGAAAGGACGTGGAATTCGATATTGGAGATCATGTGTTATTACATGTTGCTCCATGGAAGGAAGTTACGAGATTTGGAAAGAGAGGAAAGCTCAACCCTCGATTCATTAGCCCATTTTTAATCCTCGGTCGAGTATGAACTGTGGCGTATAGACTCGCTTTACTGCCATGTATGTCTTGTGTTTATAAAGTTTTTCACATATCTATGTTACGTAAATATGTGAAAGACCCGAACCACATTATTGAATTAGAACCAGATGAGATAGAGGAAGATTTAACGTATGAAGAGTTACCTGTTAAAATCTTGGATAAAAATGATCATATTCTACGCTCCAAGGTTATACCTCAAGTCAAAGTTTTGTGGAGAAACCACGATGTGGAAGAAATGACCTGGGAGTTAGAATCTGAGATGAAATCAAGATATCCTTACCTCTTTGACATACCAGGTACGCACCCTAATTTCGAGGACGAAATTTCATAAGAAGGGGAGGTTGTAAGACCCCAACTTTTTGAATAAAGATTAAATTTTCTCGAAATATATTTTTGAATATTATGGTGTTGATTTGATATAATGTTATAGTTGTGGGTAATATTTATAAATTTTGCAAGTACTCAAGTTGTTATATAATATTCGATTGGTCGGGGAATATTTGTTTTAACAGGGAATATTCGTACAACGACACAATCATTGGTTGACCCCCACAACGGAATTATTGTCGGATTGAGAAAACGACAAAAATACTTTATCAAAATAACGGCGGAAGTTTTACCGTTAACTGTTGAAATACCTGGTGTTAAAAGTACAGTAATACGCGTGGTTGCGTAGTAGCACACGGTATTGATTATTGATGCTTACGTGAGAAGTCACTCAGTTATACTCAATTATTGCTACAGTAATTACTACATCATATCTCTCATATTATTGATTCAATTATTGTCATAATATCATTTGCATAATATATTATATTATTAAATCAATAATTAAGATGACAAAGTTATTCATATTATTATTTGGAATATTGACAATGTCTAGAAGTTCTGTCAAGGAGAGGTTTGACCACCTAATTGCGCGCCAATAAGGAGAAATCCTTATCGGAAAGCCCCCTCTTTCCTGAGAACGACCTGGTTGTTAAATATTGTGAGTTATAATATTAATGATAAATAAGTTGTGTTGATTAAAAAGGAATTTTGATAGTTCCATTGTGTTGGGATTATTAGTGTTAGTGGAAATCGACATCTATTCTGATGATAATTGAGGTCTTTAGGTTATATTGATAAATCGAGTAATTTATCGGATAAATGATCAATTAATTGCTACTAATTCACATGCTTATATAACTATTTGTTCACATGTGTGTACTATTGAATCACATTATTTACTATTAGGGGAGTTGGTGCAAGATTGATAATACTTGCATGACTAAATTAAAAATGGAGGTATAGATGGAGGTACTATACTGTAATTCGTATTTTTCACATGATTATACTATTGATTCACATGATTGAACTACTGATTCACATTATTTACTATTAGGGGAGGTGGTGCAAGTTTGATAATACTTGCAGGACTAAATTAAAAATGAAAGAAAAGTTGGAGGTATTTTACTGTAATTTTTAGAGCCCCAAAACGTGCAATTATCGAAACTATATTTTCCTATAAATAGAAGCTCATTCTTCCTTCATTTCTCACCAATTCACAAAAGCTTTAGAGCGATTATTATAGAGAGAAATTATAGAGAGAAAGAAGAAGAGAAGTCTGCTACGTCACTATTCCAGTATCCAGTTTTTTCAAGGTAGGGAATATTATTTGTTGTACTCGTAAGGAGTATTATTTTTTTCTTATCCATGAAGAGAACTTCTGTTATTCCATTCTTTATTATTCTATTGGAATAACCTGTATACGAGGGCTACCCTATACTTGGTGAAATTCTTCTGTTATTCTATTCTTTATCATTCTGTTGGAACATCCTATCTATGCGTTTACGCCGGACCTGGTTCCATTATTTATCAATATGTTGGAACATTCTGTCTGTGCGTTCTACGCCAGACCTGGTTTCGTCTTTATTATTCTGTTGGAATATCTTGTCTGTGCGTTTTACGCCGGACCTGATTCCGTCTTTATTATTCTGTTGGAATATCCTGTCTGTGCGTTTTATGCTGGACCTGATTCCGTTATTTATTATTCAGTTGGAATAACCTGCCTATACGGTCTATCGCATGCCTGGTGATTTTTTTTGTTATTCCATTCCTTGTTATACTCAGTTGGTTAAAGTTTTGACTTCTATACTCCATGAAATTAATGGAATATCCTTGATATTTGCGCTTCATTCAGTATCTTTTCATGGAAATATTATTCTGAGCATTCTTGAATTTTACTCCACAAAGCAGTATCATGTTGACAATTTGGACATTATTAATTCCTGTATAAATTAATTCTTGATCTTGTTTTTATTAAATTCTTATATCATTGTCATCATCCTCATGTTTATATTTTTTTTGAAAGTCATCTGTGGCATGTAATGCATAGATGGACTTGGTATGATTATGACCATGAATTATTCGGTGTAATCATGACCGTAATGTTACAAATGATGTGGTAAAAGTCCTCATTGGCCCGTAGTGCATTGATGGACAGTTGTTGGCATGATCATGACCATTAATGAATACACAAATATACTTGGCCCGTAGTGCATGGATAATTATGGTCGTGATACTAAAGAATATCCTTGGCCGTAGTACAGGGGTGATTCAGTGATGTGGATTATTTATTAAGTTGAGTCCCAGCGATAAAAGTGATGAAAAACCTTTTAAATCATAAAAGATAGTAGATTTTATTTTCTACTTGACTCTTTTAATGGATTGCTTGTTCCGCTGCAGTTAAACTTGATGGTTGTTATATTATATCAGTTTAACACTGTTGAAGGCTAACGATAATATATTTTTGCATTATCTTAGTCATAATATTTCCTACTGGGCTAGTTGAGCTCACCCTTTTACTTTCATTGTTCTTTTCAGGAAATGAGAACGTAGCAGGGAATAGTCGGGGAACGGAGTGACGGACCATATGATAGCATTAGTAGTCCTCACTATTCAGTGAAATAGTGGGAAAATAAATTTAATAATATTGAATTTGAGTTTGTATATTGTCTAGATGATAATATTTATATTAAAACTCACAGCTTATGTTTTGTCGTACTTTTCACGACAGTTGTATAATTAAGTTATATTTGTATTCTGTACCATGTATTTGACGACTCAGAATAGGTGATGTATACCTGTTTTGGGGGCGTCACATAAATTATTAGTTGGTGTATATGTTATTCGAGATAATTATGATTTGATGTTGATCCTTACTTTTAATAGAATTTAAATTGTTTATAAGTAAGGTATTGATTTGATTCTTATGTAAAAAGTCACTCAGTATTTATTTCAATAATTATCACAATACTTATTACATAGTGACTCATATTATTTGATATGATATAATTAAACAAGTTGGCAGTATTGAGAGTCTATGTTAATAATTGTGAATAATGGTTTAAAGATTGAAAAGAGTGTTGTTTAAAGATAAGTAAGATATACAGATGTTTGTTCAATTATTTTCTTTTTACAAAAGTAAGTTTGGCAAGACTTGTCGACACTCTATTTTTTTTTCTAAAGTAGTATGGACCACAACTCTATTATTGAACAAATTTTGTTAAAACGTGTACAAGTTGATTTAATTTTCTCTGTGGGACCATAAATTCTACTACCATTATTATATACCTCATTTGGTTATTTTGTCAAAGCAGGTGTGCTAGTTGTTTACTAAATTTTTAGTATAATTAGGTTGCTCGGTTGAGTAACTAAACACACATGATCACTACACTAAAAATATAGAATTCTTTTACTTCAATATTGTGAGTATAATATTGTGAGTATTTTTATTGAGTGTAATATTACTCCAAGTGTAGATAAGGAATGCAAGCATTGTTTAAGATGATCAATTTCACAGAAAGTAGAATCAAGTCTGATGCTAAGGTAAGGGATATCATTATTGTGGTAAGGGGTATCATTTTTATGGTAAAGTGATATCATTTTCTTTCATACTCCATATTATGGTAAGATGTTATTATTCGTTTCTTCAGCTTGTCAATAAATGATGAAAGGTCCTGAAAGGATTAGAATATCCTTAATAGTTTGTGCTTCATCTATTATTATGTTATCAATTTGGACTCTGGATAATTAAGTTGAAAATCACTAAGATCTATGTTATCTTATTATTATGATGATTTATGTTTATTCATTATATATATCATTGTCATCATTCTTATGCTTATATTGTGTTGAAAGTCATCTATGGCCAGTAGTGCATAGATGAACTTGGTATGATTATGACCAGGGATTATTTGGTATAATCATGACCGTAAAGATGGACTGTAGTGCAAAGATGGACTGCTAGTTATTGGTTTTACAGTTGTATATCTTTGGCATGTAGTGCAAAATTGGACTGTTGATTTACTTGATTATAAATATGAATTATGATTTAATTATAATCTGTGGTGGTTTAGGTGAAGACAGGTGATGAGAGTTCTCTTTGTCTTGGGTATAACCAAGAACTGTTGATGATTATTACATGAATGAAATATTAACGATGGACTTTTAATCTAGAGGAGATAGTAGACATTATGTTCTACTTGACTCTTCTAATGGATTGTTGATTCCGCTGCTATTATGGTTGGAAACTTTTATCTTCTACCATATGTTCTAAATATCTGAATTATTATTGATGAAGACTATTGATAATTTAATTATCTTAAGTCATGATATTCTTTACTGGGCTATTTGTGCTCACCCTTTTACTTCACCACCCCTTTCAGGTAATAAAAGTATAGCTGGGACTAGCAGAGAGAACATGGGTATAAAGTGGTTATACGAATTAGTCAAAAGCCTAATCAAATTATGAAACGGTGTGGCATAGTAATTGTACTAAGAACTTAAAATGTGTGAGACATGTTTTATACATCATTTGATATTTAATTTTGGTGAACAACAATTGGGTGAGGCGAATCAGAATATGAAAACGTCAAAATGCACTCCATTAGAATGAGAAGGACTGAAATCTTCTCGTGTTTCTTTGGGGACTTGAAATATTTGTTGATGTTCTTTAGATGTCATTGTAATAATTTGAGTATATATGAATATTGTCATATTATATACGTTACAATATTTATATTGAAACTCACAGTATATGTGTCGTCATATTTTGCACGACAGTTGTATAAATGGAGTTGTAAGTAGTGTATGTATCTGGCGACCCAAGATAGGTGGCGTATACCTATTTTGGGGGCGTCACAAAACCTCTTTCCTAGACAAAACTTCCTTAGACATTGCCAATAATGCTATCTAACAATATTATTCAAATAATATGAATTATTGATCTGATAATGGAAGTGCATTGACAATTATTGAACAACAATAATATCAACGTAGCAATTATTGACTTAATAAAATAAAATATTGAACAGTAATTACTATAACAATTATTGAGTAGTGCATTCTTACGTAAGAATCAATAATCCAAAAATATTGTGCAATACCGTGTGCTACTGTTCAACAACGCGTATTACTTTACTTTACCCATCGTGTATTCCAACAGTTTTAATGGTAACAACTACCCTATTATTTATAAAAAACTCATACTTGTCATTTTCTTCATCCGACAGTTATTCTGTTATGGGGCCCACAAATGATTGAATCGTCGTACGAATATTTCCCGACAACAATTAATATTTTATAACCACTTGTTTATTTTGCAAAATTTGCACATTTCACCCATAACTTTAAACTTTTATCAATTTAACTATTTACTAAATAGAAAAATTGAATACTTTTATTTCATAAAATTCGGGGTCTTATAATCTCTCCTCCTTATGAAATTTCGTCCCCGAAATTTACGTACCTGGTATTTCGAAGAGTTGAGAATACCTTGCTTTTAGATTCCATCTTCCTTGTCATCATGATTTCTCCATTTCTTATTCTAGAATACAGCTTCAAAAAAAGGTTAATTGACATATCATAATTTGTCAATTTATCAAGTAAGCAATTTCAGCTTATGTAAGTCACACACTAGCGAAATATATTACTCGTCTCTCCCCTCCTAGTTCTAGACTCAGATCTTCGCTAGCGACCATATCCCTAAGCTCTGATACCAAATGTAACGCCCCCAAAATAGGTCCATTCCACCCAACCTATTCTGAGTCGCCACGAAATACACTCAATGCAATTTCCAAATACAAACTTCATTATTACAATTGTCGTGCAAAATACGACAACACATATGTTGTGAGTTTTAATACAAATAGATACCAACGGCGACTCTCATCCATTTACTTGGATATCACCTCACATTGATACCTTACAGTGGTACCTTACATAACGGTACAATCAATAACTGTTTTAAAAATTAAAATCTTGGGAAAATGCTCAAGGAAACCTTCGTACATGGGAGGCCATGCATCTAAGTTATAATAGATATCATATGATTCGAGAATTATCCTTGGTTGACCCAATATACCCCAAAGAAAAACGAGAAGATTGCTATCATGTTCTTTCCAATGCTGAGTCTTCTCTTGACATATAATTATCTCCATTGTCTCCAATTGAAAATTATATTTTAACCAAACTCCAAGATTATATAGGTAGTGCTCGTAGATATACTCAGCAAGTGGATGTGCACAACCCTGTCTTATGATAACACGAAGTTACATGTCATTAGACATCTTGTATGATAGTGGCAAAACACCCTTCCAATGTTGGGTTCGCCTCACCCTATTTGATTCACCAAATATAACTACTAAATGATGTATAAAATACAACACACTATTCTAAAAATCTCAATAAAATTATTTGCATACTGTTTAGGGAGAACCTCCACAGCTAGAGACCACCGTTCTATTCCCCTGTTACCCTCACTCGACCCAGCTACACTCTTATTACCTGAAAGGAATTGTGAAGCAGAAGGGTGAGCACAACTAGCCCAGTAAAGAATATCATGACTAAAGATAATTAAATTATCAATAGTCTTCGTCAGTAATGAATCAGAGATTTAGAATATATTGTAGATGATAAAACTTTTCAACCATAGTTGCAGCAAAACGAGCAATCCATTAGAAGAGTCAAATAGACTATAAGGTCTATTTTCTCCATGTTAAAATTCCACCAACAATGTTTTATCCCTGTAACATCAATCAACAGTTCCTGTCCACAATCATGTGAATAACTCATAATCATAATTGTGGTTCTAAATTCCTCTTCTTATCCAGGACGAAGATAATTTTTATCACCTGTCTTTACCTGAAACATCAAAGATCATGGTTAAACCAAATCATAGTTCCTGTTCATAATCATACTGATAAATTCATCTTTGCACTACAGGCCAAAGATAGTCGTCAACAGTTCATCTTTGCACTATTGGCCAAAGATATTCAACAACAGGTCATCATTGCACTACAGGCCAAAGATATTAATATCTCAAAGAAATATATAATCATTTCAGAATTTATATAAACAATAATTATAACCATGTTGATCAATTCACCTTTGAATTTAAGCTAAAGATAATCGTTTATAAATTCAATGGTCATGATCATACCAGTCAAAAATTCAACTTTGAACTACTGGCCAAATAGAACTCAAAGTCACGATCATACCAATAATCTACCCATCTTTAAATTCATGTCAAAGAGAAGTTTCATCACCAGGATTATAAAAATGTTATATATGATAATAAAAATAATATGATCAACAACTACATTTAATTTTAAGAGTAAGATTCATAAATCAACGAGAACTTGGTTAGAAAAAGAAACCAATTTTGTCGTAAATAGTACCCGTGAATAGTAACTCGTAAATAGTAACTTATGAATAGTAACTCATGAATAGTACTCCGTATTTGTACATAGTACCGTATACGTAAATAATGTCATATACGTAAATAGTGCAGTATACATGAATAGTGTCGTATACGTGAATAGTAACCCCGACATGAAAAAGGTAGAAATTCTACAATAAAATCCATACCAATATTTCGGTATAATGATATTGAAAGAATAACATCATTATGAAGAAAATAACATCCCTTACTATCCCTTACCTCAAAAGAATAGTACTTCTGGCTGAAATTTCGGATGTAATGCCAGAGGAAGCTTGCACTGAATATCAACTCTCAAAATATCTAAATACTCATAAAATACGCTCGATAATATATAGAGAGAGAAAACTTGTTTCTGGTGTGGTTTTTAATTCTAACATAAGCACTTATTTATAGGAAAATGCTAGAACGCTAAAGGGGACTAAATTAATAAAATATTATTAATTTTATTTTTCTTCTACGCATGCCTACTTTGAAAACTTATCAGCCCTCCACCTTTGAACAAAATTTCCAGCACATGTTTTCACAAAAAACAAAAGTGGGTCTCACCCATAATTTTAATAAAAACATTTAATTTCCGTAACTTCAATAATTCATAATAAATAGCCCTTTTATCAGAAAAATAATAATTTTATGTCCATTACATAGGAAATTAAATTCTCTACAACTTTGTAAGTTTAAGTTTTCCCAAATTTCAAACCAAAAATAACCGAAATCCACATACGGACGATTTTCAACACCTATTATAATTCATAACAAATCATACGTTAATTTTTAACGGTTCAAAATTTGTGGACATATACTCAACTTATATATGTATAACATATCCAAAAATCACAATGATCCAACGTTCGGATAAAAATTATAACTCACGCAATATAGCTTTAAGAACATTGATTTGATTTTCGGACTATAAGTCCCTCGTACCAGTTTCACTCAAACAGTCACCACGAAATATCCACAAAGAATATTTGGGTGATTAAAATTTCTACGATTAGCTTACTTCCAGGGATTTCTTTTGATATATGGCTTATCTCCTAGCTCATTATACACAAAGAGTTATGGATTTTATAAAATCAAGTAATGAACTAATTTTTCTAAACATCCCATATTTGGTTCTTCTTTTGATTTCTAGATTTCTCTCATTTGATTCATGCACCGTGAATTTAGTGTGAAAATATCACCATTATTATATTATTATATTATCATATTATACATTTATAATGTAATATAAAATATCAATTTTCAACAATTGACACTTTTCTAAGAATTCCTCCATTCCGACAAAATACTGATAAAACACCTCAGCATTAATTCGTTCATTCATATCCACACAAAATAAATATTTCCCTATCCATCCACATAGAATAAATATTTTCTTATCATATTAATCAATAATTAAATATTCATAAATAATATTATAGAATCACAATTATGACAACCAGGTCGTTCCCAAGAAAGAGGGAGCTTTCCGATAAGGATTTCTCCTTACTCGCGCGCAATTAGATGACCAAACCCCTTTCCTAGACAGAAATTCCTTAGACATTGCCAATAATGTTATCTAACAATATTATTCAAATAATATGAATTATTGATCTGATAATGGAAGTGCAGTGATAATTATTGAAACAACAATAATATCAACGTAGCAATTATTGACTCAATAAAATAAAATATTGAACAGTAATTACTATAATAATTATTGAGTAGTGCCTTCTTACGTAAGAATCAATAATCCAAAAATATTGTGGAATATCGTGTGCTACTGTGCAACAACGCGTATTACTTTACTTTACCCACCGGGTATTCCAACAGTTTTAACGGTAACAACTACGCTGTTATTTATAAAAAAACTCATACTTATCATTTTTTTCATCCGACAGTTATTCTGTTATGGGTCCCACAAATGGCTGCGCCGTTGTACGAATATTCTCCGACAACAATGAATATTTTATAACCACTAGCTTATTTTGCAAAATTTGCACATTTCACCCATAACTTTAAACTTTTATCAATTTAACTATTTACTAAATATAAAAATTGAATACTTTTATTTCATAAAATTCAGAGTCTTACATATTCTGTTAGGTATTGCATGTTTGATTTGATAATGATGTGATAATATTAATGTATATTTATACCAATAGCTTTTGTAAAGTTCTTAATAAGAAATTTGTTAGTTCCTGGAGGCACGAAAGTTATCTGGAAGGGGGGTTGAATAAATATTTTAAAATTTTCTTTTCAAAGAGTTACTTAACAGATTTGTTAATTAAATGATTAATTAAGCACAACATAATATATGTTTTAGTTATCCCCCTTAAGATAAAATCAAGGTTATAAATCAAACAGCAGTTACAACAGATATAACAGCTAAAGAGACTGAAAGTAAATGACACAGTGTTTTAAATGGTTCAGAGCAATCAAGACTCCTAGTCCAATCTTCTACTCCATGAGTAGAAAATCTACTAAGGATATTGATACAATCTTCGAATTATTGAGATTCTTTCAAGACCAGCAGTCTTGGAAAACTAGTTCACAAAGAACTCTTCAAGCCCAACAGATTTGAAATGTTAGTACACTAAGTACTCTTCAAACCTAGCAGGTTTAGCAGCTCTGCAATGAGTGTAGTTGAGGTTGTTGTTGTTGTTGTGCTACTAAGTTGCCTTAAGCCCAAGTTCTGATGAACTTAGAAGCAAAACAATATTTTGTTGAATCGTGGAGTGAAGATTTGTCAGATGTTTTTGTGATTTTCTTTTACGTTCTTGTTTCTTTCTTATCTGACATCTTCAATCAAAAGCATAAATAATAGAAGAGATGAAAAATATTATCATGAATAATTATTTAATTTCATCTTCATCCTAGATGAAAGAAATTAGCTAGACATTAAAAAATAATTAAACTAACTAAAATAAAGAAAAGAAGAAGATTAAAAAATAAATAAGAAAACTCCATTTAATTAACGATCATCCAACGAACGTACAATGGAGAAGTAATTTAATCTACTCCTACTCCTACTCCTAACCTAACCTAATACAAATACTTAATACTTCATCCTCTCTAAAACAAGAGACCTTTTTATAGGAAAAATAACTTTGAACCCTAATTTAGATTCATTGAACTTGGACACTTTTTTTTCTCCTTTCCATGTAGGTTTCAACTTCCTAGTGACAATCAACTTCTCAAAGAGATCTTCTAGAAAGACTTTTCTTTCTCTTTGCAAGATTCTTCTTGGATATTTCTTACATGAATAAGAGCATTAAATATCGCTTGATCAATTTTGATTTTATTGCAACAAATATTAAATCCTACAAAATAAATAAAATATTTTAATTTAATAAACTAATATAATTAAAATGACAAAATTAGAGATAATAAAATGTATGAATTATGTGTCTATCAAATACCCCCATATCTATCTTTTGCTCGTCCTCGATTAAAATAAAAACAAAATAAAATAAAAATTATACTACCCCATTTTCGTAGGAAATATGACTACAGTTAGCATTTGCAATAAGCATTTAAACCCCAAGGTTACCCCAAGTGGACGAGTTGTGTCTCGTGGGAGTTTACAGTGAATATAGCCAAAAAATTTAAAAAATATTTTTGGGTTCAACAAATTATAAAATTGAAAGAAAACTTATAAATATTCATGGGCATTATACATAAGTAAGATTAAATTCAAAATCACACTTTTATCTTATCAAAAATACTCGATTTTCATTTTTGACACCATCCTTCATTAAATCAATTTTATGTGATGCATTCATGTGTATATGATGTAACTCTTAGTAAAGATTTTTACCATGAAAATCAAGCAAGCTCTGTGACAACCCGAAAATTTCTAAAATCTTGAATGATTAGAATAAATGTTAAAGAATAAAACCTAGATGAGAATTTGAGGATTTGTTTACATTTTTCAAGTAAAACCTATATGGTTTGATATTCGAATATGAATAGAGAAAATATGGGTTACAAAATTTCTAAACCCTAGAAATGAATTAATATGTACTTGAAGGAATATCAAGGATAAGGTATTACGATACCTGTAAATTCGATGTGAACTGAATAGTCTAAGAGATGTTTTATAAGTACATATGGGAATTTTATTATTGGAGATAAGATTTCACATGAAGAGATGTTATGAGGTTAAACGAAGATGAGTATATGTATAGAAATATATATACTTAGTAAGGTTCTATATATATTTTAGCAAGAGAAATGATAAATTAAGTTAATGATATAATGATCAAGATAAAACTATGTTAGTAATTAACATATCTTGAGTGTTGGCCTTGACTGACAAATAAGAATTTAAAGAAGTACAAAGTCGTTAGTTAATACGATTAGTAATGAGAATAGAGTAATTTAACTCGGTTGCGTCTGGAACGTCGAGTTTAGTCAGAATGGACAGTAAACACAAAATATATAAAGGTTGACTTTTGGTCAAAGTCAACAGTTGATTTTTTATGGAGAAAAGTCAAAATTAGTGTGAGAAGTGAAATATGATATGATTATGTGAATTATTAGTATGATTAAATAAATATACATTATATAATGTGAATACATTTATTTTGTATATAGAAGTGAATTAAGAATTAAGTTATGTAACCTAATATATATATTAGGTGTGATAATTAAATAACCTGAGAGGTTATAATATGGGAGAATATTAGTATATAAATATATATACTGACATTAAGAGATTTATTTTATATATCTCAAATAATTAATTTTATAACCAAGTCTAGTTGTGTTATGAAATTTAATAAGGGATAAGTAAGGAATTTATTTTCTAGTGTAAGAGGAAATGAAAACCCTGATTAAATGATTTGGGTTGGAATAGAATTAAAAATAATGGATTATAATAAGGTCATAGCTCAAGAATTTAAGGAGAGTCCAAGATAATTAAAATTTGATGGACTAAGGAAATTATATTATTTTAACAAGCCCAATTAATTAATTAAGCATGCGACTTGTAGATAAAGTGATTAAGGACAATTAATTATTTAATCTAGCCCAACATATTATAAATAGGACAAGTATTATAATGACCCAATCTATTTAGGGTTGAAAGCTCAAGTTGGTTTTTGTTAGTAAGTAAACAAGTAAAATGGCTAGCTCAATGGAATTAATTAAAAGCCCAAAGCTTAGCTCATTTGTGATGGACATGTGATAAAGCAATTAATTAAAGGTTCAAAGGGATTTTATATGGTGGCCCAAGAGTTGGCCCAATCAATGATTTAAAAAGGTCAAAATGTGATCCAAGTATGAGGAACATTTTTGGGACAAAGAAGTTAAGCCCACTTGTGCAAGAATAATAAATTGTATTAAGTTAAGAGATATATTTTTATTATCTCAAGTTATTAATTTTATAACTTGATTAAAATAAGTTTGATTGGGTTATAAAAATTTAGTGTACTAGAGTATTGATTTAAATTCTAATTATTTGGAATGGATACTCTAATTAAATATTTAGGGTGAGATAAGATGGAATGATTGGACTATGTATATATTACATGGCCCAAAGGATTAATTGGAAGCCCAAACATTTATGGGACATGTCTCAATTTTTTTTAAAACCAATTAGTGATGATGGACATTTTGTGCATTCAATAAATCAATTAAATAGAGTAAAATTTGGATAATAAGAGCCCATTTGTCCAAATTAAAAGGTATATAAAAAAGAAGATATTTTGTCTAGATAAGGCCATATGGCCGGATAAAAAAAATAGAGAGAAGAGATAAGAAGAGGATAAGGAAGATAACAGAGAGAAGGAAAAGAAAGAAAAAAGAGAAAGAAGAGAACGGGAGGGAGAAAGAGGGAAGAAGGGAAAGAGGGGCGGCAGCCTTGATGAGGAAGAAGATGGAGAAGAAAGATCTCCATGGAAGAAGGAAGAAGAAGAAGAAGGAGAAGAAAAGCAATGGGTATAACTTCTCTCTCTCTAATCTCTTTCTATGGAATTTTTTTATGAAAGGGGTTTTTAATTTGGATGTTTAAAATCCTAAGATCTATGTGATATATATGGATTCATGTATGGATTTAGCTATTTTGGGTGTTGTTTTGGTTTGAAACCAAAAGAAAAGAAAAGAAATAAATTTTCTAGTTTAAAAACCCAAAATTTCTATGTATTTTGAAAATCCACCATTTTTAATCTAATGCTTCTTTTTGTGATCTGTCAAAATGTAGTGCTAGATATATGTGTTAGCTAGTAAACCCAAGTGGTAGAACTCAAAAATCACGTTTCTAAAAGTCGTGGTATTGATTTATGTGAAAACAGTCCCGGTTTTAGGAACTATTTTGGATCAGTCCGTAGCAGGGGCAATTTTGTCCAGTTTTTTGTGCTTTAAAACTTCTGGGCTTTTGGTATGTTGTAGTAAACTGATTAAGCTTTCCATAGACTCTGGAACAGACTAATTCCGGCTCCGGATGAGGTAGTTATGGCATTCGGAAGGTGCGTAATCAAAAATTGTTCACCAATCCCGAACAGCCTCTTTTGTTTAAATTTTTGGACTGATGTGTTCGGATTTTGGGGAAACATCGTGAGACAAAAGTTGTAGCCCTGGAAGTTATCTTCGCGTGGGCTCAAGAATCGCTGAAAATTTTTTAAAACTAGAGAGTTATGGCTGTTTTAGCAAGGCTGGGTAAGATCCAAAAAAAATATTGAAAATCAAATTGTCCAAAAATAGGAAAAATACGATTTATGATGTGAGACCCTTGAGCATAACGTTTGCAAGTTCGTAATGAAGTTTTGGGTTGGGTTTGAGGTGTTGTGATGTTTGTGACATTTTAGAATGCTTAAACGAGTTTATTAATTATGAAATAGAAAATAATTGAAATAAATTGTTTATTTATGTGATTAATGACTTAAGTTATTTTTATATGACTAATAGTATTGTATTGAGACATTATTAGTAGTATTTGAGGGAAATGTTATTAAAAGGTTAGTAACCTTAGTATAAAATATTATTACATATTAATAATATTCGACGGGAGATTAAAATAAGAGATTTATGTTATTTCTCAACACAATTGAATCTTCAAGCTAAAAGCTAAGCTTGGGGCTGTTGAACAAAGTTTGGATTGCTATTATTTTATGGGGCTGTTTAGTATTGCTTGGAAATATGATGGGTTAAAATAATAATAATAATAATAATAATAATAAAATTGATTGTGTGGTCAATGAGAATATTTAAAATATAACTGTACAAGTTATATGGCATGTTTGTGTGGTGAATACGTTCATATATAGTGTAAAATATTTATATACTCAAATGTGAGAGACCTTTATTTGGTTTAGAAAGGTTAAAATGAATTAAGTTTCTAAATAAACTAATATTCGTTTTGAGTAAGAATAAGTAATGTTGGTTTGTATAAAACTAATAATTGTTATTGATGAATATACATGTATGTTTTATAACATATTCGATTATCTAATATGTGTGTGCATGTAAATATAATTCTGTAGGAATTGTGGAGAAACTCTAAGTTAAATTTTGTGGTAATCTCCAATCAAGGAAAGTTTTTCGGTTCTATGATGTTTGTGGATTAAATGTGATTATGTGGTGAGTTACATACCATGCTTTATGAATAGTTAAAGTCAAAATATGACTAAGTTAATTGGGTTATGGAACTCAATTTATATGTGATATGTGATAGCATGTGTTGTATAATGTAACCCGATAAATTAGAAATGTATAATGCATGAATGTATGCTTTGTAAGGAATTATTGTTGCATGTGGGATATGCATAGTAAATAATACATGTTGCAGGAATATATGCATAATAAAGGAAATATAGTGCATATGGAATTGTCTGCTATGTGAAACATAATAGACTGTTAAATTTGCTGGGCTGTCGAGCTCAATCTTGCAAACACAAACTTTTTGCAGGTTAATGATGTTAGGCAATATTACTTGCTATAAGGATGAGGAAGATTGAACGATGTGCAAAAATGAATACATTTTCTTGAATTAGAAATGGTATAAATCTATGATTGATAGTTGTGTCAAATGTAATTGGCAGTTATGTATAGTTTGAAATGTTGAATGGTTAATGAATGTTTATTCTGAAATGACAATAGATATGATTCTAAAATGAATGAATCATCAATATAAAAGATATGAAGTATTGAGACTTAAGCTTTTAATACGTTTACACAAATTATACAAATCATATAATAAATATGATTTTAGTATAAGAAAGAATTGTAAAGGTTGCGATTCAGGGAATGAATGACTGAAAAAAAAAAATTATTATTCTGAAATTTTTAGCTATTTTAACATTAAATAATATTTTAAAGCTAGAACAAGGTAGTATTAACGCACAAGATCGGGAAGAAAAATAGTCTCGATTTTGGGGGCGCTACAGTTGGTATCAAAGCTGTAGGTTATAAACCTTAGGTAGGTGTACCTTAGGCTATAACCGCGGAGATGATGATAAGTAATAAACTCGAATAGAGTTTAAGCGATAAGAGATGAATTTATGGAAATTCATCATTAAGTAAAGAAGAAGATAAAGAAGATTCAAAGAAGAATCTTAAAGAGCTATAAAGATAAGAATCCGGAGTTACCTGACTCCAGTAATAGAGATGAAAAATGATACTAAATAGACGGTGTCTATAAGATGAAAAGTGCAAATAAAATCATAATATAATATGATTAAAGAGAATTATAAGAAGATCGTAAAATAAAACGATCTTAAGTATAAGGATAAATGATTTCCAGATAAGATCACCCCGTGATCTGATAAGGTTATGACAGTCAGAAAGAATCGATCTTATGATTGAAAAGTTTAAAACAAGATGTTGTGTGTAAGTTGTACTATGAAATTGTACTATGAAAACTCATGAAAGAGTTATGAATTGTAAATACGGATTAAATAAAATTCGTATGGAGTAAGTGTGGAGCTAGAATTATGTGGGATTTCAATTGAGGACTCATGTCAGTAGCTGAGTTGTATGATTCTTCGTATGGGCGGGGAATTTATACTTAGTTTTAGAATCACTTAGCTTCCTGGTCGATGTAGTGGTTAGGTTGACCAATTCTTTGTATGAGCAGAGAATTGTTCACTTAGCTTCCTATATTGATTAGTGGCCGAGTTTGGTTTGACAACCACTTAGTTTCTGGCACTGATAATCATTGAAATGTTTGTGTCGCGCTATTTGCTATATGCGTGTTAAGAGGGTGATTCCTTTCTCATGTATATAACAAATAGATAGGTCATAGGTAGATGATATAAAGTTAAGTACGAGTTCTTAAAACTAATACTTATGTGACATTCTTGACTCATAGTTATATGAAATGTTTATGAACCCCTTAGCGAATGGACGCCAAAGGTCTGTCTAGGAAAGTTCTTAAACTCATATAATTGTGGCCAGGCTATGAACTCATAAGTGTTGTTTTATGAACTGGGTATAGTTGTGTGTGAATGAAGTGTTAAGAATAATAGGAATAGATAAAATGTTTAAGCAAATGATTTGAAATATCAAAATTTGTTTTTAATTATCACTCATGTACCATGTAACCTGGTGCAGAGATGATAAAAATGTGATAGAGTTGTAAATACAGGAATACTTATTGTGAATTTGACCTTTGCGCGCGTTTTGAGTATCTTTGATAGATACCCGAGAAATTTGCGTATGTATCAAAGTAAATCTTTGATAGATACCCAAGAAATTTGCGTATGTATCAAAGTAAATCTTTGATAGATACCCGAGAAGTTTGAGTATCTTTGATAGATACCCGAGAAGTTTGAGTATCTTTGATAGATACCCGAGAAAATAAGTTCAAGATCTTGTGTGATCGCTCAGTATAAATGGTGTAAAGTGCACGGTGTAAGGTGTAAGGTGAATTTCGGGGACGAAATTCTTATAAGGAGGGGTGAATGTGACAACACGAAAATTTTTAAAATCTTGAATGATTAGAATAAAGGTTAAAGAATAAAACTTAGATGAGAATTTGAGGATTTATTTAATGTTTTCAAGTAAAACCTATATGGTTTGATATTAGAATGTGAATAGAGAAAATATGGGTTACAAAATTTCTAAACCCTAGAAATGAATTAATATGTACTTGAAGGAATATCAAGGATAAGGTATTACGATACCTGTAAATTCGATGTGAACTGAATAGTCTAAGAAATGTTTTATAAGTACATATGAGAATTTTATTATTGGAGATAAGATTTCACATGAAGAGATGTTATGAGGTTAAACGAAGATGAGTATATGTATAGAAATATATATACTTAGTAAGGTGCTATATATATTTTAGCAAGAGAAATGATAAATTAAGTTAATGATATAATGATCAAGATAAAACTATGTTAGTAATTAACATAGCTTGAGTGTTGGCCTTGACTGACAAATAAGAATTTGAAGAAGTATAAAGTCGTTAGTTATTACGATTAGTAATGAGAATGGAGTAATTTAAAACTCAAAATTTGAGTTAGAGATAGAATTTTGAAGCATGGACTGCTCGGTTGCGTCTGGAACGTCGAGTTTAGTCAGAATAGACAGTAAACATAAAATATATAAAGGTTGACTTTTGGTCAAAGTCAACAGTTGACTTTTTATGGAGAAAAGTCAAAATTAGTGTGAGAAGTGAAATATGATATGATTATGTGAATTATTAGTATGATTAAATAAATATACATTATATAATGTGAATACATTTATTTTGTATATAGAAATGAATTAAGAATTAAGTTATGTAACCTAATATATATATTATGTGTGATAATTAAATAACCTGAGAGGTTATAATATGGGAGAATATTAGTATATAAATATATATACTGACATTAAGAGATTTATTTTATATATCTCAAATAATTAATTTTATAACCAAGTCTAGTTGTGTTATGAAATTTAATAAGGGATAAGTAAGGAATTTATTTTCTAGTGTAAGAAGAAATGAAAACCCTGATTAAATAATTTGGGTTGGAATAGAATTAAAAATAATGGACTATAATAAGGTCATTGCTCAAGAATTTAAGGAGAGTCCAAGAGAATTAAAATTTGATGGACTAAGGAAATTATATTATTTTAACAAGCCTAATAAATTAATTAAGCATGGGACTTGTAGATAAAGTGATTAAGAGCAATTAATTATTTAATCTAGCCCAACATATTATGTATAGGACAAATATTATAATGACCCAATCTATTTAGGGTTGAAAGCTCAAGTTGGTTTTTGTTAGTAAGTAAACAAGTAAAATGGCTAGCTCAATGAAATTAATTAAAAGCCCAAAGCTTAGCTCATTTGTGATGGACATGTGATAAAGCAATTAATTAAAGGTTCAAAGGGATTTTATATGGTGGCCCAAGAGTTGGCCCAATCAATGATTTAAAAAGGTCAAAATGTGATCCAAGTATGAGGAACATTTTTTGGGACAAAGAAGTTAAGCCCACTTGTAGGAGAATAATAAATTGTATTAAATTAAGAGATATATTTTTATTATCTCAAGTTATTAATTTTATAACCTAATTAAAATAAGTTTGATTGGGTTATAAAAATTTAGTGTACTAGAGTAATGATTTAAATTCTAATTATTTGGAATGAATACTCTAATTAAATATTTAGGGTAAGATAAGATGGAATGATTGGACTATGTATATATTACATGGCCCAAAGGATTAATTGGAAGCCCAAACATTTATGGGACATGTCTCAATTTTTTTAAAAACCAATTAGTGATGATGGACATTTTGTGCATTCAATAAATCAATTAAATATAGTAAAATTTGGATAATAAGAGGCCATTTGTCCAAATTAAAAGGTATATAAAAAAGAAGATATTTTGTCTAGATAAGGCCATATGGTCGGATAAAAAAAATAGAGAGAAGAGATAAGAATAGGATAAGGAAGATAACAGAGAGAAGAAAAAGAAAGAAAAAAGAGAAAGAAGAGAACGGGAGGGAGAAAGAGGGAAGAAGGGGAAGAGGGGCGGCAGCCTTGATGAGGAAGAAGATGGAGAAGAAAGATCTCCATGGAAGAAGGAAGAAGAAGAAGAAGGAGAAGAAAAGCAATGGGTATAACTTCTCTCTCTAATCTCTTTCTATGGAATTTTTTTATGAAAGGGGTTTTTGATTTGGATGTTTAAAATCCTAAGATCTATGTGATATATATGGATTCATGTATGTATTTAGCTATTTTGGGTGTTGTTTTGGTTTGAAACCAAAAGAAAAGAAATAAATTTTCTAGTTTAAAAACCCAAAATTTCTATGTATTTTGAAAATCCACCATTTTTAATCTAATGCTTCTTTTTGTGATCTGTCAAAAAGTAGTGCTAGATATATGTGTTGGCTAGTAAATCTAAGTGGTAGAACTCAAAAATCACGTTTCTAAAAGTCGTGGTATTGATTTATGTGAAAACAGTCCCGGTTTTAGGAACTGTTTTGGATCAGTCCGTAGCAGGGGCAATTTCGTCCAGTTTTTTGTGCTTTAAAACTTCTGGGCTTTTGGTATGTTGTATTACACTGAATTAAGCTTTCCATAGACTCTGGAATGGACTAATTCCGGCTCCGGATGAGGTAGTTATGGCATTCGGAAGGTGCATAATCAAAAACTGTTCACCAATCCCGAACAGCCTCTTTTGTTTAAATTTTTGGACTGATGTGTTCGGATTTTGGGGAAACATTGTGAGACAAAAGTTGTAGCCCTGGAAGTTATCTTCGCGTGGGCTCAAGAATCGCTGGAAAATTTTTAAAACGCGAGAGTTATGGCTGTTTTAGCAAGGCTGGGTAAGATCCAAAAAAATATTGAAAATCAAATTGTCCAAAAATAGGAAAAATGCGATTTATGATGTGAGACCCTTGAGCATGGCGTTTGCAAGTTCGTAATGAAGTTTTGGGTTGGGTTTGAGGTGTTGTGATGTTTGTGACATTTTAGAATGCTTAAACGAGTTTATTAATTATGAAATAGAAAATAATTGAAATAAATTGTTTATTTATGTGATTAATGACTTAAGTTATTTTTATATGACTAATAGTATTGTATTGAGACATTATTAGTAGTATTTGAGGGAAATGTTATTAAAAGGTTAGTAACCTTAGTATAAAATATTATTGCATATTAATAATATTCGACGGGAGATTAAAATAAGAGATTTATGTTATTTCTCAACACAATTGAATCTTCAAGCTAAAAGCTAAGCTTGGGGCTGTTGAACCAAGTTTGGATTGCTATTATTTTATGGGGCTGTTTAGTATTGCTTGGAAATATGATGGGTTAAAATAATAATAATAATAATAATAATAATAATAATAATAATAAAATTGATTGTGTGGTCAATGAGAATATTTAAAATATAACTGTACAAGTTATATGACATGTTTATGTGGTGAATACGTTCATATATAGTGTAAAATATTTATATACTCAAATGTGAGAGACCTTTATTTGGTTTAGAAAGGTTAAAATGAATTAAGTTTCTAAATAAACTAATATTCGTTTTGAGTAAGAATAAGTAATATTGGTTTGTATAAAACTAATAATTGTTATTGATGAATATACATGTATGCTTTGTAACATATTCGATTATCTAATATGTGTGTGCATGTAAATATAATTCTGTAGGAATTGTGGAGAAACTCTAAGTTAAATTTTGTGGTAATCTCCAATCAAGGAAAGTTTTTCGGTTCTATGATGTTTGTGGATTAAATGTGATTATGTGGTGAGTTACATACCATGCTTTATGAATAGTTAAAGTCAAAATATGACTAAGTTAATTGGGTTACAGAACTCAATTTATATGTGATATGTGATAGCACGTGTTGTATAATGTAACCCGATAAATTAGAAATGTATAATGCATGAATGTATGCTTTGTAAGGAATTATTGTTGCATGTGGGATATGCATAGTAAAGAATACATGTTGCAGACATATATGCATAATAAGGGAAATATAGTGCATATGAAATTGTGTGCTATGTGAAACATGATAGACTGTTAAATTTGCTGGGCTGTCGAGCTCAATCTTGCAAACACAAACTTTTTGCAGGTTAATGATGTTCGGCGATATTACTTGCTATACGGATGATGAAGATTGAACGATGTGCAAAAATGAATACATTTTCTTGAATTAGAAATGGTATAAATCTATGATTGATAGTTGTGTCAAATGTAATTGGCAGTTATGTATAGTTTGAAATGTTGAATGGTTAAAGAATGTTTATTCTTAAATGAGAATAGATATGATTCTAAAATGAAAGAATCATCAATATAAAAGATATGAAGTATTGAGACTTAAGATTTTAATACATTTACACGGATTATACAAATCATATAATAAATATGATTTTAGTATAAGAAAGAATTGTAAAGGTTGCGATTCAGGGAATGGATGACTGAATTTTTTTTAATTATTCCGAAATTTTTAGCTATTTTAACATTAAATAATATTTTAAAGCTAGAACAAGGTAGTATTAATGCACAAGATCGGGAAGGAAAATAGCCTCGATTTTGGGGGCGCTACAAGCTCATTTTTATTTTTCTTTCTTTTTTTCCTTCCTTTTTTCCATTTTTTTAATTTTGATTCTTGACTTGTGTAATGTCTCGTTTTCTTAGGCTTTTCAGAGTTACTCATGAAGTTAGAGTTAGACCAATGACTCCAAAACCAATTGACTTTAGGGCACTAGGTGTAGAGACACCCCTAAAGACTTACTAACTCGAGTAACAAATACCACAAAACTAGACTAGTCAACTGCTTTTATCCATCACATTTTTCTGCGTGAATATCAATGTTTCCCGTTGTAAGACCCCAACTTTTATGAATAAAGAATAATTTTCTCAAAATATATTTTTGAATATTAAGGTGTGGATTTGATATAATGTTATAGTTGTGGGTAATATTTAAAAATTTTGCAAAGTAAGCAAGTGGTTATATAATATTCGATTGGTCGGGAAATATTCGTTTTAACAGGGTATATTCGTATGACGACACAATCATTGGTGGATGATGAGTGGGATTTAAACCTGCGAATCGGATATTTTCTGCCTTAAGAACTTGCCTGGATTCATAGTTTTTATATAGTTTTATTGGGAATATAGTGTTTTTGTATTTAATCGTTGCATTGCAGAGCTTCGCAGTGTTTTTGCTGCTTTGAAGGGGCAAAACTGTCATTTTGAGCTTTCCCGCGCCGCGGCGCCAAGGCCAGAGTCATTGGCCGCGCCGCAGCGCCACATGCTGTCCCACACTGACAAAAAGCCGCGCCGCAGCGCCACTTACCATATGCTGGCTCGCGCTGCAGCGCGAGCTCCGTGTCCAAGTTCCTTAGGCCGCGCCGCAGCGCGACTCAAAAGCTTCGTGGCCCGCGCCGCGGCGCCACCTCCGGTTCCCAGGCAGACAGGAAGTGTTTGACCTAGAAAATGTTAGAGGATATAAGGAGAGAGAGGCGGCTGTTAGAAAAGGAGAGGATAGAGCAGAAAAAGATAGAAAAGAAAGCTAGAAAATAGAGAAGAGGAGAAGAGAAAGCTTGTTGAAAAGAGATCCGAGGCTCTGGTTCGGCGGAAGGAGGCGGTGCTGTAGGCGGTCCATACCCTTCGCCCCTTACATGAGATTCTGCCCCGTCCCAAACAGTGAAGCGTTTGATCGTCAGATGGTCAATTATAGTCATGGGCGGCGAAACTGTCTCATCAAGCCCCCACTTAACCCCTGCATGCTTGCACAATGTTGTGATCACAGATGGATGGGGAAGTCCCGAAACGACCGTACTCTTGATTGCCTTAATGATCGAGTCGTGGATGAGAACTCCTATATCCACGTTCAAGCCCGTGACAATGGCGAAAAGCAGAATCGCCCTGTCTTTAGTCACATCGCTTAGGTGACGGGTCGGTAGCATGGAGGCGCAAATGAAGCTGTACCACGCCTTCCCGTAGCGACTGAGCGCAGCAGCCGGGAAGCTGGTCTTCTCACCGGTATAATCATTTTTTTTCCACGCCGTGCCAGGCTTGCAGAGCCTTCTGATAACATCCTCCTGGTCATAACTGCGGAGCCCCAGCTGCAAATAATCATTACCCGCGTAGTTGGGTGCGTCGAACAGTGCATTGATTGCTATACTGTCAAATGACACCGGTCTACCCCGGACTATAACCACAGCAGGACCATCAGGACTCGCGTTGGCATAGAATTCCCGAACCACAGGCACAACAGCAGATACGGGCGGCTTGGTGAAGTTTACCCACTTCCGCTCGATGATCATATTCATGAGCTCCCCGTCCTTTCTATCGGGCCGCAACCCCCGCTCAGGAAGCAAATTGAGCTTGCCAAAGGAGTCTCTGTACCGCTTCCACGTTGCCTCACTAACAAACTTGGCAGGGTCCCAAGCCTGTAGCGGTGCCGCGATAGAAGACGAAGATCCGCTGACACTAAGACGCTGCCTTTTTGGTGCCATGGTAACAGTAAGCTTGAATCAAACTTCAGCGGAACGACCCTAGAAGCACGGCCAACCTCAACCCCAAAGCAAACCCAGCGAAGATTAAACCAAGACAGCCCCAATTGGCCTACACTTTTGGTTCAGGCAAATTATCGAACACCTTGCGTGCGACGCCCAAACAAAACCTGGACAGCCCTTAATTGAACTAGCTCTAACCCGATTTTCGTCAGTGGAAATCGCCCCAAAACACACTAGAAGAAGAGCACGGAAAAGAACTTAAACAAAATCTCGGATCCAAAGAAAACTCTCTAAATTACCTTTGGAAGGAAACCTAGCACTTGAGTGGGGGGAGCCTTTGATGAATTGATGCAAATCAGATTGTTAGAGGTTGAGTAGAGACACGACCGATGAAGACAAGGATATGGCTGATGGATCGCAGGTGCAGGATGCCAAGAGGGAGACTGCAGAGATGGTTGAGAAGAGTAGGAGACTTAGCCGATCAGTCTGCTTTATAAAGCAATTGGGAAACAAAATCTCGCTAGTGGCGCCGCGGCGCGAGGTATTGTATGTTGTTTGGCGCCGCGGCTCGATTTTGCAGTAGCTGGCAACTTCTTGTGGCGCCGCGGCGCGAGCTTTTCCTTTGTTGGATGGCGCCGCGGCGCGAGTTTGCAGTAACTGTGTACATCTTTTGACGCCGCGGCGCGAGATATCCTTTGTTGGATGGCGCCGCGGCGCGAGTTTGCAGTAACTGTGTACATTTGGTGGCGCCGCGGCGCGAGATATCCTTTGTTGGATGGCGCCGCGGCGCGAAATAGCAGTAGCCGGGTACTTCTTGTGGCGCCGCGGCGCGAAATCCTCTTTGGTGGATGGCGCCGCGGCGTGAGTTCCTGCACTCTGAGTCCTTTTTCCATCTGTTAACTGCACAGACCAAAACAAGCACAACAACTACCCTACACAAGCAAACATACATTATTAAAAACACAACAAACTCTATAAGCAACATGTTAAACACAAAACATAAAAGCTATCAGCTAAGCGAAGTGATAAAATTAACAATCACTGAATAAACTTGGAATCAGTGAAGAAACAACTAATATTTATACCGAGGTGGGGGTGCCTCCCCACCAAGCGCGTGTTTTATAGTCGTCAGCTTGACTATTCATCCCGACTTAGGTCGGGTCTCCAAGTGTAATGGAGGTATTTTGACGGTCAACCTCGCCGCCCCAGTAGTGCTTTAAACATTGCCCATTCACCTTGAATGTGGAATCGGAATTTGGATCCATAAGCTCAATTGCTCCATGGGGATAAACCTTAGCTATAGTGAAGGGGCCCGACCATCGGGACTTTAGCTTCCCGGGAAACAATTTTAGCCGGGAGTTAAACAGAAGAACTTGCTGACCCGGTTCAAAATGCCTCTCAAGGATCTTCTTGTCGTGCCACTTCTTGGTCTTTTCCTTGTACAACTTGGCGTTTTCATATGCCCGCAGACGAAATTCATCTGCTTCATTCAGTTGTAACAGCCGTTTTTCGCCGGCTGCGTCAAGATCAAAGTTAAGCTTTTGAATCGCCCAGTAAGCGCTGTGCTCCAATTCGACCGGTAGATGACAAGCTTTTCCATAAACTAGTCGGTAAGGAGACATTCCGATGGGCGTTTTATACGCTGTGCGGTAGGCCCATAATGCATCATCAAGCTTCTTCGACCAATCCTTACGGTTTGGGTTAACGATCTTTTCCAGGATTCGTTTCACCACTCGGTTTGAAATTTCAACTTGGCCGCTGGTCTGAGGGTGGTAAGCAGTGGCTATTTTATGAGTTACCCCATACTTGGCTAGAAGTGCTTCAAAATACTTATTGCAGAAGTGTGACCCTTCATCGCTAATTATGGCCCGAGGTGTGCCAAAACGGGTGAAAATATTCTTTTTGAGGAACTGAAGCACCACCTTCGCATCATTTGTCGGCAAGGCAACTGCTTCCACCCACTTTGAGACATAGTCAACTGCCACCAGGATGTAGAGATTGTTGAACGAGGACGGGAAAGGTCCCATAAAATCAATGCCCCAGACATCAAACAACTCTACTTCTAGAATATTTTGCAACGGTAGTTCATGCCGCTTCGAAATAGTGCCCACCCGTTGGCATCTGTCACAATGCATCACATATGCGTGAGCATCTTTAAAAAGGGTGGGCCAATAGAATCCTGACTGTAGCACTTTAGCGGTAGTTCGCTGGCCGCCGAAATGACCTCCATAAGTAGATGAATGGCAATGATGCAACACGTCTTCAATTTCTTCTTCAGGCAAACATCTGCGCAAGATCTGATCCGAACACTGCTTGAATAGGAAAGGCTCGTTCCAAAAATATTGCTGGGTATCTTTAAGGAATTTCTTCCTTTGTTGGAAACTCAGGCCTTGAGGGATAACTTGGCAAACGACGTAATTTGCAAAGTCCGCATACCACGGGGCTTTGCCATGTACCAATAAGAGCTGCTCGTCTGGAAAGAATTCATTTATAGCCCTGTCGGCTTCAGTAGACGATGTAGTGTTTTCCAATCTACTTAAATGGTCGGCAACTTGATTCTCAGTTCCCTTCTTGTCTCTGATTTCTAAGTCAAATTCTTGTAGGAGCAAAACCCACCGTATCAATCTCGGCTTAGCGTCCTTCTTTTCAATCAAATACTTGATTGCTGAGTGATCGGTGTATACGATCACTTTTGTCCCGATGAGGTATGAACGGAACTTATCAAAAGCATACACTACTGCCAACAGCTCCTTCTCAGTGGTAGTATAGTTTAACTGCGCGTCTGTCAGCGTCTTGCTGGCATACTAGATAGTGTGGAAGACCTTCTCCCTTCGCTGGCCTAAAACTGCCCCTATAGCAAAATCACTAGCATCGCACATAAGCTCAAAAGGGTAGGTCCAGTCAGGAGCTACCACAATAGGTGCTGTGACAAGTTTTGTCTTTAAGGATTCAAAAGCGCCCAAGCATGCGGCATCAAAGTGGAAGGGCTGATCTTTTTCCAGCAGGGTGCACAACGGTTTGGTAATGCGCGAAAAGTCCTGGATGAACCTTCTGTAAAATCCGGCGTGCCCGAGAAAACTCCTTACCCCTTTTACTGAGGTGGGCGGGGGAAGGTTGTTGATGACATCTATCTTGGCCTTATCAACCTCAATACCTCCAGCAGAAATCCGATGACCCAAAATAATGCCCTCTTCAACCATGAAGTGACACTTCTCCCAATTTAGCACAAGGTTTGTTTCGGCGCAGCGATGGAGAACTGCAGTCAGATTTGTCAGGCAGTTATCAAACGAGCTCCCAAACACAGAGAAGTCGTCCATGAAGACCTCCAGGGTCTTTTCAACCATGTCAGAGAAGACTGACATCATACATCGCTGAAACGTAGCGGGGACATTGCACAACCCGAAAGACATCTTCCGAAAGGCAAAAGTCCCATATGGACATGTGAATGTCGTCTTCTCCTGATCTTCTGGGGCAATAGAAATCTGATTGTACCCCGAGTATCCATCCAGTAAACAGTAGTATTCATGTCCAGCCAACCGATCGAGCATTTGATCAATGAAAGGGAGAGGAAAGTGATCCTTACAGGTTGCTTTGTTCAGTTTCCTGTAATCCATGCACACTCTCCATCCAGTCACCGTCCTGGTGGGAATAAGTTCATTATTCTCATTGGGCACAACTGTCATGCCTCCTTTCTTGGGTACACACTGGATCGGACTAACCCACGGACTATCGGAGATGGGGTAGATAATGCCCGCATCAAGCAATTTAATGATTTCTTTCCTGACGACCTCTTTCATTATCGGATTTAGCCGCCTCTGGTGCTCTATAGAAGGTTTTGAGCCTTCCTCCAATAGGATCTTGTGCATGCAAATAGTTGGACTGACCCCTTTTATGTCTGCAATCGACCATCCCAACGTCGTTTTGTACTTCTTTAGCACAATGAGCAACTTCTCTTCCTGACACTTGGTTAGAGAAGCAGAAATTATCACAGGTAATGAAAGAGAATTTCCCAAATATGCATACCTTAGATGATTAGGCAACGGTTTTAGCTCAAGAACTGGAGGCTCAATGATTGACGGCAAACCCTTGGAAGTTGATGCCTCAGTATCTTTAAGAGACTCGAATTGGCGGTGCGAATGCCTTGATCTTAGTGGATCTTCAAGCCACATGGCACATTCAATATGCGATGGCTCTTCCGTAGTACTCGCCCCGGTTAGCGTAGCTTCTAGAGAATCTTTAATGCACGTCTCTGAGAATACCCCATTCACTGCTTCAGCAATGGTAGTGACCTGGAAGCAATCCTCAGGGGTGTTAGGATACTTCAGAGCACGGAAAACATTGAAGGTCACCTCTTGGTCTTGAACTCTCATAGTTAGTTCCCCTTTTTGGACGTCAATCAGGGTTCTTCCAGTTGCCAAAAATGGCCTCCCCAATATTATCGGGATTTCTCTATCTTCCTCAAAATCAAGAACTATGAAATCTGCCGGAAATATGAACTTGTCCACCTTCACTAGCACATCCTCCACAATTCCCTTCGGATAAGTCAAAGATCTGTCAGCCAATTGCAGGGTTATGCTAGTCGGCTTGGCTTCATTAAGACCCAATTTTTTGTAAATGGAAAGGGGCATCAAGTTTATGCTGGCCCCTAGGTCACACAGAGCCTTTCCAATGAATTGGTCCCCAATTGTGCACGGGATTGTAAAACTTCCCGGATCTTTGAGCTTAGGCGGAAGTTTGTTTTGGAGGATTGCACTGCTTTCTTCAGTTAAAGCCACCGTCTCATAGTCTCCCAATTTCCGCTTCTTGGACAAAATGTCCTTCATGAACTTTACATAACTGGGCATTCCTTCCAACGCCTCTGCAAATGGAATGTTAATGTGCAATCTTTTGAACACCTCTAAGAATTTGGAAAATTGCTTATCTAGTTTCTGCTTTTGCATCCGCTGGGGGAAGGGTACTTGAGGGAGAGGCCGATGTATTGCAGTGATAGGAGGAGATGGTGTCGGGGGTCTGTCTTGACCACTTGCGTCACCCCCATCTTTCTCAACAGTCTCCGTTTCAGGAGTTGCCTCTTCAGCAGCCCCATTGTCGTTCACAGGAATTTTCTCACCACTTTGTACTTGAGTGATTCTCCCACTTCTGAGGGTTACTGCTTTACACTGTTCCTTGCCTTCCCGTTTAGGGTTGACATCAGTGTCACTAGGCAATGCGCCTTGTGGCCGACTGTTTAATGCAGTAGCCAACTGACCCATTTGTACTTCAAGATTCCTAATGGAGGCCTCTTGATTGTTACTTCTGGTTTCGTTCTGGGCTATGTACCTAGAAAGCAGATCTTCTAAACTTGGTTTTCTCTCCTGTTGAAGGGGAGGATGGTGAAACTGATTCTGAAAGCTTTGAGGTTGTTGGTTGAACTGAGTTGTAGGTTGGAATCCGGGAGGGTTAGCATAACTCTGCTTGGTAGAAGGAGGTTGTGGTTGGTTGGGGTTATTGCTGTTGTTGTTGTTATTACTCCATGAAAAATTTGGATGATTTCGCAACCCCGGATGGTAATGAGTGGGAAGGTTTGAGTTTTGTTGCCGCCCGTAGTTAGAAACAAATTGTACCGATTCAGGGCTTATAGCATACAGATCGGTCGGGTGGCTTCCTTGACATAATTCACACTGGACCATGACACTCTGCACATTTTGAACTGCAGAAGGTCCCAAGGTGTCAAGCCTTTTTGTTAGCGTCGCTACCTGAGCTGCTAGCGATGTGACCGAGTCCACTTCATAAACCCCCGCTGCTCTTCTCGGAGCTTGCCTATCATTAGGCCACTGATAATTGTTGGCTGCCATTGTCTCCACCAGCTCATACCCCGCTGTGTGATGTTTGGACATGAATGCCCCTCCAGATGCGGCATCAATACTCGAACGAGTAGATCCGGATAATCCATTGTAAAAGGTCTGGATGGGAAGCCATTCCGGCAGACCATGGTGCGGGCATTTTCTCAGGAGATCCTTAAATCGCTCCCATGAGTCGTATAAGGATTCAGATTCAAATTGCACAAAGGACGTGATTTCGTGCCTGAGCCTAGCTGTTTTGGCAGGCGGAAAGAACTTCGCCATGAATTTCTGCGCCAAGTCGGCCCATGTTGTAATGAAGCCAGTCGGCAATGAATGTAGCCAGCTCTTGGCTTTGTCCCTTAATGTAAACGGGAACAGCCGGAGCCTGATGGCTTCGTCAGACACTCCGTTGCATTTGAAGGTGTCACAGATTTCCACAAAATTAATCAGGTGATCATTGGGGTCGTCATTAGGCATTCCCCCAAACTGAATGTTTGTGCACATTTGAATAGTGCCCGGCTTTATCTCGAAATTATTAGCCTGAATGGCGGGCCTTACAATGCTCGCCTGAAGATCATCAACACGAGGCATAGCATAATCCCTCAGAGACTTCTGAAGCTCCTCAGCCATTATGACAGGCACAGGTATGTCCTCGGGTGTGTCCACAAATTTCTTTCTCAACAGTCGTCTGAAGGTCCTTTCAACCATATCCTTGTCTTCATCGGTCGTGTCTCTACTCAACCTCTAACAATCTGATTTGCATCAATTCATCAAAGGCTCCCCCCACTCAAGTGCTAGGTTTCCTTCCAAAGGTAATTTAGAGAGTTTTCTTTGGATCCGAGATTTTGTTTAAGTTCTTTTCCGTGCTCTTCTTCTAGTGTGTTTTGGGGCGATTTCCACTGACGGAAATCGGGTTAGAGCTAGTTCAATTAAGGGCTGTCCAGGTTTTGTTTGGGCGTCGCACGCAAGGTGTTCGATAATTTACCTGAACCAAAAGTGTAGGCCAATTGGGGCTGTCTTGGTTTAATCTTCGCTGGGTTTGCTTTGGGGTTGAGGTTGGCCGTGCTTCTAGGGTCGTTCCGCTGAAGTTTGATTCAAGCTTACTGTTACCATGGCACCAAAAAGGAAGCGTCTTAGTGTCGGCGGATCTTCGTCTTCTGTCGCGGCACCGCTACAGGCTTGGGACCCTGCCAAGTTTGTTAGTGAGGCAACGTGGAAGCGGTACAGAGACTCCTTTGGCAAGCGCAATTTGCTTCCTGAGCGGGGGTTGCGGCCCGATAGAAAGGACGGGGAGCTCATGAATATGATCATCGAGCGGAAGTGGGTAAACTTCACCAAGCCGCCCGTATCTGCTGTTGTGCCTGTGGTTCGGGAATTCTATGCCAACGCGAGTCCTGATGGTCCTGCTGTGGTTATAGTCCGGGGTAGACCGGTGTCATTTGACAGTATAGCAATCAATGCACTGTTCGACGCACCCAACTACGCGGGTAATGATTATTTGCAGCTGGGGCTCCGCAGTTATGACCAGGAGGATGTTATCAGAAGGCTCTGCAAGCCTGGCACGGCGTGGAAAAAAAATGATTATACCGGTGAGAAGACCAGCTTCCCGGCTGCTGCGCTCAGTCGCTACGGGAAGGCGTGGTACAGCTTCATTTGCGCCTCCATGCTACCGACCCGTCACCTAAGCGATGTGACTAAAGACAGGGCGATTCTGCTTTTCGCCATTGTCACGGGCTTGAACGTGGATATAGGAGTTCTCATCCACGACTCGATCATTAAGGCAATCAAGAGTACGGTCATTTCGGGGCTTCCCCATCCATCTGTGATCACAACATTGTGCAAGCATGCAGGGGTTCAGTGGGGGCTTGATGAGACAGTTTCGCCGCCCATGATTATAATTGACCATCTGACGATCAAACGCTTCACTGTTTGGGACGGGGCAGAATCTCATGTAAGGGGCGAAGGGTATGGACCGCCTACAGCACCGCCTCCTTCCGCCGAACCAGAGCCTCCTCAAGCACCTGAGTCAGAATCGGCTAGTCAGGGTCTTTTGACAGACATCATGGCATCCCTTACCCTGCTGCATTAGAAGCAGGACGCCGAAGCACAGAGGCAGCGGAGGCATATCGCTGCTGTGGCTCAAAGGCAGGAGATAGCGATGCAGTACCAGGCTGAGCTGGTGAATATTATGCAGGGGATCTACACTGATTATTGTGGCGAGGGCATTGACTTCACGCCTTACCAGTTTCCCGATCCTCCCATCTTTCCACCTTACCCTCCTCCATCACCGCCCGCCGAAGCTGACGGCGCTGATGAAGATGAGGCTGAACCTGCTGCGGAGTGAGCGATCTCCAGGGAAGCCCTCTTGTGTATTCAACTGCTTTACGTTTTAGCAATGGGGGCATTGCTCTCCTTAAGTTTGGGGGTGTTGCTTTTAATTTTTATCTGTTTATCTTAGTGCTACCATGTTAGGACTACTGTCTGACTTTATTTTCTTATTATGTTTTGGTGCAGTCTTTTGAACTGCGGGATTTGGTTTATTATCTTTATCATTATGGATGCTTTATCATTATGGATGCCTGAGCTGTTTTTGGGTTTTATTTTGATTTTATTTAGCATGATTATGGCTTCTAGCCATCTTTTTGGGGCTTTTACAGATTCGGATGTTTGTGCCATGTTAATGGCCTTTTCACCCTATTTTGAGCTGCTATTTAGCAAGGGTGTTTTATTTATCATTGCTAATTTTTGTTGGATTGTGGCTATGTCTAGCGCCAAATGAGTATATATCTCGTAGAATTGTGTCAAGCTTGCCTTGTGCTAGGGGTTTATGAATTGACAAGTTTAGACTGTTATTGATCCGTCCTTCTAGCATGCTCTGACCAGCTGTGTTAACTAGTTATTCTTCGAATTTAGTTTGTGTGTTGATTGTGTTGACTAGTTGTTCACTCTTATAAACTTTCATTTGTGCAAGGTAATAAAAGACTTGGGTGTCTATGCAGTTTTGGATCTTGGTTTCTAGCTAAGGGTGTTTATATCGAAAGTTGTGCGGTGGGTCGAGATGGAGCGTAAAACGCACTCGCCCATAAACGCAGAGCCGATATCGAGATGGAGCATAAAATGCACTCGTTTGAAAAAAAAATAAAATAATTTATATCGAAAGTTATGCGGTGGGTCGAGATGGAGCGTAAAACGCACTCGCCTACAAACGCAGAGCCGATATCGAGATGGAGCATAAAATGCACTCGCTGTTAAATTTTCGTTCTCGTTGTGAAGTCTCAGTTGGCTTATGTTGATAACGTGGCCATTACTGCTCGAGTTATTAGATTCTTCGGGGTGTTCTACACCTATTGCCCTAAAGTCGTCTGGCTTGGGAGTCGCTGATCAAAAGCTCATTCATGGGTAGTTCTGATTAGCCTAAGGTAATTAAGTACTGTCCGAGTCTGATTTTACTATCGGCTTGCTAAAACCTTTTGATCTTTCCCTGCATTTGCGTCTTGTTCTTAATGCTTGTTGAATGTTTAAGTTACAGAATGTGCTTGGTTTTAACAATCAACTATGCGAGCTTATTTGGGCTACGATTAGTCAGGACGGTTGATTTTCACACACATGCACAGATTGGATCGATTACAGTCTTATGCTTGAATTAGATTGACCCCTTGTTCATCCCCGTGTTTGACTTTTTCTTTTGGGGATAGTTTTTTTTTGTAGATAAACGTAGCTGCGATGCTAGTATATATTTTTATGTTCCTTTCGCATTCTTAGTGTCTTCTGTTATTATTGTGTTAGATAGTTTGCTCGAGGACAAGCAAAGACTTAAGTTTGGGGGTATTTGATGAGTGGGATTTAAACCTGCGAATCGGATATTTTCTGCCTTAAGAACTTGCCTGGATTCATAGGTTTTATATAGTTTTATTGGGAATATAGTGTTTTTGTATTTAATCGTTGCATTGCAGAGCTTCGCAGTGTTTTTGCTGCTTTGAAGGGGCAAAACTGTCATTTTGAGCTTTCCCGCGCCGCGGCGCCAAGGCCAGAGTCATTGGCCGCGCCGCAGCGCCACATGCTGTCCCACACTGACAAAAAGCCGCGCCGCAGCGCCACTTACCATATGCTTGGCTCGCGCTGCAGCGCGAGCTCCATGTCCAAGTTCCTTAGGCCGCGCCGCAGCGCGACTCAAAAGCTTCGTGGCCCGCGGCGGCGCCACCTCCGGTTCCCAGGCAGACAGGAAGTGTTTGACCTAGCAAATGTTAGAGGATATAAGGAGAGAGAGGCGGCTGTTAGAAAAGGAGAGGATAGAGCAGAAAAAGATAGAAAAGAAAGCTAGAAAATAGAGAAGAGGAGAAGAGAAGGCTTGTTGAAAAGAGATCCGTGGCTCTCCATTTTCTCAGATCGTGCAAGTGAAGAGTTTGTTTGACTGAAGAGTACTCCTTTCTTTAGGGGTTTATCTTATTTCAAATCTTCTATTTATTGTATTTGTCTGAAATGGGTGGTGTATTAGAACTATGTGTTAGTCTCATAGTTATGAACTAACTCCATTGTTAGGATTGCAATGTAACTTTTTGAATAGCTTAATCGACTTTCTCTCTCGTTTTATATAATGAAGCATTTTGGAATGGGTTGTTGTATTTTGCTTATAATGTCTTATTTCTTGATAAAGAAATAGGTTTTGATAGTAGTGGAAATTGATAAATGGATATTACTGTCTTCCTTTAAATACAATAACACTTGTTTTGTCCTGACATTTAATTGTGGGCTTATTGTGCTTGTGGGATAGACATATCCTCACTTGCCTTGTGTGACCTTGGAGTTGAGCATAACGACCTTGGTCAGATTAGATTCACCAATAGACATATTGTGTTCTAGCTTGTCAAGGATTAACATTTGACCTTCGATAGAAGCTTATGCTTACTTTAATCTCGGTTGACCATTCCTTGATTTGTTTATATACGGAGAGTTAGAAGATTAGGCGAAGCATTAGGGGAGTTGTAATCCTATCTTTATTTCTTAGAGCTGTTTCTTCACGTAATTTGATTGTCCTATAGAATTTGTTTAACCAACCATCTATTTCTTTTGTTTAGATAAGATTAGTAACGACTTTACCTTAGTAGTTGTTTCCTGTTAAGTCTTTGTCCTCGTGGGTTCGACACCCCCTTATCACTATATTACTTGTTAGACCGCGTATACTTGCGCGTGTTTATCGGTTGCGAAATCGACCAACAAGTGTTACCCCCACAACAGAAGTATTGTCGTAGTTAAAAAATGACATAATTATCTTTTTATAAAAATAACGGCGAAAGTGTTACCGTTAAAACTGTTGAACTACCCGGTAGTAAAAGTACAGTAATACGCGTGGTTGCATAGTAGCACACGATATTGATTATTGATGCTTACGTGAGAAGTCACTCAGTTATACTCAATTATTGCTACAGTAATTGCTGAATCATATCTCTCATATTATTGATTCGATTATTGTCACAGTATCATCTACATTATATGTTATATTATTAAATCAATAATTGAGATAACAAAGTTATTCATATTATTAAATTATATTATTTACAATATCTAGAAGTTCTGTCAAGGAGAGGTTTGGTCACATAATTGCGCGCCAATAAGGAGAAATCCTTATCGGAAAGCCCCCTCTTTCCTGGGAACGATCTGGTTGTTAAATATTGTGAGTTATAATATTGATGATGAATAAGTTCGTGTTGATTAAAGATAAATTTGATAGTTTCATTGTGTTAGGATTATTAGTGTTAGTGGAAATCGACATCTATTTCGATGATAATTGATGTTTGGGGGTTATATTGATAAATCGGATAATTTATCGGATAAATGAGCAATTAATTATTACTAATTCACATGCTTATATAACTATTTGTTCACATGTGTGTACTATTAAATCACATTCATGTACTATTAGGGGAGTTGGTGCAAGATTGATAATACTTGCATGACTAAGTTAAAAATGGAGGTATAGATAGAGATACTATACTGTAATTCGTATTTTTTCACATGATTATACTATTGATTCACATGATTGAATTATTGATTCACATTATTTACTATTAAGGGAGGTGGTGCAAGTTTGATAATACTTGCAGGACTAAATTAAAAATGAAAGAAAAGTTGGAGTCATTGTACTTGTAACACCCCCTTCCCGAAAAAGAAAGGGAGGTCACGTGCAAAGCACAACAAACCTCAAAATAAATAAACAGAGCACTAACAACCTCAAAATATTAATAGTGGTGATCCATTAATAAAGTAATAAGTACAATTCTCCAAACTGAGTCAAAATTATCAAAACTTAAAATTCGAATCAACCTAAATGGTTAAAGGCAAAAATCTCATCACACTAGCCCTCACCCCTGCAAACCTGTCGGAAGAAAAACACTGCATGAGCCAATTGCCCAGTATGGATACAGATATATAAAAGATATACAACTAATATACAAAAATAACTGAGACAAAATACTAAACAAAGCCTCAAGTGCAAATACGAACGAAAATATAATATCCAAAGATCTGAATGGAATATATCTGAATCAACGTAATGAATATATCTGAATCAACGTAATTGACGAAACCAATAAAAGAATAAAGAAATAATGAACTGAAGTAACTAACTCAATGACTTGAACTGAACAGAAACCAACAAAACTAATCCAATAAAATAATAGGCTGAAGCAAATAGCTGGAGTTATTTTATACCGAATGAGCTCAGAAATACACATTGCCACACAGGCAAGTCAAAATAATGCCACACAGGCAACCAAAATAATGCCATACATGCAAATCACACATTGGACCGCGAATCCAAATGTATGCAAATCGGATAGGTGTGTTTGGCACAACATCACAAATTCGCAGAACAGTAAACTAGGGTTAACCCATAAGCCTCCCACAACAAAATACCAAATGGGCCACTTCCTCCGGAGCCCAAAATGGAGACGCCGTGGACTAATCACACCGCCACGGAATGTGTCACGTCTCTCGTGCCAAGACGACGTGCCTGTTATACCCCCACAGGTGGTTAAAACTAAGGTATACTTTACGGTATATTCTAACAAAAATATTATGTCACAACACATGTGACATAATACCAACAAAAGGGTTCCATATGTACATGTTGAACCGAATCAAATTATAGTCACGAGGTTTCAAAAGGAAGGTAGCAACATGTACCGCTCTACAATTATCAAAATAAATAATACTAAATATGATAACCTAATTCAAAGAGTACAAATACGAGTCATAATTATCAACTCTAAAATGAAACTAATATATTTATTTCACAAGAAAAAATTTTGTGAAATCATAATAGAATTCGAAATAAGGAAACATACGAACAAATCAAATTTAACAAATGTATCGCTGAAAGAGTATGGAATCCGTACCTGATACTTCCAACCATTTATAGCACACTCCACAAAATCTTACCCTCAAATGCCAACGATATCAAATACGAAACGTTATTCATCACCTAAACATATTCACCTCAAATTAAATATAATCCAATTCAATAATTCCAAAATAATTCATAATCTATTTAATATGCCTTTAATCATCGCCTTATATCAATTATTAATACTCTAAAATTTATATTCCAAATATAACTCTTTAAGTTCCTTCCGTCTGAACTAATTACACATTAATAATACTAAATGTAAGTACATTTATAAAAATATGAACACTTCTATTTGGTACGACTATAAAATATAATTACTTATAATATTAAGATTTAATTCATTCCATATAATCTTACATATTTATTTGTATAACATCTATTGCAAATTATGCAAGTTTTCGTAAACTTTAATTACTACTGCTATATATATATTTTTATTTAAAGAAATCATCAATTTATTATTTAGGATCTCCAAAATCAATCACAGACTACTCCCTCCGTTCAATCTGATTGGAATAAAGTGATAATAATAATAAGTACATCCGTATAAGTATTACATTAATAAATAAACTCTCCCATCTTTAAAGATCACTCTTAGTTCTTGAATTACAAAAGTACTTACTCATGGTAAAAAAAATAACATACTAAATTTAATAATTTAATATGGAACCACGTGATTTATCCCCACTTTATATAATGTATAATATACTTACTTATTACTGATGAAATTTTCCCACTAGTGATCAAAATCTCTAGTCTTTCTTCACCTGAGCCCCCTTTGTAGCTGTTCCCTTTATCTCCAAAGTAGCCACCTCTTCTTATTCAGTTTGTATAATGAAGTAATATTAGGTTTAGATATTTATTAATTAAGTTGCCCTAATAAACTTCTATTTGGGTTAAATTAATATTAAGGCCCAAAATTTAACCACATAATATTATCTATCACTTATTAATATTTATTAGCCCACATAATTTAAATAACTAGTTTGACTCAATTAAATGACAAGTTCCAAACAATATGTTTTAAGAATATAAATTTATTATTATTATTATTATTATTATTATTATTATTATTTCGGGATATTACATTACCCCCCCCCCTTAAAAAGAATTCCGTCCCCGTAATCAAAAGAATGGAAAATACCTAATTATCAAAAAGATGCAGATACTCCGCTCGAATAGACTCCTCTATCTCCCAAGTAGCTTCCTGCTCCGAATAAATTTACCACAAGACTTTAACAAAAGGAATTATCTTCCTCAAATTTTAATTTAATAAGTTATTTAATTATCTACTAAAAGAATTTAATTTTCCAAACAAAACAAGGAAGAAAAGAAGGAAACAAAATCATTTACCTTTTCCCATTTAAACACAATTGTATAAGATAAAATCAACTAATATTTTATTATAGAAAAAAAATAGGTTATTACATTTTTCACCCCTTAAAAATAATTCCGTCCTCGGAATTCAAATAAGCTACAGAAAAAAATAAATAAATTTAGTTACGACGTAGCGTCGCCATTTGTAACGATCAACGTGGATAAGTCATCGGTCCACGTAATTATCAATGTACTTGTAAAAGATTCGTCAGCTACCGTGTCAAGTCTTGGTAAGGTTCTTCGCGTTAAATCACATGATCCACTGTTGGTGCGGGCCCCCCGTTAATATCTTTGAGTTTCATTCTTGCAAGCATATGTACTCTTCGGAACATAATTCGAAATCACAAACATTTTTCTTCATCTAAATACGATTCAAATAACCAAAATATTTAAAATTATTTTTAACTCGTTAAAATGTTTATATTCCACACATAACAAAGATCTAACAAATTATTTTTATTTAGTTTTACATAAATTTATGCAAAACTCTAAAGACATCAGATAACCAAAACAACTATGCAAACCATATTACCAACTCTCCCCAAGTCCTCAAGAGCTTCAAAATATCTCATCCTTAATTTGAACTATTCACCAAATAATATTATACCAAAAAATAACTACTAATATTTCTTTATCACCAACTCTCCTAAGTCCTTAAGAATTTCAAAATATCATAACCTCCAATCAAATTAGTTCTCAAATATTATTACACCAAAAATATACTACTACTAAGATCTCTCCATCACCATACCAAACTCCAAATCATATATCCTACTATCTGAATAAACAAACGATAGCTTTCAAAATCTCTTAAAGATTCATCCCTTAATATCTAATCATTTAATAAATCAATTATTCTCTTAGTGCAAACCTTAACCCAACAAATTCCAAAATCCCCTCATACTATCACTCAAAATTTCATATAAGATAACTCCAATATTCTACTAGGAAATAATCGCAAAATTCATTTACTCCAAAAAATTAATCTAATTACCTCGAATCTTTACAACAACTCAAAATTACAAGAGATCCTTTGTACTTAATAGTTTTCACTTTATCATATTATCCCACCGATTTACATACCTCAAATTATTCACAACTTAACAAAAATCAGAATCTAACCCAAACAAAATCCTCAATTCCAAAATCATAATAATTTGTAATTACCTGAAATAACTCTTAACAAATAATTCTCCCATATCAAAACTTGCTGATACAAATGCTCATATCATAATCATATTATCATTTCTTAACTCAACAAAATATGATATTATTCTCCTTAATAATGCAATCACAATTCTTAACTAATATTATTGTTCCAACGCATAATAATAAAAATAATCTTAACAAATTATCTCGCCTTTCTCAAATCAACTACAACTCAAAGAACTAAAAAAACACTTGGTCAGAATAAGACCAACCATACAGAGAACAAAATCAATTCAAACTCCTACGTCTACCCAGTGATTTACCCACAACTCACAGGTCAAACATAAATAAGTTTTCTACAAGAAAGAACCTAAGCTTTGATACCATCTCTGTAACACCCCCTTCCCGAAAAGGAAAGGGAGGTCACGTGCAAAGAACAACAAACCTCAAAATAAATAAACAGAGCACTAACAACCTCAAAATATTAATAGTGGTGATCCATTAATAAAGTAATAAGTACAATTCTCCAAACTAAGTCAAAATAATCAAAACTTAAAATTTGAATCAACCTAAATGGTCAAAGGCAAAAAACTCATCACACTAGCCCTGAATCACCCCTGCAAACCTGCCAGAAGAAAAACACAGCATGAGCCAATTGCCCAGTACGGATACAGATATACAAAAGATATACAACTAATATACGAAAATAACTGAGACAAAATACTGAACAAAGCCTCAAGTGCAAATACGAACGAAAATATAATATCCAAAGATCTGAATGGAATATATCTGAATCAACGTAATGAATATATCTGAATCAAAATAATTGACGAAACCAATAAAAGAATAAAGAAATAACGAACTGAAGTAACTAACTCAATGACTTGAACTGAACAGAAACCAACAAAACTAATCCAATAAAATAATAGGCTGAAACAAATGACTGAAGTTATTTTATACCGAATGAGCTCAGAAATACAGATTGCCACATAGGCAAGTCAAAATAATGCCACACAAGCAACCAAAATAAATCCACACAGGCAAATCACACATTGGACTGCGAATCCAAATGTATGCAAATCGGATAGGTGTGTTTGGCACAACATCACAAATCCACAGAATAAAAAACTAGGGTTAACCCATACGCCTCCCACAACAAAACACCAAATGGCCCACTTCCTCCGGAGCCCAAAATGGAGACGCCGTGGACTAATCACACCGCCATGAAAAGTGTCACGTCTCTCGTGCCAAGACGACGTGCCTGTGGTACCCCCACAGGTGGTTATAACTCAGGTATACTCTACGGTATATTCTAACAAAAATATCATGTCACAACACATGCGACATAATACCAACAAAAGGGTTCTATATGTACATGTTGAACCGAATCAAATTATAGTCACAAGGTTTCAAAAGGTAGGTACAACAGGTACCGCTCTACAATTATCAAAATAAATAATACTAAATATGATAACCTAATTCAAAGAGTACAAATACGAGTCATACGTATCAACTCTAAAATGAAACTAATATATTTATTTCACAAGAAATAATTATTTGAAATCATAATAGAATTCGAAATAAGAAAACAAACGAACAAATCAAATTTAACAAAGGTATCGATGAAAGAGTACGGAATCCGTACCTGATACTTCCAAATCATTTATAACACATTCCACAAAATCTTACCCTCAAATGCCAACGATATCAAATACGAAACGTTATTCATCACCTAAACATATTCACCTCAAATTAAATATAATCCAATTCAATAATTCCAAAATAATTCATAATCTATTTAATATGCCTTTAATCATCGCCTTATATCAATTATTAATACACCAAAATTTATATTCAAAATATAACTCTTTAAGTTTCTTTCGTCCGAACTAATTACACAAATTAATAATACTAAATGTAAATACATTTATAAAAATATGAACACTTTTATTTGGTACGACTATAAAATATAATTACTTATAATATTAAGATTTAATTCATTCCATATAATCTTACATATTTATTTGTATAACATCTCTTGCAAATTATGCAAGTTTTCTTAAACTTTAATTACTACTGCTTTATATATATATATATATATATATATATATATATATATATATATATATATATATATATATATATATATATATATATATTTAAAGAAATCATCAATTTATTATTTTAGGATCTCCAAAATCAATCACAAACTACTCCCTCCGTTAAATTTGATTGGAATAAAGTGATAATAATAATAATAAGTACATCCGTATAAGTATTACATTAATAAATAAACTCTCTCATCTTTAAAGATCGCTCTTAGTTCTTGAATTACAAAAGTACTTGCTCATGATGAAAAAAAACAACATACTAAATTTAATAATTTAATATGGAACCACGTGATTTATCCCCACTTTATATAATGTATAATATACTTACTTATTACTGATAAAATTTTCCCACTAGTGATCAAAATCTCTAGTCTTTCTTCACCTGAGCCCCCTTTTTAGCTGTTCTCTTTATCTCCAAAGTAGCCACCTCTTCTTATTCAGTTTGTATAATGAAGTAATATTAGGTTTAGTTATTTATTAATTAAGTTGCCCTAATAAACTTCTATTTGGGTTAAATTAATATTAAGGCCCAAATTTTAACCACATAATATTATCTATCACTTATTAATATTTATTAGCCCACATAATTTAAATAACTAGTTTGACCCAAATAAATGACAAGTTTCAAACAATATGTTTTAAGAATATAAATTTAATATTATTATTATTATTTTTTCGGGATATTACAGTACTGTAATATTTCGAGCCTCAAAATGTGCAATTATGGAAACTATATTTTTCTATAAATAGAAGCTCATTCTTCCTTCATTTCTCACCAATTCACAAAAGCTTTAGAGCAATTATTATAGAGAGAAATTATAGAGAGAAAGAAGAAGAGAAGTCTGCTACCTCACTATTCCAGTATCCAGTTTTCTAAGGTAGGGGGTATTATTTCTTTCTTTCATCTTCATTAAGAGAACTTTTGTTATTCCATTCTTTATTATTATGTTAGAATAACCTGTCTATGCGAAGTACCGCATACATGGTGAAATTCTTATGTTATTCCATTCTTTGTTATTATGTTGGAATAACCTGTCTATGCGAAGTACCGCATACATGGTGAAATTCTTCTGTTATTCCATTCTTTATTATTCTGTTGGATCATCCTGTCTGTGCTTTATGCATGACCTGGTTCCGTTATTTATTATTCTATTAGAACAACCTGTCGGTGCTTTATGCATGATCTGGTTCCGATATTTATTTTTCTATTGGAACATCCTGTCTGTGCATTTACGCATGACCTGGTTCCGTTATTTATTATTCTATTGGAATAACCTTTCTGTGCGGTTTATCGCATACATGGTGATTTCTTTTGTTATTCCATTCTTTATTATACTCAGTTGGTTAAAGTTTTGACTTCTATACTCCATGAAATTAGTGGAATATCCTTGATATTTGCGCTTCATCTAGTGTCTTTTCATGGAAACATTCTTCTGAGCATTCTTGAATTTTACTCTACAAAGCAGTATCATGTTGACAATTTGGACGTTATTGGTTCCTGGATAAATTAATTCTTGAACTTGTTTTATTGAATTCTTATATCATTGTCATCATCCTCATGTTTATATTATGTTGAAAGTCATCTGTGGCCTGTAGTGCATAGATAGACTTTGTATGATTATGACCAGGGATTATTCGGTATAATCATAACCGTAATGTTATAAATGATATGGTAAAATTCCTCATTGGCCCGTAGTGCATTGATGGACAGATGTTGGCATGATCATGACCATTGATGAATACACGAATATCCTTGGCCCGTAGTGCATGGAGAATTTGTGGTCATGATACTAATGAATATCCTTGGCCGTAGTGCAGGGATGATGTGGTTTATTTATTAAGCTGAGTCTTAGCGATTAAAGTGATGAAAAACCTTTTAAATCATAAAAGATAGTAGATTTTATTCTCTACTTGACTCTTCTAATGGATTGCTTGTTCCGCTGCAGTTAAACTTGATGTTTGTTATATTTTTTCAGTTTAACACTTTTGAAGGCTAATGATAAATTATTCTGCATTATCTTAGTCATAATATTTCTTACTGGGCTAGTTGAGCTCACCCATTTCTTTCACTGTTCTCTTCAGGAAATGAGAACGTAGCCGGGACTAGTCGGGGAACGGAGTGAGGGTCCAGATGATAGCATTAGTAGTCCTCACTATTCTATTAAATAGTGTAACAATAAATGTAATGAGGACTCCATTGAGTTTGTATATTGTCTAGATGACAATATTCTTATTAAAAAAATTTAGATTATATTTTGTCGTATTTTTACACGACTGTTGTATAATTAAGTTGTATTTGAATTTTGTACCATGTATTTGGCGACCAAAATGGGTGATGTATACCTGTTTTGGGGGCATTACAGTTGGTATCAAAGCTTAGGGATATGATCCCTAGCTAAGATGTGAGACTAGAACTAGGAAGGGAGAGACGGGGAATTCCTTCGATAGTATGACCCACCTAAGTTTATTTGGTATTTAATTGGTTGGTCAGAATATAGGGATAATATGTGACATGTCAATTAACCCTTGTTTTGTGGCATTATTTAAAAATGACATCCGAGAATGTTGAGAATAGCAATGGAGCACAGGAGACCATTGAGTCTCCACAGATCAATAATCAGGATAATGTGCATCAGAAAGGCGATAATCCTCATGCAAACAACAACACTGACCAAATGATGAACGATGGAATGTTCAGAGGCTTTATGCAATTCATGCAACATCAGGCGAAAGAGGCTCCTGTCCAAAATATAGGTGGAAACACTGGAAACTCTCAGACGGTCACCGCTAAACAGTTTAAGGAGCTGGGACCACCGGAGTTTATTGGAGAGCAAAAACCACTTAAGGCGGAGACGTGGATAAAGCAGATCACCGAGATATTTAATGTCTTAGGATGCTCTGAGGAGCAAAAGGTTCCGTTTGCCACCTTTATGTTGCGAGGAGAGGCATATTACTGGTGGGAATCGGTAAAGCGTACTCAACCTACCGCACTGAAGATGTCTTGAGAGAAGTTCCAAGAACTATTCAACGACAAGTACTTTTCCAAAAGTATTCGTCACATGAAAGAGGTAGAATTCATCAAGTTGTAGCAGAACAATATGACCGCGTCGCTGTACGAGGCTAAGTTTGCCGAGTTGTCTCGATTTACGTCTCACTTGATTGAGAATGAGGAGAGAATAACGCGTATATTTCTAAGAGGTTTGATGTGACGCCCTCAAAATTAGGTATACATCACCCATTTTGGGTCGTCAGATACATGGTACAAAATTCAAATACAACTGTCGTGTACAATACGACAAAACATAACTGTGGGTTTGAATACAATTATTGTCTACTAGAGATTATACAAACTCAAAAGGCGTCCTCATTACAATTATTAACACACTATTTCACAGAATAGTGAGGACTACTAATGCTATCATCTGGACCGTCACTCCATTCCCTGACTAGTCCCTGCTATATTCTCATTTCCTGAAGAGAACAGTGAAAGAAAGGGTGAGCTTAACTAGCCCAGTAAGAAATATTATGACTAAGATAATGCAGAATAAATTATCGTTAGCCTTCAACAGTGTTAAACAGATAAAATATAACAACATCAAGTTTAACTGCAGCGGAACAAGCAATCCATTAGAAGAGTCAAGTAGAGAATAAAATCTACTATCTTTTATGATTTAAAAGGTTTTCACCACTTTAATCGCTGAGACTCAGCTTAATAAATAAACCACATCATCCCTGTACTACGGCCAAGGATATTCATTAGTATCACGACCATAAATTCTCCATGCACTACGGGCCAAGGATATTCGTGTATTCATCAATGGTCATGATCATGCCAACATCTGTCCATCAATGCACCACGGGCCAATGAGGACTTTTACCATATCATTTGTAACATTACGGTCATGATTACACCGAATAATCCCTGGTCATAATCATACCAAGTCCATCTATGCACTACAGGCCACATATGACTTTCAACATAATATAAATATGAGGATGATGACAATGATATAAGAATTCAATAAAACAAGTTCAAGAATTAATTTGTCCAAGAACTACTAATGTCCAAATTGTCAACATGATACTGATTTGTAGAGTAAAATTCAAGAATGATCAGAAAAATATTTCCATGAAAAGATACTGGATGAAGCGCAAATATCAAGGATATTCGACTAATTTTATGGAGTATAGAAGTCAAAACTTTAACCAACTGAGTATAATAAAGAATGGAATAACAAAAGAAATCAACATGCATGCGGTACTTCACATAGACAAGTTATTCCAACAGAATAATAATAACGGAACCAGGTCAGGCGAAATTCGCACCAACAGGATGTTCCAACAGAATAATAAAGAATGGAATAACAACAGAAATCACCATACATGCGGTACTTCGCATAGACAGGTTATTCCAAAAGAATACTAATAAGGACAGAATCAGGTCCGGCGTAAAACGCACAGACAGGATATTCCAACAGAATAATAAAGACGGAACCTGGTCCGGCGTAAAACGCACAGACAGGATATTCTAACAGAATAATAAAGACGAAATCAGGTCTGACGTAAAACGCAGAGACAAGATATTCCTACAGAATAGTAAAGACGGAATAATAGAAGAATGTCACCAAGTATAGGGTAGACCGCGTATACAGGTTATTTCAACAGAATAATAAGCAATGGAATAACAACAGTTCTCTTCATGAATAAGAAAGAATAACACCCCTTACAAGTACAACAAATAATATTCTCTACCGTCAAATAATACTTGATATTAGAGTAGTGAAGTAACAGAAAACTCTTCTTCTTTCTCTCTATAATTTCTCTCTCTAGAGTTCAGTGAATTCGTAAGAAAATAATGAAGGAATGAGCTTCTATTTATAGAAAAATGGATTGCATAGTAACTAACTCATGAACGGTCCAGATCGATTTACTTTAAATGGACTGTCCAGATTGGTTTATAATAAAATATATTATATTCTAATTATTGTCTAATAAAATAAATAAAATATATTATATAAATATTATATATATATATATATATATATATATATATATATATATATTATATATATATATATAAAGCATGCGCCAAGAAATCATGGGATACACTTTCGTTATCAATATTTTCCTTCCTTACCAATTTGTCAACAAAGTTAATATATATATACATATAATACGTATATAGGAACCGGATCCTGTCCGGACTCCTGGACAGGTTTAAAATTCGGTCCTTTTTTTTAAAACACATTAAAAAAATAAAAAAAAATTATAGAATTGAAATTTTTTCATAATACAGTATTTTGGGTACGTATAACATAACATGTATGTACAGTATGTGCAGACTGTACCACCATTTTTTGGTATATGTATTCAAAACACGTCCAAAATATTGTATTATGGAAAAATTTCAGTTCCATAAAATATTAAATATTTTATTTAGTTATTTAAAAAAAAGCAAAAAACAAATTTGGGTCCGTTTTTGATCAGGTCCGGGAGTCCGGACCTGATCAGCGTTGTACGTATATATATAAAATAAAACTGAGTGACTTCTCACGTAAGCATCAATAATCAATACCGTGTGCTACTATGCAACCACGCATATTACTGTACTTTTACTACCGAGTAGTTCAACAATATTAACAGTAAAACTTCCGTCGTTATTTTTAATAAAATATTTTTGTCATTTTTTTAATCCGACAATAATTCTGTTGTGGGGTCCACCAATGATTGAGCCGTTGTACGAACATTCCCTGCTAAATCGAATATTCTCCGACCAATCGAATATAATATAACAACTTGCATACTTTGCAGAATTTATAAATACTATCCACAACTATAACATTATATCAAATTTATTCCATAATATTCAAAAATAATATTTATAGAAAATTTATCTTTATTCAAAAAGTTGGGGTTTTACATTTGAAACCCGAGATACGTCAATATCTAATTTCTCATAAACTGTGTTTGTATTCAGATGTTGTAAATAGGGATCAGTTATTGGAGCGCCATAACGAGTCAACGCAACCAATAGAAAGCAGCCCGCAAAATGATAATACCAGTGGTAGCAGTCATCGAAGCTATCAAAGCCTTAGGAACCTTAGGTGGGAAAAGCCTTAGGAAGTAACCTTTGAAAAGATAGTGGAGATAACTCTTATCGAGTTTTAAGAAGGAAATAATAAAACACTTATGTGCTTATGTGTTTATAGTTTATGTACTCGTGAATGTCAGGTAGTAATGATTAATAATTAAAACTTTAAAACTTTGTTGTCAGGATGATGACTAATGTCAGAGAATCCAGTCAGGCTAGAGAGGAGGGACCTCAAATTCCTATAGAGGAGGAGCCTCGCGACATTCAGGTAGTTTGGGAACAACTACTGCCATGGGAGCCGTTGACCACAGTAGTTGAAGATGAAGATGATGACGTGGAAACAGATGAGGAGGATCCCATTGAGTTACCACAGGAGGATGAGGATGAAGAGGACGTGGAAGAAAGGATTCTACTTAACTTGATAGCTTGCCGTATATACGATGAGGTTCATGACCGCAATATGGAACTTCAAGATACTATCGAGGAGTTACAAGAGATAATAGTTGAACAACAGACTGCAATGACACAAAAAGACGGCGAGATCCAGGATCGTGAAGAACGACTGACAAATGTCGAGGAGAAACTAGTACAAACTGAAGGAGAGAAGAAACAACTGATCGAGATGGTCATGGAACTGAAGAACAAGCTGAAGGAAGAAGCTACCAAGAGGGTAAGAGCTGAAGAGGCATACGAGGAAGCTTATCAATGAACTGGAAGAGCAGTAAGGGACACACAGGTGAAGAGAATGCAGATGGAAGAGATGGATAAAGTTTTTTAACACCGCAATTAATCGAGCTCAAGATCGGGTCATGGGATATTTGATTTAGTTCGAGACGCTGCCATCATACGTATTAGATCTCAAAACACTGTTTCGGGTCATGGAGGAAGAACATGATAGGGCTAAGAAGTATCTTAATAGATCATCGTAGAAAATGTGCCTGTAATGCACGTAATAATTATTAAATAATGTGTAAATTCCTAGTGTTAAGTAGCCATAGGATATTATAATAATGATGTTGTCCTGAAACTTTTGTTGTTCAAGAAAGGAATGTAGATAGCAGAGATGCTATTGTTTTATGTTTTCAAAAAGGTGATGAATAAATAAAAGTTATTATTTTATTTTAAAGTGTTATGTGTTATGTGGTTATTTCTTTTATGGAGGCAAGTTAATTAGAAAATACTTAAAGAAGTTGAGTAATAGTCTAATAGATGTTTTATTTTAACAGAAAATGCCTCCCAGACGTGAACCACCCTGACAGAGAACCAATGAGAGAACTAACAATAATGATGTTGAAGATAATCCCGTCCAATAATTAGTGACACTACTGACAGGAGCGTTGCAGAATCAACCACAAAACCATGGTCACATGTTTAAGGATTTCAAGGCAGTTGGACCACCTGAATTCCATGGGTCTATGAATCCAGTCGAAGCACAGACCTGGATTATGGAGATAGAAAAGGTGTTCGATGTTGCTAGGGTAGGGGATGATCAGAAGACTGCTTTTGCAACATTCATGTTGAAAGCAGAAGCTAATTATTGGTGGCAGGCCAATAAAACTCGTGAAAGGCTAGGAGTGATGACCTGGGATAGGTTCAAGGAGTTGTTCTTTGAGACCTATTTTCCAAAGAGTTCGAAGAGTCAGTTAGAAGTGCATTTTCTGGAATAAAAGCAGGGAACAATGACGGTATCTGAGTATGCTGCAAAATTCAACGAATTGGTGAGGTTTGCAGCCATATCAGGTCAGCACAGACGAGCGTAAGGCGAAGAGATTTGAACAGGGACTGAAGCCCTGGCTGTACAGTAGGGTTTCCTTGTTCTAGTTGAAGACGTTTGCAGCAGTGATAGAGAAGGCAGTACTCGCTGAAGGTGGAGGCGATGCAGTGACAAAATTCAATCAAGAAGAGAAGAAAAAGAAGAATGAGAATGAGAGTAAGAATGGTGGTGGTGGTGGTTGAAACAACAACAACAACAACAATTTGAAAAGGAATTGGAATGGAAACATGGGTGCTAGAAACCAGTAAGGTAACCAGCAAAACAAAAAGTTTGAAGCATGTACGACATGCGAGAAATTTCACAAGGGTACGTGCTTGATGGGGAAACTAGTTTGCTTCAATTGTGGCCAGGAGGGTCACATCGCCCCAAATTGTACTCAACCAAAGAAGAATGTGTGCTTCACGTGCGGATCCAAGGATCACTTTACTCGTGAATGCCCTAAGAAGAAGGATGGAGTGACTACCAAAAGCAATAGAGGTAACAATGGAGGTACATGGGCCATTGCAAGACCTACATCATCAAACAAACCCACAGCCAAAACCTTCAACATGACTGTGCAAGATGCTGTGTAATCAAAAGATGTGGTGTCAGGTATTATCCCAATCAATGATATAAATGCTTATGTATTATTTGATTCGGGTGCTACTTGTTCGTTTATATCTGAAGAATTTGCTAAGAGGTTAGAATTGCCTAGAGAAGAACTGAAATTTCCTTTGAACATAAAAATTGCGAATAAGGAAGTAATCCCTATTAGATTTGTATACAAGAACTGTAGGGTGAGTATTAAGGAAAATATCTTTATGGTAGATTTAATTCCGATTAGACTTGGAGAGTTTGATGTTATTTAGGGAATAGATTGGCTGTTTAAATATGGAGCGATAATTAATTGCCAAAAGAAGTGTGTAAACTTTATGACTCCATCAAAGGTAGTATTTTATGGTAGCAAGTCGCCTAGACAGATGAAATGTCTGACGATTATATAGGCCAAGAAATTGTTGAGTCAAGGCTGTGTGGGCTATTTAGCTTACATAGTCGATACTCAGAAGAAGAATGTAAAAGTGGAAGAAATACCAGTAGTGAGGGAGTTCGAAGATGTTTTTCCAGAGGATTTTCCAGGACTTCCGCCTGACAGAGAAATTGAGTTCGTGATCGACTTAGCGCTAGGAACATCACCGATATCGAAGGCCGAAATGGATCCGGTAGAAATGAAGGAACTAATGGTACAGTTGCAAGAGCTGCTGGACAAGAAATATATTCAACCAAGCGTATCGCCGTGGGGAGCGCCAGTTTTATTCGTGAAGAAGAAGGACGGATCAATGCGTCTTTGCATTAATTACAGGGAGTTAAACAAAGTCACTATTAAAAACAAATACCCGTTGCCAAGAATAGATGACTTGTTTGACCAATTGAAGGGTGCTAAATACTTTTCGAAAATAGATTTGAGAAGTGGGTATCACCAGTTGAAAGTGAGGAAGAAGGATATACCACGAACGACATTCAGAACTTGGTATGTACATTACGAGTTTCTGATGATGTCTTTTGGTTTAACCAATGCATCTGCTGCATTCATGGATTTGATGAATAGGGTGTTTAAACCATTCTTAGACAAGTTTGTAGTGGTATTCATCAACGACATTCTAGTGTATTCCAAAACTCAAGAAGAACACATGGAACACTTACGTTTGACATTAGAAACACTAAGAAAGTAAAAGTTGTATGCAAAATTCTCTAAGTGCAAATTTTGGCTCGACCGTAGTATAATTTTTGGGGCATGTGGTTGACAAAGATGTGATTTCAGTGGATCCGTCAAAAGTGGAAGCTGTGATTAATTGGGAATAACCAAGAACACCATCAGAAGTGAGGAGTTTCTTGGGACTGGCTGGTTATTATAGAAGATTTATTCAAGAATTTTCTAAGATAGCCACTCCGCTTACAAATTTGACAAGGAAAGCTGTAAAATTCGTTTGGACAGAGAAATGTGAAGAGAGTTTCCATGATTTGAAGAAGAAGTTAAATGTGGCACCTGTGTTGGCATTACCAGATAATACATGAAATTTTGTGGTGTATAGTAATGCCTCACACAAAGGGTTGGGTTGTGTTCTTATGCAGAACGGAAAAGTTACTGCATATGCATCAAGACAACTGAAGGATTATGAGAAAGGGTATCCGAATCATGATTTGGAATTGGCTACAATTGTATTTGCTCTGAAGATATTGAGACACTATCTTTATGGAGAAAAATGTGAGATCTACACAGACCACAAAAGTCTGAAGTATATTTTCACTCAAAAGGATTTGAACATACGTCAAAGAAGATGGATGGAATTGATAAAAGATTATGATTGTGAGATCTTTTATCATCCGAGCAAAGCGAATGTGGTTACAGATGCTTTAAGAAGGAAAGGTCGGGAAAAATTAATGCTAATAACAACTCAGGAGGAGCTCATTTCAGCAATGACAAAACTGGAGTTGGAAATAAAATTTTCAAAAGAATCTGATGAATAACTATTCCAGATAGAAGCTAGTTCAACTTTAGTGGACAAAGTGAAGGATACTCATCTGCAAGATGAAGAGTGTGGGAAAATCAAAGAGAATCTGATTGAGGGTAGTGATGTAAAATACAAGATCGATACCGAAGGACTACTACGGTTTAAGGGAAGAATCTGGGTTCCAGCAACACCAAAGCTGAAAGAAGAAATTTTGGCTGAAGCTCATTGCTCAAGATATTCAATTCATCTAGGAAGCACGAAAATGTATCAAGATTTACGCCGACATTTTTGGTGGCCGAATATGAAAAGGGAAGTTGCAGAATGCGTAGCGAAATGCTTGATATGTCAAAGAGTAAAAGCCGAACATCAAAGACCCATCGGATTACTCCAACCATTGGAAATACCGGAATAGAAATGGGAACACATCACGATGGATTTTGTGGTGGGTCTTTCAACTACTCAGAGGGGGTGCGATGCGATTTGGGTGATAGTGGATAGACTGACAAAATCAGCGCACTTTTTACCAATAAAGATTAGATTCAATCTTGATCAGTTGACAAGATTGTACATTAAAGAGATCGTTTCTAGACATGGAGTGCCGATAGAGATCCGTGATTCATGTCAAATTTCTGGAAGAGACTACAAGAATGCATGGGGACACACTTGCGAATGAGTACGGCTTATCATCCACAAACAGATGGCCAAAGCAAACGAACAATTCAGACATTGGAAGATATGCTGAGAGCATATGTCATGGACTTTAAAGGAAGTGGGAAGAACATTTACCGTTGGTGGAATTTGCTTACAACAAAAGTTATCACGCGAGCATCAGTATGCCACCTTACGAGGCATTGTATAGAAGAAAGTGCAGAACTCCACTGTGCTGGGATGAAGTCGGTGAATATCAACAGCTAGGTCCAGAACTAGTGCAACAAACTGCTGACATTGTCACACTCATCAGGACAAGATTGGTAGCAGCTCAAGACAGACAGAAAAAGTATACTGATCAACACAGACAGGATCGTGCATTCGATGTAGGAACATTTGTATTCCTAAAAGTTTCTCCTTGGAAGGGGAAAATTCGTTTCGGTAAAAAGGGAAAGCTAAGCCCGAGGTTTATTGGACCCTTTGAAGTGCTGCGAAGAGTGGGAGAAGTGGCTTACGAGGTAGCTCTACCTCTAGAGTTGGAAAACATTCATAATATTTTTCACATTTCGGTGTTATGACCGTATAAACCCGACTACAGACACGTGATCGAGTACTAACCATTGCAGTTCGAGAAAGATTTGTCTTATGAAGAGGTTCCTATCCAGATAGTCGACAGGAAAGAACAAGTGCTCAGAAATAAAGTGATACCTTCTGTGAAGGTGATATGAAGGAACCACAATGCTGAAGAAGCTACGTGGGAACTCGAAGAGAAAATGTTGAAAGAGTACCCTGAGTTATTTGTTTAATCCGTGTCTTCGATTCTGGGGACAGAATCTTTGTAAGTAGGGAAGAATGCAACGAATGATTTGTTTGAGTTGTGATTCTGAGGACAGAATCCTTATAAGGAGGGAATGATGTAACATTCCAAGATTTTAAAGTGTAATATTAAATATTTATTGATTTATATAAGTATTTAATGGATAAGTTTATTGTTGAATAAATAATTGTTCAATTGGAGTTGATGTGATTTAGTTAATTAATGGTTGAATAAATAATTAAGGAGCTAAGAAAATTAATTGTTATGGGGTTATATACTAATTTAATTTAATAATTAAGTTAGGGAGCTAATAATGATTAAATGAATTATAATATTCTAATTGGAATTTGTGATTTAAAATAAAGTGTTAGTTGGTTAAATAAAATTATAATTATAAAGAAATTATAGTTTTGTGATAATGATTTATGTGTTAAAGTAATTTAATAGATTAATATTTTAATTGATTAATTTAATTAAATTAATGTGTGACAAATAATCTTACTATAAAGGAGTTATTAAAATAAATTAAAAGAGTTTAATTCAGTTTTGCCAAACAAGGCCTAATGCCTATTAAGTCTTTAATATAATTGTGTTTTACCAAACAAGGCACAAGGATTAATTGATTATATTTTTAGTGGTTAGCCAAATAAGCCTTATGGCTTTTGATTTTCAAAACTCAAATAACTGATATCAATTATATGTTTTATATTTATATCATATAATCAATATATATTATATCCATATACGTTATATCATAAGACGTAAGAATAGAGGAGAGAGGTTAGAGAGAAGAAAAGAAAAACTCAGAGGAAGAAGAAAAGAAGAAGAAGATGAGAAGAAAAGAAGAGAGGAAGAAAGGCTAGAGATTGGAGAAGAAGAAGCTTGAGAATAGAAAGGAATAGCCATCATCATCTTCTTCAAGGTATTGTTCTATTTTTTTTAGTTTTAAAAGTTTTGTTTTTATCTTCCCAAATTCTCTGTAGAATCCTTGTGTAAGCATGAATTTTTGTTGTTATGTGGCTTTATATGATATACTAGTGATGTTAAAATGATTTTCATAAGTTATAGTCAATGTATTGTTGTTATGTATGTAGTTTGTAAAGAAAACCTTTTTACAGAGAGTTTTTGTGAATGAGTATGGGTTAATTTAAAGTAGAAATTGAGGGTTAATTAGTTGTTTAGTTGATAAATTGATCATCTAATTTGATAGAGTATGTAAAATTATTGATAAAAATGCTTTGAATTAATTGTTTTAGTTGAAAATTAAAACTTACAGTGTTGATTTTCATTGAAATATCAAAAAGTGAGTTTTTATCAAAAACAGTGAAATTGGATGTTTTAAATTTGTTGTTTATGTTGTTGTATGGGTAGAAACATGTTAGGAGTTCTTGAATTATGTTTACATGAAGTTTTTGTATGAATTGCATGTGAATTAGTCTATTAGAAACGAGCTTGTAGGCCAAAATGGTTTTTTCTTGTACTGTTGCTGAAGCTGTCAGTCGAAACTGCAGCTTCGCGTCATGGCGCGGCCCAGCAGTACGTTAGTGGCGCCGCAGCGCGGCGTCGTAGTTTATTCACCACGCCGCAGCGCCATCCTCATGCCGCAGCGCGACCCACAGTGTAAACTGTGGCGCCGCAACGCGAATCAACAGAATGGTCTGACAGTGTACTTTTTGTACACAAAATTTTAAGAAACATTATATGATGATAGTAGGACTGTAAAATATTGATTGTAGTATTTCTATACTATGAATAATTATGTTATTAAAGATTAACTTGTGTTATAACATGATTATGTGATTAAATAATCAAACCTACCTGATGAATGTATTAGTTATGTGATAATGATTAACTATGTCATGATGACATATGTATATAGGATATTGTGATTCGAATTATTTGGTTTAATCTACGAATAAGGCAAGTTTTTCTAATCTATTATCTTGTTAATTCAATGGCTATTTTCAATTCGATTACAATATAATGATGTAAGTTATTCGGGAGCAAGTTATTCTTGTATTTAACTTGTTGTTTAGCATGCACAACTATATATATACTAATGTCGAACATTTCTATCGTTCAAATTGCTATGCATGCTTAGTATTCAATTCTAATTAACCTTGGCTTAGTATTGTCCAAGCAAGGTGTGCTATAGTTATTCAAATTATATGCTATTAGATTATTCCTAAAGCATGACTTTAGTTTACTATGATTGATTCAATCACGATTATTCTATAGTATAGTGTTATTGATTTTATTCAACTACTCCTTAGTTGATGCTCGTTGAATTCCAAATTACCTTGAAAGCTTATCTAAACCAAACTTCCTTTGGTGCGGACTTGTACTCTAAATACTAAGATGAACAACCCTATTGTTATGATTAGGGGTTAACTTACGCATAACGTTAAAATGTTTGTGCACAATACATTATACGAAGGGCTGATCCCCCTAAGTACGAGGTCCTTATAGTCTTATGACTGTTAAAGTTGGAGTTAAAAGATTACTTGCAACTGTGGACGTAGTTCATGGTCTTACGACCCTCAGTGATGTATATTTTCCATATTTTGGGATTTCAGTTTCTGATTATTATTGATAGAGTACTATTCACTTTTGAAGCCTATTTTGACAGTTATTATTTTTATACTCCTGTTGATTCCATATTATATCTAGTGAGCAATTATTTTGCTCACTCTTGCATATTTATAAACTCATTGCAGCTAAAGAAGAGAAGGTAGGTGAACCTTCGACTAGCAAAGGAAAGGAAAAAATGTACAAGTGTTGAAGACTTGTAATTTTTACTTTGATTAAGATGTTAGACTTTTATTATGTTGATCTTAGACTTTATTTTAAAGAAGTTATGTAATGTTTTCCGCATTTGAATGATTATTAAAGGTTAGATAACCTGGGATATTTTTATTTAAGTTTAATCCTGTATGGGCAGGTTTTATTATTTAATTTTATTATGATTGGGTAGTTAGAAATGAATGTTTTGATTAAGTGAACACCAAATCTTGAGGAAATAAAGTACCAGGATTTGGGGGTGTCACAGAAGCAGTGACAACAAACGTGGAGGGAATCAACATGGCAGAAATGGTAACCACTTCGGTGGTAATCATGGCCAAGATAATAAGAATGGACATTTCAAGAAAAGAAGATTCAACAATGATGGAAAGACGTCGGCATCAACACCCGTTGTTAAGGAAGGAGAACGACCACCTATCATATGCTTCAAATGCGGAGGGGAGGGACATATCAGTCCAAACTGCGTGATGCAGTCCAAAGCGTGTTATAATTATGGAAGAGAAGGTCACCTAGCCCGATTTTATCGTGCAGCAAAGACAAGTCTAGCTGGGATGGAGGCACCAAAGGTTGTCCCAGAAAAGTCAAAGCCGGTAGTTCAAGGGAAAGTGTTTTTCGTAACCTCCCAGAAAGCAAGGAACCCGAATGAGTTCATCACGGGTAAGCTTATCATAAACTCTAACGAAGTCTATACCTTATTTGATACTGATTCTACCCATTCCTTTATTTCTCCTACTTGCGCTCAACGTTTAAATTTGACTCTGGAGAAATTAGACTTTGACTTATCGGTTGAAACTCCGTTGGGAGAAACCTTCATTACATCCACTATTTATAAGTCTTGTTTGATTCAAATCGGTAACCGCACGTTACCTGTTGATCTTATTTCTTTAAAAATACTTGCATTTGACATGATTCTAGGGATTGATTGGTTAACTACTCATCGTGCTAAAATTGATTATTTTCGTAAGGTTGTTAGCTTTCATATTCCTAATCAACCTATTATGCGAATTCAAGTGACCAAACCATTAAAATCAATCACAGTCATCTCAAGCCATAAAGCTATTCGTTTATTGAAAAATGGATGTCAAGATTTCTTAGCTCATGTCACAGATTTAAACAAAAATACATCAGATTTGAAAGATATTTCTATTGTTAATAATTTTCCTGATGTATTCCCCGAAGAAGTTCCTGGCCTACCCCCGGAGCGTGAAATCGAGTTTGGTATCGACCTTGAACCCGGTACAAAACCCATTTCCAAATCCCCATATCGAATGGCTCCTATTGAACTTCAGGAGTTAAAAACCCAACTACAGGAATTATTAGACATTGGTTTTATTCGTCCTAGTACGTCTCCTTGGGGTGCTCCTGTTCTATCCGTGAAGAAGAAAGATGGAAGTATGCGATTTTGTATTGATTATCGGGAGTTGAATCGTGTCACTATCAAAAATAGGTACCCGTTGCCTCGGATTGATGACCTGTTTGACCAGTTGCATGGTGCCAAATTCTTTTCAAAGATCGATCTTCGTTTCGGATATCATCAGTTGAAGATTAAAACCGATGACATTCCAAATACTGCTTTCAAAACTCAGTACGAGCATTATGAATTCCTAGTCATGTCTTTTGGATTGACTAATGCTCCTGCTACCTTCATAGATATGATGAACCGAGTATTCAAGGAATATTTGGATCACTTTGTGGTCGTCTTTATTGATGACATCCTCATATACTCCAAAACCCATGAAGACCATGAGCAACACTTGATGCTGATACTCCCAAAGCTTCGTGAAAACAAGCTATATGCCAAGTTGAAAAAATACGAGTTCTGGCTTGAGGAAGTTGCATTCCTGGGCACGTGATATCAAATAATGGGATATATGTTGACCCGGCAAAGATTGAAGCAATTCAAAGCTGGGAACAACCTAAATCAGTAATCGAAGTACGTAGCTTTCTTGGCTTAGCTGGTTATTATCGGATATTCGTAGAAGGGTTTTCTCGAATCGCTACTCCATTAACTCAGCTGACTCGAAAAGATACAAAATTTGGTTGGATTGAGGAATGTGAGAAGAGTTTTCAAGAACTTAAGAGGAGACTCATTTCAGCACGTGTTCTGACAATACCATCTGGCTCATAGGGATTTGTCATCTACAGTGATGCTTCAGGCAAAGGGTTAGGATGTGTTTTCATGCAACATGGGAAAGTCATAGCCTATGCCTCACGAAAACTCAAAGAATATGAGAGGAATTATCATACTCATGATCTAGAGTTGGCCGCTGTCGTTTTTGCGCCTAATATTTGGAGGCATTACCTGTATAGAGAGAAGGTGGAGATCTATACGGATCATCAAAGCCTCAAATATTTCTTCACTCAAAAAGAACTCAACATGCGGCAACGACGATGGCTAGAGCTGTTGAAAGATTATGATCATACCATCCAATACCATCTTGGAAAAGCGAACGTAGTAGCTGATGCATTGAGTAGAAGATCATATACGGGTACGAGTGCATTATTGTCAACGCAAAGGCCCATTTTATATGACTTACAAAGGATGGAGATAGAGTTAAAGACTCCAGGGACCCATGTGATGATGGAGAATATACGAGTAGAACCGACTTTAATCGATAAAGTTAAAGCTACTTAAGCTACAGACCTGGAGCTGATGCATATGAGAAAAAAAGTACAAGAAGGTGCTATGCCGGAAGCAAGAATCGATGAAGAAGGAATACTTCGAGTCAACTCCAGACTTTGTGTTCCAAACAACCCTGATTTAACGTATAAAATCATGATGGAGGCGCATAACACACCGTTTGCAATCCATCTTGGGAGTACCAAAATATATCGTGATCTTCGACATACATTTTGGTGGAGCAATATGAAGAGTGAGATAGCGGAGTTTATCTCAAGGTGTTTAACTTGTCAACTAGTCAAAGCGGAGTATCAAGTACCAAAAGGTCCATTGCAATTACTTGAAATTCCAGAATGGAATTGGGAGAACATTACCATGGATTTTGTTACTGGTCTTCCCAAGGTTTCTCAAGGCATAGATGCAATTTGGGTTATTGTTGATAGATTGACCAAGTATGCTCATTTCCTATCTATACGAGAAACTTATATACTTGAACGTCTTGCTCGTATGTACATAAACGAGATTGTAAGACTGCATGGTATACCAGTATCCATAGTTTCTGATTAAGACCCAAGATTCACTTCACGATTTTGGGTTAGTTTATAAAAAGCTATGGGAACGGATTTACGATTTAATTCGACATATCATCCTCAAACGGACGGGCAGTTGGAGAGCCTATTCAAACTCTTGAAGATTTATTAAGACTCTGTGTCCTTGACTTCAAAGGAAGTTGGGACAAATTCTTACCATTGGTGGAGTTTTCCTACAAAAATATTTATCAAGCAAGTATTGGCATGGCTCCATTTGAGGCGTTGTATGGAAGAAAGTGTCGTTCTCCAGTATGATGGGATGAGGTGGGTGAAGCAACGTTGTTGGGACCGAATTTCGTACGTATGACTACAAAAAAGATTCAAACGATCCGACAACGTATAAAAACCTCACAAGATCGACAAAAGAGTTATGCTGTTCTTCATCGAAAAGATGTGGAATTCAATATTGGAGATCATGTGTTGTTATGTGTTGCTCCATGAAAAGGAGTTGCGAGATTTGGAAAGAGAGGAAAGCTCAATCCTCGATTCATTGGCCCATTTTTAATCCTCGATCGAGTAGGAACTGTGACCTATAGACTCGCCTTACCACCAAGTATGTCTCGTGTTCATAATGTTTTTTATATATCTATGTTACGTAAATATGTAAAAGACCCGAACCACATTATTGAATTAGAACCAGACGAAATAGAGGAAGATTTAACGTATGAATAGTTACCTATTAAAATTTTGGATAAGAAGGATCATATTCTATGCTCTAAAGTTATACCTCAAGTCAAAGTTTTGTGCAGAAACCACGATGTTGAGGAAATGACCTGGGAGTTAGAATCTGAAATGAAATCAAGGTATCCTCACCTCTTCGATATACCAGGTACGTACCCTAATTTCGAGGACGAAAATTCATAAGAAGGGGAGGTTGTAAGACCCTAGCTTTTATGAATAAAGAATAATTTTTTTGAAATATATTTTTGAATATTAAGGTGTGGATTTCATATAATGTTATAGTTATGAGTAATATTTACAAATTTTGCAAAGTAAGCAAGTGGTTATATAATATTCAATTGGTCGGGGAATATTCGTTTTAATAGAGAATATTCGTACGACGACACAATCATTGGTGGACCCCACAACAGAAGTATTATTGTAGTTAGAAAATGATAGAATTATCTTTTTATAAAAATAAAGGCGAAAGTGTAACCGTTAAAACTGTTGAACTACCCGATAGTAAAAGTACAGTAATACAAATTTTGCAAAGTAAGCAAGTGGTTGTATAATATTTGAACTTGGACACTTTTTTTTCCTTTCCATGTAGGTTTCAACTTCCTAGTGACAATCAACTTCTCAAAGAGATCTTCTAGAAAGACTTTCCTTTCTTTTTGCAAGGTTCTTCTTGGATATTTCTTACATGAATAAGAGCATTAAATATCGCTTGATCAAATTTGATTTTATTGCAACAAATATTAAATCCTACAAAATAAAATAAAACATTTTAATTTAATAAACTAATATAATTAAAATGACAAAATTAGGGATAATAAAATGTATGAATTATGTGTCTATCAAATACCCCCATATCTATCTTTTGCTCGTCCTCGAGTAAAATAAAAAAATAATAAAATAAAAATTATACTACCCCATTTTCGTAGGAAATACGATTGCATTTAGCAATTGCAATAAGCATTTAAACCGCAAGGTTACCCGAAGTGGACGAGTTGTGTCTCGTGGGGGTTTGCAGTGAATATACCCATAAAATTTAAAAAATATTTTTGGGTTCAACAAATTATAAAATTGAAAGAAAAACTTATAAATGTTCATGGGCATTATACATAAGTAAGATTAAATTCAAAATCACACTTTTACCTTATCAGAAATACTCGATTTTCATTTTTGACACCATCCTTCATTAAATCAATTTCATGTGATGCATGCATGTGTATATGATGTAACTCTTAGTAGGGATTTTTACCATGAAAATCAAGCAAGCTCATTTTTATTTTTCTTTCTTTTTTTCCTTCTTTTTTTCTATTTTTTTAATTTTGATTCTTGACTTGAGCAATGTCTCGTTTTCTTAGGCTTTTCAGAGTTACTCATGAAGTTAGCGTTAGACCAATGACTCCAAAACCAATTGACTTTAGGGCACTAGGTGTAGAGACACCCCTAAAGACTTACTAACTCGAGTAACAAATACCACAAAACTAGACTAGTCAACTGCTTTTATCCATCACACTTTGCTGCGTGAATATCAATGTTTCCCGTTGTAAGACCCCAACTTTTATGAATAAAGAATAATTTTCTCGAAATATATTTTTGAATATTAAGGTGTGGATTTGATATAATGTTATAATTGTGGGTAATATTTACAAATTTTGCAAAGTAAGCAAGTGGTTATATAATATTCGATTGGTCGGAAAATATTTGTTTTAACAGGGTATATTCGTACGACGACACAATCATTGGTGGACCCCACAACAGAAGTATTGTCGTAGTTAAAAAATGACATAATTATCTTTTTATAAAAATAACGGCGAAAGTGTTACCGTTAAAACTGTTGAACTACCCGGTAGTAAAAGTACAGTAATACGCGTGGTTGCATAGTAGCACACGGTATTGATTATTGATGCTTACGTGAGAAGTCACTCAGTTATACTCAATTATTGCTACAGTAATTGCTGAATCATATCTCTCATATTATTGATTCGATTATTGTCACAGTATCATCTACATTATATGTTATATTATTAAATCAATAATTGAGACCATAAAGTTATTCATATTATTAAATTGCAATATTTACAATGTCTAGAAGTTCTGTCAAGGAGAGGTTTGGTCACATAATTGCGCGCCAATAAGGAGAAATCCTTATCGGAAAGCCCCCTCTTTCATGGGAACGATCTGGTTGTTAAATATTGTGAGTTATAATATTAATGATGAATAAGTTCGTGTTGATTAAAGATGAATTTGATAGTTCCATTGTGTTGGGATTATTAGTGTTAGTGGAAATCGACATCTATTCCGATGATAATTGATGTCTGGGGGTTATATTGATAAATCGGATAATTTATCGGATAAATGAGCAATTAATTGTTACTAATTCACATGCTTATATAACTATTTGTTCAAATGTGTGTACTATTGAATCTTATTCATGTACTATTAGGGGAGTTGGTGCAAGATTGATAATACTTGCATGACTAAGTTAAAAATGGAGGTATAGATAGAGGCACTATACTGTAATTTGTATTTTTCACATGATTATACTATTGATTCACATGATTGAACTATTGATTCAAATTATTTACTATTAGGGGAGGTGGTGAAAGTTTGATAATACTTGCAGGACTAAATTAAAAATGAAAGAAAAGTTGGAGGCATTGTACTGTAATATTTTGAGCTCCAAAACGTGCAATTATCGAAACTATATTTTCTTATAAATAGAAGCTCATTCTTCATTCATTTCTCACCAATTCACAAAAGCTTTAGAGAAATTATTATAGAGAAAATTATAGAGAGAAAGAAGAAGAGAAGTTTGCTACCTCACTATTCCAGTATCCAGTTTTTCTAAGGTAGGGGGTATTATTTCTTTCTTTCGTCTTCATGAAGAGAACTTCTGTTATTCTATTCTTTATTATTATGTTAGAATAATCTGTTTATGCAAAATACCGCTTAAATGGTGAAATTCTTCTGTTATTTCATTCTTTATTATTATGTTGGAATAACCTATCTATTCGAAGTACCGCATACATGGTGAAATTCTTCTGTTATTCCATTCTTTATTATTCTATTGGAACATCCTGTCTGTGCTTTATGCATGACCTGGTTTCGTTATTTATTATTCTGTTAGAACAACCTGTCGGTGTTTTATGCATGACCTGGTTCCGTTATTTATTATTCTGTTGGAACATCCTGTCTGTGCGTTTACGCATGACCTGGTTCCGTTATTTATTATTCTGTTGGAATAACCTGTCTGTGCGGTCTATCGCATGCATGGTAATTTTTTTGTTATTCCATTCTTTATTATACTCAGTTGGTTAAAGTTTTGACTTCTATACTCCATGAAATTAGTGGAATATCCTTGATATTTGCGCTTCATCCAGTATCTTTTCATAGAAACATTCTTCTGAGCATTCTTGAATTTTACTCTATAAAGCAGTATCATGTTGACAATTTAGACGTTATTGGTTCCTGAATAAATTAATTCTTAAACTTGTTTTATTGAATTCTTATATCATTGTCATCATCCTTATGTTTATATTATGTTGAAAGTCATCTGTGGCATGTAGTGCATAGATGGACTTGGTATGATTATGACCAGGGATTATTCGGTATAATTATGACCGTAATATTACAAATGATGTGGTAAAAGTCCTCATTGGCCCGTAGTGCATTGATGGACAGATGTTGGCATGATCATGACCATTGATGAATACACGAATATCCTTGGCCCGTAGTGCATGGAGAATTTGTGGTCGTGATATTAATGAATATCCTTGGTCGTAGTGCAGGAATGATGTGATTTATTTATTAAGCTGAGTTTCAGCGATTAAAGTGATGAAAAACCTTTTAAATCATTGAAGATAGTAGATTTTATTCTCTACTTAACTCTTCTAATGGATTGCTTATTCCGCTGTAGTTAAACTTGATGTTTGTTATATTTTATCAGTTTAACACTGTTGAAGGCTAATGATAAATTATTCTGAATTATCTTAGTCATAATATTTCTTATTGGGCTAGTTGAGCTCACCCCTTTCTTTCACTGTTCTCTTCAGGAAATGAGAACGTAGTCGGGACTAGTCGAGAAACGGAGTGACGGTCTAGATGATAGCATTAGTAGTCATCACTATTCTGTTAAATAGTGTAACAATAAATGTAATGAGGACTCCATTGAGTTTGTATATTGTCTAGATAACAATATTCTTATTAAAAACTCTTAGATTATATTTTGTCGTATTTTTACACAACTGTTGTATAATTAAGTTGTATTTGAATTTTGTACCATGTATTTGGCGACCCAAGATGGGTGATGCATACCTATTTTGGGGGTGTCACACCCGATGCTTGGATACCCAGTTATTTCGTTCAATGGACTTTGAAGCAGTTATTTATTTCTTTTTTCAACTTTTTTTCTTTCAATTTTTTTCATTTTGTTTCTTGAAATTACTCGAATCGTGGTTTATACCCCACAACTAAGAATTAGTGCAAACGTGAAGTGCAAAAATGCTCGTGAAATCAGTTTTAATCCAGATGGTGTTTCGAACTAAGATTTTGTACCTTATCAAATATTCAAGAGTTCTAAATCGTTTAATCTTACTTATGAGTTTTGCTCCACAAACACTTATTAGAATTAATTCAATCCTAAAAAAGTCAAACAATTTTTTTAATTTTATTGATTTTTTAATCGATTTTTTAAACTCTATTTTCCTAAAAAAGAGAAAAAGAAAATCTAATACAACAATACAAACAAACTCCCCCCATACCTAAATCATGTATTGTCCTTAATGTGTACAAATGAAAAATAGAGAACAAAGATATGAAAGAATTATACCTTGTACATGGAGTTTTTATTCTGCAAGAAAATGCGGTGAGAAAGAAAACAAATGTACATATCTACAAATTTCATAAATTCTAAAAATTATGTGCCTATACATGAAGGATACAGACGGGTAAGTGTGTGTGAACTTTTCATTATCTTTTGGAGGTCTAAGAAATTGAAAATAGTCATAATTTTCATCCCAGTTATGCTTAAATTTTACATCAAGAAAACTTTCATTAACATGTTCAAATGATGGAAGAATTGGTTCAAATACATGTTCTAGTTTAGTTGACTTATTTGTAGTGGATCTCAACAGCTCATTAACCTTATCTATATTTTTGGATTCATTCCAATTTTGGTCAAGGTGATTTAAGAAAAAATTAATTGGATCTTTTTCAATCAAGTGTCTATTTTCAATTATCTCTTGGGTCATTGACAACTATTGGATCATGTTTACTTTAATGGGTTGGTCCAAAAAATCACTAGGTGGTTTTTTAGGAGTAATCCTTTCAGGGTATGGAACTTTAGGCTTATAGACTTTTTCAACCGACTCATTAAATGCAACATGATCAATTTTAGGCATAGACTCATAATTTTTAGACTTCTCAAATTCGCTTGACTAAAACTGTGCAGAATTGAACACAAAAGTTTCATTTTCCTCATCATTTCCACAACCATTAAGATTTTCAAAATTAACCTCAGAGTTACTAGAAAATTCACCACCTCTTGTTCATTTATTATGGTGGCTAATCTATTCATTTGAATTTCTAGACGAGATATAATTTGATCCATGATAAATTGATTTTCCATTAAAACTTTCATAGTTTTCTCTAAGTCACTAAGTCTTTCCTATTCTTCTTGTTGAAATTGAGGTTCTAGATCCGAATATGGATATGGACATGGACTTAGATAAGGATTTTCATAAGTTAAAAAAATTGATTTACTTGGTGTGCATTAATATTTTCATAAGGTTCTTGATTCCAAGCAAAATTATTATTCCAACTATATTAAGAATCCATTTTTCCACAAATCACAAAACAAATAGACAACTAACCACAAAAGTCACACAAAAAAATATAATAAAAAAATTAAAAAATATTAATTTTACGGTTAACCTAAATAAAATCTAGACAGCTTCTAATTGTTTCAAGTTACACCGCAAGGTCCACCAATTTCAAAATTAATCACAAAAATAGCCAGGTAAGTGTAAGAAATGTGGGAGTCTCTCTGTGGGTACAGTAACTAATTGAATAACCACACATCCTTTAGGCGTTCGCCTTTTGAACCACTTGCCTAGACACTAGTAGTTTGATTAATTTAAAATTTAGCCTCCTCTTGGAGTCCCTTCTCCTAATTGAGCTCGAGAGTCCTAGGGGCCAACGTCTACTTGATTTTATTAGGTCATGGTCATGCAAAATGCAAATTAGGTTGTTTGTGGGCTAAGGAAGGGTGATGAAATCCCCACCTTATCTTGTTACAGGTTGTGCCCTTAATGGTAGATTAAATATGAAAATGCACAAATTAAAAAAACTATAAACAAATAAAATGTCCTAAAACTATGTGAATTACGAAAGAAGGATAGATTTTGGCGTACCTCAATCCTCCAGCAATCACTACATTTTATATTTGACAAAAAAAATAAAATAAAATAAAATAAAAACGTATCAGGATGTGCTCTACGTGAGTGAATGCATGAATGTGGAAATTAGTTTTCTAACTAACAAGAAAAACTAAGCTACTTATTTTTAATTTTTTTGGTTTTTGAGTTATATACAATATATCAGGAAAAACGCAGCAATAATCTTGTCTTTCTGTACCGTTGATCCGCTTCGATAATCCTGAAAAATAAAAATAAAAATATTAGAAGAAAAAAAATCTAATTCAAATAAATAAATATTAAGGAATATAAAATTAAGTCTAGTGTGACGCCCCCAAAATAGGTCCAATCCATCCAACCTATTCTGAGTCGTCAAATACATGGTACAGAAAACAACTACAACTTTATTACTACAATTGTCGTGCAAAATACAACAACACATATGTTGTGAGTTTTGATACAAATATATACCGACTGTGGCTCTTATCCCAACCTTGGATAGCACGTCACAATGGCACTTTACATAAAGGTACTGCCAATAACTGTTTTAGAAATTAAAATTTTTGGGAAGTGCTCAAGGAAACTTTCGTACATGGGAGGCCATGCGTCTCAGTTATGATAGATATCATATGTCCACATAATTATCCTTGGTTGACCCAATAGACCCCAAAAAAAACAAGAAGATTACTATCATATTCTTTCCAATGGTGAGTCTTCTCTTGACATATAATTATCTCCACTGTGACACCCCCAAATTCCGGTACTTCATTACCTCAAGATTTGGTGTTCACGTAATCAAAACATTCATATCTAACTACCCAATCATAATAAATTGAATAATAAAAACCTGCCCATACAAGATTACTTTAATAAAACATTAACTCCCAGGTTCTTTAACCTTTAATACAATCATTCAAGTGCGGAAATAAAATTATTACATCACATCATTATTAAAAGTCTATCATCATAACGATTTAAGCAAAATTACAAGTCTTCATCACTTGTACATTTTTTCCTTTCCTTTGCTAGTTGTAGGTTTATCTACCTTCTCAACCATAGCTGCAATAAATGTATAAATATGCAAGAGTGAGCAAACAAAGCTCACTTGAAATAAGAATAAATATCTTTACATCATTTGCCAAATAATAGGCTCGATAGAACTGAATGATATGTTCTATTAACAATCTTAAATATACTACCGAGGGTCAAATGACCATGAACCATGTCCACAGTTATAAGTAATCTTTCAACTTTAACTTTAATAGTCATATGACTATAAGGACTCCACGTACTTAGGGGGATCAATCCTTCATACAATGTATTGTGCACAACCATTTCAATGCTAAGCGTAAACCCCTAAATATAGGGTTGTTCATCTTAGTATTTAGAGTACAAGTCCGCACCAAAGAAAGTTTGGATAAGATTTCAAGGGTAATTGAAGTTTAATGATCATCAACTAGGGAACTAGTTGAATCAACAATGCTTGATAGCACAATAGTTGTTTAATACAACTTAACTTAGCATATTTGAGTATTATAGGTGAATTGACTATATTCTAGACTTATGCTTGAAATAACTAGAGAGCACAAGTATTGATCAAAATAAAGAAATGGTAAACCTTGGCTTGAACAATAATAAGCTAGGCCTATAATCTTGTCAAATTAGAATTTTAGTTATTGGCATGCATTAGTTGATGGAAAGCTGGAAACAATGCTTACTCCACATGGTAATAAGATATAAAAAGTGATTGAACCATTCGACACAAGGAATTAAGATTCAAGAAACATTTATTATAAAATAATACACTAAAGAAACTTGTTTAAATATGAACAAGTTAGAGTAAGTCAAAATGATTAGAATTCCAATAATTCAGAATTTAAAACATGCTCAATGTAATAGATGAGATTTTTGGAACTTGCATCATCATAAATTACTAGATACAAGAAACTTGCTCAATCAAAAGAATGAAGTTACACAATGTAATAATAGAACTAACTCAACGAAAGTGTAGAGTTAGAAAACATGCCTCGAGCGTAAGCTAAAATATTAAACTCACGTTCACCTATACATAGTATTAAAACCATAACATCTATTAGACATACTAATATTCATTATATGTTCATTACCATTCCTATTTCATAAACTCTAAGTGTATTACTTCGCAACACTTGTCTAACTTTCATTATGTATACTAAATCACCACATAACACGTTTTTGATTTACTAATCATTTTTACAATTTTGAACTTTCTAACCACAACTCACTATGTTATGTTAACCTTAACATTACACATTTAACATGCTAACACAATTTAAAACCATGCTAGGATGTTTCCCCCAAGTCTGTTGTAATAGCAGAAGTCAGAATCTCAAACCAGGGTATGGCGCAGCTTGCGCCATATAAAGGCTTAGGACCGGCGCAGCTGCGCCGGTGTTCAGACAGATGCAGAGAAGGCTATGAACAGGAGCCGACTTTAGCCCAACAAACACAAATTTCACCCAATAGACGGTAATATTAACACGTAAAATAATTATACAACTATCATAAACATGATTGCTCATATTTACAACCAATTAGAACAATTTAACACTAACTAAAACTATTTTAATTTCTCAAAACACATGTTTTTCATAAAAACTCAATTTTCTTGACATTCATTCTAGAAATCATCACTGTGAATTCATTAGTTGGCCAAATCACTCCATTCCAATTACGTTATGTTTGTATCTCAATGAACTAACATATACAAGCATCAATTTATACTTTAACATAAGAATTGAGCATCTAAGTTGGTACTTACCTAAGCCATATGAAAAATATATATACAACCACATATTGTCAAAATTTCTTCTACTGACAAATGAAATTAGCATGCAATTGTTGTTTAAACATAATCTCTAACATCATATTACTAATTATCATCAACAGATTACATAACCACAATTCACAGAAAGCTAGAATTCAATTCACAGAGTTTGAAACTTTATGCCGTAAATTCATACATATATAAAATAATAATATTATGAACATACCTTCAATTTGCTAATATAATCCTTGCTAATTGCTGGAAATTACTGTGAAAATTCACAAGTTTTCCTCTCAATCTTCTCTGAAGCTCTCAAAGTCTCTCTTCTCTAAGCTTTAGTAAACTAGTTTATGCGTAAAAGAAAACTAAACTGATATGCGTACTAATATAATACAAAACTGATAACTTAATACTACTAATTGCAAAATCAGTTACTAACGTATATAATATAAATATATTATATTTATTATTTTAATTATATTATTTATTTTATTTATTCTATTTATTTTTTTCAAAATTAGAAATACCAAAAGCCATAAGGCTTGTTTGGCAAAACCATTTAATTTTAAAGAATTAAAATGCTTAAGCCTTGTTTGGTAAAAACTAAATTAAACCCTTTTTAATTTATTTTAATAACTCATTATAATATAGTTATTTGTCACACTTTATTTATTCCAACTTTCATATTTTAATTTAATTAACTCAAATCACGATTAATTAAATAAATCCTTTAATCACATAACACAATACAAATAATTAATCATTTAAATTGAAATATCAATATTATAATAATTTCCTTAATTCATCAATTATTTATTTGACAAACAAATAATTAACCAAATAAAATTAAATTCATTAAACAAATATTTATTCAACGAAAAACACATATATTAAATATTTATATAAATCAATAAATATTTAATATTACATTTAAAATTCTGGAATGTTACATCCACTGTCTCTAATTAAGAATTATATTTCATCCAAACTCCAAGATTATATAGGTAGTGCTTGTAGATATATTCAGCAAGTGGATGTGCACAACCCTATCTTATGATAACACGAAGTCGCATGCCGTTAGACATTTTGTATGATAGTGGCAAAACACCCTTCCAACGTTGGGTTCGCCTCACCCTATTTGATTCATCAAATATAACTACTAAATGATGTATAAAATACAACACACTATTCTAAATTTCTCAATTAAATTATTTCTATACTGTTTAGGGAGAACCTCCACAGCTAGAGACCACCGTTCTATTCCCCTGTAACCCCCGCTCAACCCAGCTACACTCTTATTACCTGAAAGGAATTGTGAAGCAAAAGGATGAGCACAACTAGCCCAGTAAAGAATATCATGACTAAAGATAATTAATTTATCAATAGCCTTCGTCAGTAATGAATCAGAGATTTAGAACATATGGTAGATGAACAACTTGCATTTGATGTGATTATAAGAATTGATTGGTTAACTACTCATCATGCTAAAATCGATTATTTTCATAATGTTGTTAGCTTTCATATTCCTAACCAACCTATTATGCAAATTCAAGCAATCAAACCACTAAAGTTAATCACTGTTATATCAAGCCATAAAATTGTTCGTTTATTAAAAAACGGATGTCAAGCTTTCTTAAGCCCATGTCACTGATTTAAACAAAAATACATCAGATTTGAACGTGGTAGCTGACGCATTGAGTAGAAGATTGTATCCATTTACGAGTGTGATATTATTAACACAAAGACCCATTTTATATGACTTACAAATGATAAAGATAGAGTTAAACTCTAAGGACCCACGTGATAATATACAAGTAGAATCGACTTTAATCGATAAAGTTAAAAGCCGCTCAAGCTATAGACTCAGAGCTGATAAATGTGAAGAAGAAGGTTCAAGAGGGCGTTATTCTAGAAGCAAGAGTCGATGAAGAGAGAAAATCTCAACCCTCGATTTAGTTGGGCCATTCAAAATCCTTGATCGAATAGGAACTGTGGCCTATAGACTCGTTTTACCGCCAAGTATGTTGCGTGTTCATAACATTTTTCACGCATCGATGTTACGTAAATATGTGGACGACCCGAACCACATTATTGAATTAGAACTAGATGAGATAGCAGAAGATTTAATGTATGAGGAGATACGTGTTAAAATATTGGATAAGAAAGATCATATTTGACACTCAAAGGTTATACCTCAAGAGTTAGAATCTAAACAAGGTATCGTCACCTCTTCGGCATACCAGGTACGTACGTAAGTTTCGAGGGCGAAATTTCATAAGGAGGAGAGATTATAAGACCCCAAATTTTATGAAATGAAAGTATTCAATTTTTCTATAATTATTATTCTATTTAGTAAATGGTTAAATTGATAAAAGGTTAAAGTTAAGGGTGATATTTGAAAATTTTGCAAAGAAAGCAAGTTGATATAAAATATTCGTTGTGTCGGGGAATTACCTTTTTATAAAAATAACGGTGAAAGTGTTACCGTTAAAACTATTAAACTACCCGGTAGTAAAAGTACAGTAATACGCGTGGTTGGTTAGTAGCACACAATATTGATTATTGATGCTTACGTAAGAAGTCACTCAGTTATACTCAATTATTGCTACAGTAATTGCTGCATCATATCTTTCATATTATTGATTCAACTATTGTTACAGTATCATCTGCATAATATTTTATTTTATTAAATCAATAATTGAGACGTCAAAGTTATTCATATTATTATTCACAATATTGACGATGTCTAGAAGTTCTGTCAAGGAGAGGTTTGGTCACCTAATTGCGCGCCAATAAGAAGAAATCCTTGTCGAAAAGCCCCCTCTTTCCTGGGAACGACCTGGTTATTTAATATTGTGAGTTATAATATTAATGATGAATAAGCTCGTGTTGGTTAAAGATGAAATTGATAGTTCCATTGTGTTGGGATTATTAGTGTTAATGGAAATCGACATCTATTCCGATAATAATTGATGTCTGGAGGTTATATTGACTAATCGAGTAATTAATCGGATAAATGAGCAATTAATTGCTATTAATTCACATGCTTATAACTATATGTTCACACGTGTGTACTATTGATTCAAATGCATGTATTATTAGGTGAGGTGGTGCAAGATTGATAATACTTGCATGACTAAATTTAAAATAGAGGTATAGATGAAGGTACTATATTGTAAATATTTTTTCACATGTATAGAACTATTGAGTTACATGATTGTACTATTGATTCACATGATATATTATTAGGGGAGGTGGTGCAAGTTTGATAATACTTGCAGGACTAAATTAAAAATGAAGAAAAAGATGAAGATATTATACTGTAATATTTTGAGCCCAAAAATGTGCAATTATCGAAACTATGTTTTCCTATAAATAGAAGCTCATTCTTCTTTCATTCTCACCAATTCACTAAGACTCACAAGAGCAATTATAGAGAGAGAAGCTATAGAAAGAAAGAAGAAGAGAAGTCTGCTACTTCACTATTCTAGTATCCAGTCTTCTTCTGAGGTAAGGGGTATTATTTTTTCCATAGTCGTAAGGGGTATTATTTTGTTCAGTATTCATAGGAATAATATTTTCTTCCATACTCTGTAGTATATGAATAATATTATTTCGTCTCGTATTCCTGATTATACCCTCATTTTGTTAAAGTATTGCTTCTATACTCCGTGAAATTAGTAGAATATCCTTAAAATTTACGCTTCATCTAATATCGTTTCACAAGGATATTTTCTGCACATTCTTGTTAAATTTTAAGCTTTTCATGCCGGAGTATTGTCCATGAGTAGTATTCATTTTTATGGTACTATTCATAAAGTACTATTCACAAAGTACTATTCATAAAGTACTATTCACGGGGTACTATTTACAAAGTACTATTTACAAAGTACTATTCACGGGGTGCTATTCTTGAGTACTATTCATGGGGTACTATTCACTCTGGCACTATTCACCCGTGAAATTATTCATGACACAAATTGATTTCTTTGTTGTTCAAATCATTTTTGATGCAATATTATTCTTAAATTTTACTCCACAAAGCAGTATCATGTTGACAATTTGGACATTATTGAATTCTGGATAAATTAAGTTATAAATCTTTAAAAATTCATTCTTTGCTTTCTTTTAATTGAATTCTTATATCATTGTCGTCATCCTCGTGCGTATATTGTGATAAAAGTCATTTGTGGATTACGTGCATCGATATACTATTGATTGGTATGATTATGATCAGGATTATTCGGTATAATCATGACTGTAATGTTACAAATGATGTGATAAAAATCCTCATTGGCCTGTAGTGTATTGATGGACAGTTGTTGGTATGATTATGACCTGAGATTATTCGGTATAATCATGACCATTGATGATTACATGAATATCCTTGGCCCGTAGTGCAGGGATGATTCGATGATGAGGTTTATTTATTAAGCTGAGTCTCAGTGATAAAATTGATGATAAACTTTTTAAATCATAGAAGATAATAGATATCATGCTCTACTTGACTCTTCTAATGGATTACTTGTTCCGCTGCAGTTAAACTTGATGTTTATTATATTTTATCAGTTTAACACTGTTGAAGGCTAACGATAATTTATTCTTCATTATCTTAGTCATAATATTTCTTACTGGGTTAGTTGAGCTCACCCTTTGTTATCATTGTTCTCTTCAGGAAATGAGAATATAGCTGGTACTAGTCGGGGAACGGAGTGACGGTCCAGATGTTTGCATTAGTAGTCCTCACTATTCAGTGAAATAGTGTGATAATAATTGTAATGAGGACTTTATTTGAGTTTGGATACTCTCTACGAGACATTATCCATGTTAAAACTCTCAGCTACGTTTTGTCGTACTGTATAAAAGAAGTTTGTATTTAAATTATGTACCATGTATTTGGCGACTCAAGATGGGTGATGTATACATATTTTGGGGGCATCACAGTTGGTATCAAAGCCATAGAAAAGAGCCCCGAGCCTTTATCTGGTGACTTCCAAGTCTTTGGATGCACCGAAGCTAGACTTTTTATAGGGGACGCCGTGAGTAACGGTGGCAAGTTGATAGGTATCATTGTGAGGTGCTATCCAAGTCTTAGATTCGGGTCACAATTGGTAACAAAGCTTAGGGATATGATCCCTGGCTGAGATGTGAGACAAGAGCTAGGAGGGGAGAGACGGGAAATTCCTTCGCTAGTATGACCTACCTAAGTTTATTTGGTATTTAATTGGTCGGTCAGAGTATAGGAATAATATATTGCATGTCAATTAACCCTTGTTTTGTGACAGTGTTTGAAAATGGCATCTGAAAATGTTGAGATCAGCAATGAAGCACATGAGACCGTTGAGTCACCAACGATCAATACCCAGGATAATGTGCATCAGGATGGCAATAATCCTCAAATAAACAACAACACCGATCATATGATGAACGATGGGATGTTCAAAGGCTTTATGCAATTCATGCAACATCAGGCGAGAGAGACTCCTGTTCAAAATGTAGGTGGAATCATTGCCAACTCTCAGTTGGTCACCGTTAAGCATTTCAAGGAGCTGGGACCATCGGAGTTTATTGGAGAGCCAAAACAACTTAAGGTAGAGACGTGGATAAAGCAGATCACCAAGATATTTGATGTCTTTGGATGCTCCAAGGAGCAAAAGGTTCCCTTTGCCACCTTCATGTTGCGAGGAGAGGCAGATTACTGGTGGGAATAAGTAAAACATACTCAGTCTGCCGCACTGAAGATGTCTTGGGAGAAGTTATAAGAACTGTTCAATGACAAGTACTTTTCCAAAAGTATTTGTCACATGAAGGAGGTGGAGTTTATCGAGCTGGAGCAAAATAATATGACCGTATTGCAGTAGAAAGCTAAGTTTGCCGAGTTGTCCAGATTTGCGTCCCACTTGGTTGATAATTAGGAGAGAATGACACGGATGTTTCTAAGAGGTTTGAAACCCGAGATACGTCAATATCTAATTTCTCACAAATTGTGTTTGTATTCAGATGTAGTGAATATGGCTCAGTTATTGGATCGCGATAATGCGCCAGCCAACCGAAAAATAACGACCAACAATACGATAATAGTTGTACCGGTGGCAACGGTCATCGGAACAATGATAACCATCGTGGAGGAAATTATCATGCTAGAAATGGTAACCACTTCGGTGGTAATCATGGCCAAGATAATAGAAGAAATGATTCAAGTGAAAATTTAAGAAGAGAATATTTAACGATGATGGGAAGACGTCGGCAGCAGCATCAGCACCAGCAACAAATTCTAGAGGAGGAGAACGACCCCCAGTTAGATGCTACAGATGCGGAGAGGAGGGACATATAAGTTTAAACTGTTCACAGCCTTCCAAGGTATGTTTTATTTGTGGAAAAGTCGGTCACATAGCTCGATTTTGTCCTGTAGCGAAATCAAGTCCAGTTGGGATGGTGACACCAAAGGTGGATAAGGACAAAACAAAGTCGATGATTTCAGGAAGAGCATTTTTCATGACTTCTCAAAAAGCGAGTAACCCAAACGAAGTTAGCACGGGTTAGTTAATTATAAACGCTTACGAAGTCTATACCTTATTTGATACGATTCTACCAACTCTTTTATTTTTCCTACTTGCACTCGACGTTTAAATTTAACTCCGGATAAATTAGACTTTGACTTATATATTAAACTCCATTGGGAGAAACCTTCGTTACCTCCACTGTTTATAAATCTTGTTGATTCAAATCAGTAACCGCACGTTACCTGTCGATCTTATCTCTTTGAAAATACTTGTATGTGATGTGATTTTAGGGATTGATTAGTTAACTACTCATCATGCTAAAATCGATTGTTTTCGTAAGGTTGTTAGCTTTCATATTCCTAACCAACCTATTATGCGAATTCAAGCAACCAAACCACTAAAGTCAATCACTGTCATATCAAGCCATAAAACTATTCATTTATTGTAAAACAGATGTCAAGTTTTCTTAGCCCATGTTACTGATTTAAACAAAAATACATCAGATTTGAATGATATTTCTATTATTAATAAATTTCCCGATGTATTCCCTGAAGAACTTCATAGCCTATCCCAAAGCGTGAAATCAAATTTTGTATCAACCTTGAACCCGGTACAAAACCCTCAAATATTTCTTCACCCAAAACGAACGTAACATGCACCAAAGACGTTGGCTCAAGCTGTTGAAGATTACGATAATACGATTCAATACCATCCTAGAAAAGCAAACGTGGTAGCTGACGCATTGAGTTGAAGATCGTATGCGTTTACGAGTGTGATATTGTTAACACAAAGACCCATTTCATATGACTTACAAATGATAAAAATAGAGTTAAAGACTCTAATGACCCACGTGATGATATATGAGTAGAATTGACTTTAATCGATAAAGTTAAAAGCCGCTCAATTTACAGACTTAGTGCTGATAAATGTGAAGAAGAAGGTTCAAAATGGCGTTATTCTAGAAGCAAGAGTCGATGAAGAGAGAAAATCTCAACCCTAAATTTAATTGGGCCATTCGAAATCCTGGATCGAATAGGAACTGTGGCCTATAGACTCATTTTACCACCAAGTATGTTGCATGTTCATAACATTTTTCACGTATCGATGTTACGTAAATATGTGGACGACCTGAACCATATTATTGAATTAGAACTAGACGAGATAGCAGAAGATTTAACGTATGAGGAGATACGTGTTAAAATCTTGGATAAGAAAGATCATATTCGACACTCAAAGGTTATACCTCAAGAGTTAGAATCTAAACAAGGTATCCTCATCTCTTCGGCATACCAGGTACGTACGTAAGTTTTGAGGGAGAAATTTTATAAGGAGGGGAGATTGTAAGACCCCGAAATTTATGAAATTAAAGTATTCAATTTTCCTATAATTATTATTCTATTTAGTAAATGGTTAAATTGATAAAAGTTTAAAGTAAAGGGTGATATTTGAAAATTTTGCAAAGAAAGCAAGTTGATATAAAATGTGACGCCCCCAAAATTTGGTATACATCACTCATCTTGGGTCGCCAGATACATGGTACAGAATTCAAATACAACTTACTAATACAACTGTCGTGTACAATACGACAAAATATAAACTGTGAGTTTGAATATAAATATTATCTACTAGAGATTGTAGCGCCCCCGAATCCGGGTCCCGAATCGCCGCGGATTCGGTTCGCTAATTCTACAACTGTTTGCGGAAGATATAAACATAAATTATTTATACATTAAACTTTACACACATTTCCCCAGTATCGAATAACCTTCACTTATACAGAATCATGAACTATCTAGCACATGACAACACTATTCTTCAACATACTTTACAACTTAACTTCACATTTTGTACCAAGCTGAACTTGGCATTATCCTTTTTCTGTATCTGGCCGTATTCGCCTTATCTGCAATGTTTTATCATGATATAGCAAGGGTGAGCATGAAAGTTGCCCAGCAAGTTTAAAAACAATGTATCGATATATCATGATGGAAAGAGTTTGAATAATAAGTTGGCTATCCTTCACAATGTATTTGTGAATTAGCATGAACAAATCTTTGACTGAACAAGTATTGAACATGAACAATAATATATCCGGACCAACTGGTAATGAAGGTGATCAGCCTTTCATACCTGACTTATACATGCAAGATGTACAGAGTACAAATCATAAGAATATCTGTCTGAAACCACTCTTAAAAGAGTTTAAGTAAAAAGAACTTGAAAAACTTGCAAAACTTGCCTGAACCGTTGATTACCGTAACGCAATATAATAAGCTTCTCTTGAAGACCTAATATTAATAATATAGATCTCCAATATTAGAATAATATCATCGCCGTTATAAAATAACTTAAACACATAACACATAATCCTATCAGTCTATACAACATATAATACCTATAATAGATCTTTCGGTTAGTCATAACATATAGTTAAGTATTAGACATTTGGTTATAAGTCTTAATGTTCTTATTATACTTTGATATTCTTTTAATCACATCATAACTTGTACTTATAAGTTATTCATTTTTATATGTTATCCTAGTAAATTAGATAACATCTTAGTAAACCGAAATACCATTTCAGTAAGACGGATTTCATTTTAATATCCTGAAATCACTATTCTTTTTCACGAAAAATACCAAATCAACTTATTATTTTCTATCCTTTGGTCAAACATATATACATGTATTTCATACATAAAAAATATTTTTTCGTAATTTTTCAATTTCTTTTACTATTTTTCAAAAATCATAATTAGTGCGTGACTTAAGAAAATTAGCTACCTCGTACTTAACTCCAGAGATGCCCATCTTTTGACATAACCTTATATATGTTAACGTGATGATCCATTTTAAATTTCGTGGCAATCGGAGTTGTAGAACTCCGGTTATAGCCGTTTTCGTCGGAAAATCACAAAAATTAGAATAGTCATAACTTGGCCGTTTTAACTCGGAATGGGCTCATTTTTGGACACGAGCTACATAATACCATATATTTTCATTTCCCGAAAGCCTGGAATTTTTCTCACAAGAAAAGTTGACAAAACAGCCCTTACAAAATATTAGCAGCTTACTTTTTGTCAAAAACAGTTTTGGAGTCCTTTACTAAATCTTAGATAAAATGAGATCTATAACTCCGATTAATGATCCGTCAATTTTGTTGGATTCGTATCTTTCCGAACTACAGTTTTCATCTATCACAATCCATATTTGGAATGTTAAGATCCCGGAAAGTAGCCCGGAAGTGGCTGTTGTAAACTGTTATGTTAACAGTTTTTTCTAGCTTGGAGTAGTTTGGGAGAAATTTCATAACTCTCTCATTTTTCAACCTAATTTAGTAATTCCAAAGAGATTTTACCCTTAACACATATATCTAGCTCCAAAAATTGACCAAACTCAAAAATTCAAAGTAGAATGAGAGATAAGGTCATTTCCATATCATGCTTGGTTTTTCCAAAAATTTTGTTTTCGCAGTTTTGATCATGCTTCTTCCGAACGTCATAACTACTTCATCAGGAGTCCGAATTAGTCCGTTCCGGAGTCTATGGAAAGCTTAAACAGTGTACTACAACATATCAAAAGTCCAGAATTTTTAGACCATCCAAACAAATCCGGAATTTTCTGTTTAGGGGCAGCAGTTTACTAATTCATTTAAAAAAAACTGTTTTGGTTCTTCTTCTTTGTTCAAGCTCATCAACCTTAAAAATGGCAAGATCTAACCATAAAATATCATGTATACCTACCCTCATATGATTCAAAATCATAAGTTCAACACTTGGTCAAAAACAACCATCACAAAACACATAAACTAACTAGAGTTTTGAGTTAAGGAAATTTTTATACCTTTAGTTCCATGGCATATCTTTTTCTTCCAACTATGTGATGGATCTTGGATGTATGAAGATCAAAGTCTTTTCTTCTCCTTCTCCTCTTGGAGCTGCCAAATGGTAGTTCTTCTCACTCTCTCATAATGCCATTCCTCCCTTCTCTCTCCCTCTATTTGGTTTTCTTTTGGTGAGAGCAAGAGAGAAAAATTGAGCAATAATACACTTTCTCTCTCTCTTTAATCTAACAAGCCTTGTATGGAATAATTGTAATGGATGATTAGGGCTAGTAATGCTATAGTATTATAGGTAAATTCTAGATGTCTAGCTTTTGTGGAATAATTGGTGACAATAATTCACAATAATACACCAAATGGACAAAAGGGTAAACTAGTAATTTCCACATTAATAATTAATTTCTTTTTAATTCTTATTTATCATACCAAATGTCCAATATGTCCCTCCTTATTTGAGCTTAAATTTGGGTCACCATTTCCATCTTTTGGGCTATCAATAAATAATATATTGGACTTCAAATTTAATTCTTTGGGCCATGTAAATTAACATAGTCCAATACTATTAATTCTTTTCCAACCCAAATTATTTAATTAGGATTTTCATTTCCTCCATTATAACTTAAATCATTACTCATGCACATTTATTTCCTTAACCCAATTAGACTTGCTAAAATTAGGTTATAAAATTAATCATTTGAGATATATAAAATAAATCTCTTAGAATTAGTATATATTATAAATAATAATATTCTCTCATACCATAACCTATTAGGTTATTTAATTATCACACCCAATACATATATATTAGGTTACGTAACTTAATTCTTTTATTTGTTTATATTACAAAAATATATAAACTATCATATAATGTTCATATTCATTACACACATAACTTTTAATCCCTTAGGGTTTTATACAAAACATTAGGATTTCTAATTTAACAATTAGGGTTATCCCTAATATATAATCACAAATACTTAAGCCATTATATTTAGCCTTTGACTTCCCAAATTAGGGTTTCGGATTCCCGGTACTGAAATTATGGTTTTCAAAACCGATTTCTAGGGTTTCTTATAAATCGTAATAATTTTTTTTATAACTGAACATGGACGTTCTTATTATATACGATTAGGGTTTGACACAGGTTTAATTTATTTGGTCAACCCTTGACCCTTAACCACATTCTGCACACATAATACCGTAATCACAGAACATATACTCTTATACCCTTAATCCTGAATAAATCACTAAAAGAAATTTTAAATCCTCAAAATTCCTTTCTGAAAGCATCAAACACATACACTTATTTTCTGTCTAGGTCAATTATTTGACCTTAAATCAATCATTTAAGATTTTAATAAATTTTCTAATTTCTCGGGTTGTCACAGAGATTATACAAACTCAAAAGGAGTCCTCATTACAATTATTATCACACTATTTCACAGAATAGTGAGGACTACTAATGCTATCCTCTGGACCATCACTCCGTTCCCCGACTCGTCCCAGCTATATTCTCATTTCCAGAAGAGAACAGTAAAAGGAAGGGTGAACTCAACTATCCCTGTAAGAAATAGTATGACTAAGATAATGCAGAATAAATTATCATTAGTCTCCAACAATGTTAAACTGATAAAATAGAATATACATCAAGTTTAACTGCAGCGGAACAAGCAATCCATTAAAAGAGTCAAGTAGAAAATAAAATCTACTATCTTTTATGATTAAAAAGGTTTTTCATCATTGTTATCGCTGAGACTCAGCTCAATAAATATTCCACATCATCGAATCACCCCTACACTACGGCCAAAGATATTTTTTAGTATCACGACCACAATTATCTAGCACTACGGGCCAAGAATATTTGTTTATTCATTAATGGTCATGATCATGCCAACAACTGTCCATCAATGCACTACGGGCCAATGAGAACTTTTACCACATCATTTGTAACATTACGGTCATGATTACACCGATTAATCCCTAGTTATAATCATACAAAGTCCATCTATGCACTACAGGCCACAGATGACTTTCAACAAAATATAAACATGAGGATGATGACAATGATATAAGAATTCAATAAAACAAGTTCAAGAATTATTTTATCCATGAATTATTAACGTCCAAATTGTCAACATGATACTGTTTTGTAGAGTAAAATTCAAGAATGATTAGAAGAATATTTCCATGAAAAGATACTGGATGAAGCGCAAATATCAAGGATATTCTACTAATTTCATGGAGTATAGAAGTCAAAACTTTAACCAACTGAGTATAATAAAGAATGGAATAATAAAAGAAATCACCATGCATGCGGTACTTCGCATAGACAGGTTATTCCAACAAAATAATAATAACGGAACTAGGTCAGGCAAAATTTACACTGACAGGATGTTCCAACAGAATAATAATAACGAAACCAGGTCAGGTGTAAAACACACAGACATGATGTTCCAACAGAATAATAATAAGACGGAACTAGGTCCAGTGTAAAACACACAAACAGGATGTTCTAACGGAATAATATTAAAGACAGAACCAGGTCTGGTGTAAAACACACAGACATGATATTCTAACGGAATAATAATAAAGACGGAACCAGGTCCGGTATAAAACACACAGACAGGATGTTCCAACAGAATAATAGAAGAATGTCACCAAGTATAAGGTAGACCGCGTATACAGGTTATTCCAACAGAATAATAAGAAATGGAATAACAACAGTTCTCTTCATGAATAAGAAAGAATAACACCCCTTACGAGTACAACAAATAACATTCCCTACCTTAAGAAGAAGAGTACTGGATATATAAGTAGTGAAGTAGCAGAATACTTTCTTCTTTCTCTCTATAGTTTATCTCTCTAGAGTTTCAGTGAATTAATAAGAAAATAATGAATGAATGAGCTTCTATTTATAGAAAAATGGAATGCATAGTAACTAACTCATGAACGGTCGAGATTGATTTACTTTAATCTGACGGTCCATATTCAAAGCAAAATCTTTTAAATAAAATATAATATATTCTATTTATAATCTAATAAAACGAATAACTTTATAAAAGATTTTACTATGCAAACACTATGCAGGCACTATGCAAACATTATGCATAATAAAATATAATATATTTTAATTATTGTCTAATAAAACAGATAACTTTATAAAAGTATTCTTTTTTATATAAAAAGATTTTACTATGCAAAACACTATGCAACACTATGCATAATAGAATATAATATATTCTATTTATAGAATAACTTTATAAAAATATTCTATTTTATATAAAAAGATTTTCTGTATTATTACATTAATAATACCAACAAAATTGAGTGACTTATCACTTAAGCATCAATAATTAATACCGTGTGCTACTATGCAACCACGCGTATTACTGTACTTTTAACACTGGGTGTTTCAACAGTTAACGGTAAAACTTCCGTCGTTATTTTTATAAAGTGTTTTTGTCGTTTTCTCAATCCGACAATAATTCCGTTGTGGGGTCCACCAATGATTGTGCCGTTGTAATAATATTCCCTGTTAAAAAGAATATTCCCCGACCAATCGAATATTATATAACAACTTGTGTACTTTGCAAAATTTATAAATATTACCCACAACTATTATATCAGTTTCACTCCATAATATTCAAAAATAATATTTTAGAAAATTCATCTTTATTCAAAATGTTAGGGTTTTACAATCTCCCCTTCTTATGAAATTTCGCCCTCGAAATTAGGGTACGTACATGGTATGTCGAAGAGGTAAGGATACCTTGATTTCATTTCAGATTCTAACTCCCAAGTCATTTCCTCAACATCGTGGTTTCTCCATAAAACTTTGACTTGAGGTATAACCTTGGTGCGTAGAATATGTTCCTTCTTATCCAAGATTTGAACAGGAACCTCTTCATACGTCAAATTTTCCGCTATTTCGTCCGGTTCCAACTCAATAATGTGGTTCGGGTCTTCCACATATTTACGTAACATGGATATGTGAAAAACATTATGAACACGAGACATACTTGGCGGTAAAGCGAGTATATAGGCCACAGTTCCTATTCGATCAAGGATTAAAAATGGGCCGATGAATCGAGGATTGAACTTTCCTCTCTTTCCAAATCTCGTAACTCCTTTCCATGGAGCAACACGTAACAACACATGATCTCCTATATCGAACTCCACGTCCTTTCGATGAAGATCAGCATAACTCTTTTGTCGATCTTGTGAGGTTTTTATACATTGCCGGATCGTTTGAATCTTTTTCGTAGTCATACGTACCAACTCTGGTCCCAACAATGTTGCTTCACCCACCTCATCCCAGCATACTGGAGAACGACACTTTCTTCCATACAACGCTTCGAATGGAGCCATGCCAATACTTGCTTAATAACTGTTGTTGTAGGAAAACTCCACCAATGGTAAGAACTTGTCCCAACTTCCCTTGAAATCAAGGACACAGAGTCTTAACAGATCTTCAAGATTTTGAATAGTCCTCTCCGACTGTCCGTCTGTCTGAGGATGATATGCCGAGCTAAATCATAAATCTGTGCCCATAGCTTTTTGCAAACTAACCCAAAATCGAGAAGTGAATCTTGGGTCTCGATCAGAAACTATGGATACTGGCATACCATGCAATCTTACAACCTTGTTTATGTACATACGAACAAGACGTTCAAGTGTATAAGTTTCTCATATTGGTAAGAAATGAGCAGACTTGGTCAATCTATCAATAATGACCCAAATCGCATCTATGCCTTGAGAAACTTTGGGAAGACCAGTAACGAAATCCATGGTAATGTGCTCCCACTTCCATTCTGGAATTTTAAGTGGTTGCAATGGACCTTTTGGTACTTGATACTCCGTCTTGACTCGTTGACACGTTAGACACCTTGAGATAAACAGCGATATCTCTCTCTTTATTACCCCACCAAAATGTATGTCGAAGATCATGATATATTTTGGTACTCCCAAGATGGATTGCAAACGGTGTGTTGTGCGCCTTCATCGTGATTTTATACTTTAAATCAGGGTCATTAGGAACACAAAGTCTAGAGTTGACTCGAAGTATTCCTTCATCGATTCTTGCTTCTGGCATCGCACCTTCTTGCACTTTCTTCCTCATACGCATCAGCTCCGGATCTGTAACTTGAGCAGCTTTAATTTTATCAATTAAAGTCAGTTTTATTCGTATATTTGCCATCATCACGTGGGCACCTGGAGTCTTTATCTCTATCTACATCCTTTGCAAGTCATACAAAATGGGCCTTTGCGTTGATAATATTGAACTCTTACCCGCATATGATCTTCTACTCAATGCGTCAGCCACCACGTTCGTTTTTCCAAGATGGTATTGGATAGTAAGATCATAATCTTTCAACAATTCAAGCCAACGTCGTTGTCACATGTTGAGTTCTTTTTGAGTGAAGAAATATTAGAGGCTTTTATGATCCGTAAAGATCTCCACTTTCTCCCCATACAAGTAATGCCTCCAAATCTTTAGTGCGAAGACAACAGCTGCCAACTCTAGATCATGAGTAGGATAATTCCTCTCATATTCTTTGAGTTGCCGTGAGGCATAGGCTATGACTTTCCCCTGTTGCATGAGAACACATCCTAACTCTTTGCCCGAAGCATCACTGTAGATGACAAATCCCTCCGAACCAGATGGTATTGTTAGAACAGGTGCTGAAATGAGTCTCCTCTTGAGTTCTTGAAAACTCTTCTCACATTCCTCGCTCCAACCAAACTTTGTATCTTTTTGAGTCAGCTGAGTTAGTGGAGTAGCGATTTGAGAAAAGCCTTCTACGAATCTGCGATAATAACCAGCTAAGCCGAGAAAGCTACGTACTTCGGTCACCGATTTAGGTTGCTCCCGGCTTTGAATAGCTTCAATATTTGTTGGGTCAACAGATATTCCATGACTTGATACCACGTGCCCAAGGAATGCTACTTCCTCAAGCCAGAACTCGCATTTTTTCAACTTGGCATAAAGCTTATATTCACGAAGCTTTTGGAGTATTAGCCTCAAGTGTTGCTCATTATCTTCACGGGTTTTGGAATATATGAGGATGTCATCAATAAAGACGACCACAAAGTGATCCAAATATTCCTTAAATACTCGGTTCATTATATCCATGAAGGCAGCAGGAGCATTAGTCAATCCAAAGGACATGACTAGGAATTCATAATGCCCGTACCGAGTACTGAAAGTCGTCTTTAGAATGTCATCGATTCTAATCTTTAATTGGTGATATCCGGAACGAAGATCAATCTTTGAAAAGAATTTGGCTCCTTACAACTGGTCAAACAGGTCATTAATACGTGGAAATGGGTACCTATTTTTGATGGTGACATGATCAACTCCCGATAATCAATACAAAGTCGCATACTCCCATCTTTCTTCTTCACGAATAGAACAGGAGCACCCCAAGGAGAAGTACTAGGACGAATAAAGCCAATGTCTAACAATTCCTGCAGTTGAGTTTTTAACTCTTGAAGTTCAATAGGAGCCATTCGATATGGGGATTTAGAAATGGGTTTTGTACCGGGTTCAAGGTCGATACAAAATTCAGTTTCACGCTCTAGGGGTAGGCCAGGAAGTTCTTCATGGAATACGTCAGGAAATTCATTAACAATAGAAATATTATTCAAAACTGACGTATTTTTGTTTAGATCTGTGACATGAGCTAAGAAAGCTTGACATCCGTTTTTCAATAAACAAATAGCTTTATGGCTTGAGATGACAGTGATTGATTTTAATGGTTTGGTTGCTTGAATTGGCATAATAGGTCGATTAGGAATATGAAAGCTAACAACCTTATGAAAACAATCAATTTTTTGCATGATGAGCAGTTAACCAATCAATCCCTAGAATTACATCAAATACAAGTATTTTTAATGCAATAAGATCGAAAGGTAATGTGTGGGTACCAACTTGAACCAAACAAGACTTATAAACTGTGGATGTAATGAAGGTTTCTCCCAACGGAGTTTCCACAGATAAGTCAAAGTCTAATTTCTCCGGAGTCAAATTTAATCGTTGAGCGCAAGTAGGAGAAATAAAAGAATGGGTAGAATCGGTATCAAATAAAGTGTAGACTTCGCTAGAGTTTATGATAAACTTACTCGTGATGACCTCATTCGGGTTCCTTGCTTTTTGGGAGGTCACAACAAACGCTCTCCCTTGCACTACTGACTTTGACTTTTCAAGGATAGCCTTTGGTGCCTCCATCCTAACTGAATTTGTCTTCGATGAACGACAAAATCAGGCTAAGTGACCTTCTCTTCCACAATTATAACATGCTTTGGACGACATCACGCAATTTGGACTGATGTGTCCTTCCCCTCCGCATTTGAAGCATATGATAGGTGGTCTTTCTCCTTCCTTAACAACGGGTGCTGGTGCTGACGTCTTTCCATCATTATTAAATTTCCTCTTCTTGAAATGTCCATTCTTATTGTTTTGGCCATGATTACCACCGAAGTGGTTACCATTTCTGGCCTGTTGATTCCCTCCATACTTGTTGTCACCGCTTCGATGACTGTTCTCACTAGTATTATCATTTTGCAGGCTGCTCTCTTTTGGTTACGTTAACTCGTTATCACGCTCCACCAACTGAGCCCTATTTACAACATCTGAATACAAACACAGTTTATGAGAAATAAGATGTTGATGTATCTCCAGCTTCAAACCTCTTAAAAACATTCGCGTCATTCTCTCTTCATTATCCACCAAGTGGGACGCAAACCGGGATAACTTCCTAAATTTTTCCTCGTATTGAGACACGATCATATTGTTTTGCTCCAATTTGATAAACTCCACCTCCTTCATGTGACGAATACTTTCGGGAAAGTATTTGTCGTTGAACAGCTCTCGGAACTTCTCCCAAGACATCTTCAGTATGGCAGGTTGAGTACGTTTTACCGATTTCCACCAGTAATCTGCCGCTCCGCGCAACATAAAGGCGGCAAAGGGAACCTTTTGCTCCTCGGAGCATCCCAAGACATCAAATATCTTGGTGATCTGCTTTATCCATGCTTCCGCAATAAGTGGTTTTGGCTCTCCCTTAAACTCCGGTGGTCCCAGCTCCTTGAACTATTTAGCGGTGACCGCCCGAGAGTTTTTAGTGTTTCCACCTACATTTCGGACAGGAGCCGCTCTCGCCTCCTGTTGCATGAATTGCATAAAGCCTCTGAACAATCCATCATTCATCATTTGGTCAATGTTGTTGTTTGCATGAGGATTGTCGCCTTCCTGATGCACATTCTCCTGATTATTGATATGTGGAGACTCAACGGTCTCTTGTGCTCCATTGCTATTCTCAACATTTTCGGATGTCATTTTCAGATACTACAACAAAACAAAGGTTAATTGACATGTAACATAATATCTCTAAACTCTGACCAACCAATTTAAATACAAAATAAATTTAAGTAGGTCATACTAGCGTAGGAATTCCCCGTCTCTCCCCTCCTAGTTCTAGTCTCACATCTTAGCCAAGAATCATATCCCTAAGCTTTGATACCAACTGTGACGCCCCCAAAATTTGGTATACATCACCCATCTTGGGTCGCCAGATACATGGTACAGAATTCAAATACAACTTACTAGTACAACTGTCGTGTACAATACGACAAAACATAAACTGTGAGTTTGAATACAAATATTATCTACTAGAGATTATACAAACTCAAAAGGAGTCCTCATTACAATTATTATCACACTATTTCACAGAATAGTGAGGACTACTAATGCTATCCTCTGGACCATCACTCCATTCCCCGACTCGTCCCAGCTATATTCTCATTTCCTGAAGAGAACAGTGAAAGGAAGGGTGAGCTCAACTAGCCTAGTAAGAATTATTATGACTAAGATAATGCAGAATAAATTATCATTAGTCTCCAACAATGTTAAACTGATAAAATATAATATACATCAAGTTTAACTGTAGCGGAACAAGCAATCCATTAAAAGAGTCACGTAGAAAATAAAATCTACTATCTTTTATGATTAAAAAGGTTTTTCATCACTGTTATCGCTGAGACTCAGCTTAATAAATATTCCACATCATCGAATCACCCCTGTACTACGGCCAACAATATTCTTTAGTATCACGACCACAATTGTCCATGCACGACGGGCCAAGAATATTTGTGTATTCATTAATGGTCATGATCATGCCAACAACTGTCCATCAATGCACTACGGGTCAATAAGAACTTTTACCACATCATTTGTAACATTACGGTCATGATTACACCGAATAATCCCTGGTCATAATTATACCAAGTCCATCTATGCTCTACAGGCCACAGATGACTTTCAACAAAATATAAACATGAGGATGATGACAATGATATAAGAATTCAGTAAAACAAGTTCAAGAATTATTTTATCCAGGAATTATTAACGTCCAAATTGTCAACATGATACTGTTTTGTAGAGTAAAATTCAAGAATGATCAGAAGAATATTTCCATGAAAAGATACTGGATGAAGCGCAAATATCAAGGATATTCTACTAATTTCATGGAGTATAGAAGTCAAAACTTTAACCAACTGAGTATAATAAAGAATGGAATAATAAAAGAAATCACCATGCATGCGGTACTTCGCATAGACAGGTTATTCCAATAAAATAATAATAACGGAACTAGGTCAGGCAAAATTTACACTGACAGGATGTTCCAACAGAATAATAATAACGAAACCAGGTCAGGTGTAAAACACACAGACATGATGTTCCAACAGAATAATAATAAGACGGAACTAGGTCCAGTGTAAAACACACAAACAGGATGTTCTAACGGAATAATATTAAAGACGGAACCAGGTCCGGTGTAAAACACACAGACATGATAATCTAACGGAATAATAATAAAGACGGAACCAGGTCCGGTATAAAACACACAGACAGGATGTTCCAACAGAATAATAGAAGAATGTCACCAAGTATAAGGTAGACCGCATATACAGGTTATTCCAACAGAATAATAAGAAATGGAATAACAACAGTTCTCTTCATGAATAAGAAAGAATAACACCCCTTACGAGTACAACAAATAATATTCCCTACCTTAAGAAGAAGAGTACTGGATATATAAGTAGTGAAGTAGCAGAATACTTTCTTCTTTCTCTCTATAGTTTATCTCTCTAGAGTTTCAGTGAATTCGTAAGAAAATAATGAATGAATGAGCTTCTATTTATAGAAAAATAGAATGCATAGTAACTAACTCATGAACGGTCGAGATTGATTTACTTTAATCTGATGGTCCATATTTAAAGCAAAATCTTTTAAATAAAATATAATATATTCTATTTATAATTAATAAAATGAATAACTTTATAAAAGATTTTACTATGCAAACACTATGCAGGCACTATACAAACACTATACATAATAAAATATAATATATTCTATTTATTGTCTAATAAAACAGATAACTTTATAAAAGTATTATGTTTTATATAAAAAGATTTTACTACGCAAAATACTATACAGACACTATGCAGCACTTTGCATAATAGAATATAATATATTCTATTTATAGAATAACTTTATAAAAATATTCTGTTTTATATAAAAAGATTTTCTGTATTATTATATTAATAATACCAACAAAACTGAGTGACTTATCACTTAAGCATCAATAATTAATATCGTGTGCTACTATGCAACCACGCGTATTACTGTACTTTTAACACCTGGTGTTTCAATAGTTAACGGTAAAACTTCCGCCGTTATTTTCATAAAGTATTTTTGTCGTTTTCTTAATCCGCTAATAATTCCGTTGTGGGGTCCACCAATTATTGTGCCGTTGTACTAATATTCCCTGTTAAAACGAATATTCCCCGACCAATCGAATATTATATAACAACTTGCATACTTTGCAAAATTTATGAATATTACCCACAACTATTATATCAATTTCACTCCATAATATTCAAAAATAACATTTATAGAAAATTCATCTTTATTAAAAATATTGGGGTTTTACATAAAATATTCGTTCTGTCGGGGAATATTCATTTTAACAGGAAATATTCGTACGACGGCACAATCATTGGTGGACCCCACAACGGAAGTATTGTCATAGTTAGAAAATGACAGAATTATCTTTTTATAAAAATAACGGCGAACGTGTTACCGTTAAAACTGTTGAACTACCCGGTAGTAAAAGTACAGTAATACGCGTGCTTGGATAATAGCACACAGTATTGATTATTGATGCTTACGTAAGAAGTCACTCAGTTATACTCAATTATTGCTACTGTAATTGCTGCATCATATTTCTCATATTATTGATTCAATTATTGTTACAGTATCATCTGCATAATATTTTATTTTATTAAATCAATAATTGAGACGTCAAAGTTATTCATATTATTATTCGCAATATTGATGATGTCTAGAAGTTCTGTCTAGGAGATGTTTGGTCACCTAATTGCGCACCAATAAGGAGAAATCCTTGTCGGAAACCCCCCCTCTTTCCTGGGAACGACCTAGTTGTTAAATATTGTGAGTTATAATATTAATGATGAATAAGCTCGTGTTGGTTAAAGATGAAATTGATAGTTCCATTGTGTTGGGATTGTTAGTGTTAATGGAAATCGACATCTATTCCGATAATAATTGATGTCTGGAGGTTATATTGACCAATCGGGTAATTAATCAGATAAATGAGTAATTAATTTCTATTAATTCACATGCATATAACTATTTGCTCACATGAATGGAACTATTGATTCATATGAATTACTATTAGGGGAGGTGGTGAAAGATTTATAATACTTGCATGACTAAATTAAAAATGGAGGTATAGATGAAGATACTATACTGTAATTATTTTTTCACATGTATAGAAATATTGAGTCACATGATTGTACTATTAATTCACATGATGTACTATTAGGGGAGGTGGTGCAAGTTTGATAATACTTGCACGACTAAATTAAAAATGAAAGAAAAGATGAAGGTATTATACTGTAATATTTCGAGCCCCAAAATGTGCAATTATTGAAACTATGTTTTCCTATAAATAGAAACTCATTCTTCTTTCATTCTCACCAATTCACTAAGACTCATAAGAGCAATTATAGAGAGAGAAACTATAGAAAGAAAGAAGAAGAGAAGTCTACTACTTCACTATTATAGTATCCAGTCTTCTTCTGAGGTAAGGGATATTATTTTTTTCATATTCGTAAGGGGTATTATTTTGTTCAGTATTCATAGGAATAATATTTTCTTCCATACTCTGTAGTATGTGAGTAATATTATTTCATCTCGTATTCCTGATTATACCCTCATTTTGTTAAAGTATTGCTTGTATACTCCGTGAAATTAGTAGAATATACTTGAAATTTACGCTTCATCTAGTATCGTTTCACAAGGATATTTTTTGCACATTCTTGTTAAATTTTAAGCTTTTCATGCCAGAGTATTGTCCATGAGTAGTATTCATTTTTACGGTACTATTCACAAAGTACTATTCACAGGTTACTATTCACAAAGTACTATTCACGGGGTACTATTTACAAAGTACTATTCACGAGTACTATTCATAAAGTACTATTCACGGGGTGCTATTCTCGAGTACTATTCATGGGTTACTATTCACTCGAGCACTATTCACCCAAGAAATTATTCATGACAAAAATTGATTTCTTTGTTGTTCAAATCATTTTTGATGCAATATTATTCTTAAATTTTACTCCACAAAGCAGTATTATGTTTACAATTTGGACATTATTGAATTCTGGATAAATTAAGTTATAAATTTTTAAAAATTTATCATTTGCTTTCTTTTAATTGAATTCTTATATCATTGTCGTCATCCTCATACGTATATTGTGATAAAGTCATATGTTGATTACGTGCATCGATGTACTATTGAATGGTATGATTATGATCAGGATTATTTGGTATAATCATGAATGTAATGTTACAAATGATGTGATAAAAATCCTCATTGGCCTGTAGTGCATTGATGGACAGTTGTTGGTATGATTATGACCTGGGATTATTCAGTATAATCATGACCATTGATGATTACATGAATATCCTTGGCCCGTAGTGCAGGGATGATTCGATGATGGGGTTTATTTATTAAGCTGAGTCTCAGCGATAAAATTGATGATAAACTTTTTAAATCATAGAAGATAGTAGATATCATGCTCTACTTGACTCTTCTAATAGATTGCTTGTTCTGCTGTAGTTAAACTTGATGTTTATTATATTTTATCAGTTTAACACTGTTGAAGGCTAACGATAATTTATTCTTCATTATCTTAGTCATAATATTTCTTACTGGGCTAGTTGAGCTCACCCTTTGTTATCACTGTTCTCTTCAGGAAATGAGAATATAGCTGGTACTAGTCGGGGAACGGAGTGACGGTCCAGATGTTTGCATTAGTAGTCCTCACTATTCAGTGAAATAGTGTGATAATAATTGTAATGAGGACTTTATTTGAGTTTGGATACTCTCTACGAGACATTATCCGTGTTAAAACTCTCAGCTACGTTTTGTCGTACTGTATAAAAGAAGTTTGTATTTAAATTATGTACCATGTATTTGGCGACTCAAGATGGGTGATGTATACATATTTTGGGGGCATCACAGTTGGTATCAAAGCCATAGAAAAGAGCCCCGAGCCTTTATCTGGTGACTTCCAAGTCTTTGGATGCACCGAAGCTAGACTTTTTATAGGGGACGCCGTGAGTAACGGTGGCAAGTTGATAGGTATCATTGTGAGGTGCTATCCAAGTCTTAGATTCGGGTCACAGTTGGTAACAAAGCTTAGGGATATGATCCCTGGCTGAGATGTGAGACAAGAGCTAGGAGGGGAGAGACGGGAAATTCCTTCGCTAGTATGACCTACCTAAGTTTATTTGGTATTTAATTGGTCGGTCAGAGTATAAGGATAATATATTGCATGTCAATTAAACCTTGTTTTGTGACAGTGTTTGAAAATGGCATCTGAAAATGTTGAGCTCGGTAATGAAGCACATGAGACCATTGAGTCACCAAACGATCAATACCCAGGATAATGTGCATCAGGATGGCAATAATACTCAAGTAAACAACAACACCGATCATATGATGAACGATGGGATGTTCAAAGGCTTTATGCAAATCATGCAACATTAGGCGAGAGAGACTCTTGTTCAAAATGCAGGTGGAATCATTGCTAACTCTCGGTTGGCCACCGCTAAGCAGTTCAAGGAGATGGGACCATCGGAGTTTATTGGAGAGCCAAAACAACTTAAGGTAGAGACGTGGATAAAGCATATCACCAAGATATTTGATGTCTTTGGATGCTCCAAGGAGCAAAAGGTTCCCTTTGCCACCTTTATGTTGCGAGGAGAGGCAAATTACTGGTGGGAATCAGTAAAACTTACTCAGCCTGCCGGACTGAAGATGTCTTCGGAGAAGTTCTAAGAACTGTTCAACAACATGTACTTTCCCGAAAGTATTTATCACATGAAGGAGGTGGAGTTTATCAAGCTGGAGCAAAATAATATGACCGTGTCGCAGTAGAAAGCTAAGTTTGCCGAGTTGTCCCGATTTACGTCCCACTTGGTTGATAATGAGGAGAGAATGACGCGGATGTTTCTAAGAGGTTTGAAACCCAAGATACGTCAATATCTAATTTCACACAAATTGTGTTTGTATTCAGATGTAGTGAATAAGGCTCAGTTATTGGAGCACTATAATGAGCCAGCCCAACCGAAAAATATCGACCAACAATACGATAATAGTTGTACCGATGGCAACGGTCATCGAAACAATGATAACCATCGTGGAGGAAATTATCATGCTAGAAATGGTAACCACTTCGGTGGTAATCATGGCCAAGATAATAGAAGAAATGATTCAAGTGAAAATTTAAGAAGAGAATATTTAACGATGATGGGAAGACGTCGGCAGCAGCATCAGCACCAGCAACAAATTCTAGAGGAGGAGAACGACCCCCAGTTAGATGCTACAGATGCGGAGAGGAGGGACATATAAGTTCAAACTGTTCACAGCTTTCCAAGGTATGTTTTAGTTGTAGAAAAGACGGTCACATAGCTCAATTTTGTCCTATAGCGAAATTAAGTCCAGCTGGGACGGTGACACCAAAGGCGGATACGGACAAAACAAAGTCGGTGGTTTCAGGAAGAGCATTTTTCGTGACTTCTCAAAAAGCGAGTAACCCGAACGAAGTTAACACGGGTTAGTTAATTATAAACGCTTACGAAGTCTATACCTTATTTGATACGGTTCTACCTACTCTTTTATTTCTCCTACTTGCACTCGACGTTTAAATTTAACTCCGGAGAAATTAGACTTTGACTTATATATTGAAACTTCACTGGGAGAAACCTTCGTTACCTCCACTGTTTATAAATCTTGTTGATTCAAATCGGTAACCGCATGTTACCTGTCGATCTTATCTCTTTGAAAATACTTGCATGTGATGTAATTTTAGGGATTGATTGGTTAACTACTCATCATGCTAAAATTGATTATTTTCGTAAGGTTGTTAGCTTTCATATTCCTAACTAACCTATTATGCGAAATCAAGCAACCAAACCACTAAAGTCAATCACTGTCATATCAAGACATAAAACTATTCATTTATTGTAAATCGGATGACAATTTTTCTTAGCCCATGTCACTGATTTAAACAAAAATACGTCAGATTTGAATGATATTTCTATTATTAATAAATTTCCCGACGTATTCCCTGAAGAAATTCCTAGCCTATCCCAGAGCGTGAAATCAAATTTATTATCGACCTTGAACCCGGTACAAAACCCTCAAATATTTCTTCACCCAAAACGAACGTAACATGCGCCAAAGACGTTGGCTCGAGCTGTTGAAGATTACGATAATACGATTCAATACCATCCTAGAAAAGCAAACGTGGTAGCTGACGCATTGAGTAGAAGATCGTATGCATTTAAGAGTGTGATATTGTTAACACAAAGACCCATTTCATATGACTTACAAATGATAAAAATAGAGTTAAAGACTATAAGGACCCACGTTATGATATATGAGTAGAATTGACTTTAATCGATAAAGTTAAAAGCCGCTTAAGCTAAGACTTAGAGCTGATAAATGTGAAGAAGAAGGTTTAAGATGGCGTTATTCTAGAAGCAAGAGTCGATGAAGAGAGAAAACCTCAACCCTCGATTTAATTGGGCCATTCGAAATCCTTGATCGAATAGGAATTTTGGCCTATAGACTCATTTTACCGCCAAGTATGGTGCGTGTTCATAACATTATTCACGTATCGATGTTACGTAAATATGTGGACGACCCGAACCACATTATTGAATTAGAACTAGACGAGATAGCAGAAGATTTAACGTATGAGGAGATACGTATCAAAATCTTGGATAAGAAAGATCATATTCGACACTCAAAGGTTATACCTCAAGAGTTAGAATCTAAACAAGGTATCCTCACCTCTTCGGCATACCAGGTACGTACGTAAGTTTTGAGGGTGAAATTTTATAAGGAGGGAAGATTGTAAGACCCCGAATTTTATGAAATTAAAGTATTCAATTTTTCTATAATTATTATTCTATTTAGTCAATGGTTAAATTGACAAAAGGTTAAAGTTAAGGGTGATATTTGAAAATTTTGCAAAGAATGCAAGTTGATATAAAATATTCGTTCTGTCGGGGAATATTCATTTTAACAGGGAATATTCGTACGACGGCACAATCATTGGTGGACCCCACAACGGAAGTATTGTCATAGTTAGAAAATGACAGAATTATCTTTTTATAAAAATAACGGCGAAAGTGTTACCGTTAAAACTGTTGAACTACCCGGTAGTAAAAGTACAGTAATACGCGTGGTTGCATAGTAGCACACGGTATTGATTATTGATGCTTACGTAAGAAGTCACTCAGTTATACTCAATTATTACTACATTAATTGCTGCATCATATCTCTCATATTATTGATTCAATTATTGTTATAGTATCATCTGCATAATATTTTATATTATTAAATCAATAATTGAGACTGTAAAGTTATTCATATTATTATTTAAAATATTGACGATGTATAGAAGTTCTGTTAAGGAGAGGTTTGGTCACCTAATTGCGAGCCAATAAGGAAAAATCCTTATCGGAAAGTCCTCTCTTTCCTGGGAACGACCTGGTTGTTAAATATTGTAAGTTATAATATTAATGATGAATAAGCTCGTGTTGATTAAAGATAAAATTGATAGTTCCATTGTGTTGGAATTATTAGTGTTAATGGAAATCGACATCTATTCCGATAATAATTGATGTCTGGAGGTTATATTGACCAATCGGGTAATTAATCAGATAAATGAGTAATTAATTTCTATTAATTCACATGCATATAACTATTTGCTCACATGAATGGAACTATTGATTCATATGAATTACTATTAGGGGAGGTGGTGAAAGATTTATAATACTTGCATGACTAAATTAAAAATGGAGGTATAGATGAAGATACTATACTGTAATTATTTTTTCACATGTATAGAAATATTGAGTCACATGATTGTACTATTAATTCACATGATGTACTATTAGGGGAGGTGGTGCAAGTTTGATAATACTTGCACGACTAAATTAAAAATGAAAGAAAAGATGAAGGTATTATACTGTAATATTTCGAGCCCCAAAATGTGTAATTATAGAAATTATGTTTTCCTATAAATAGAAGCTCATTATTCTTTCATTCTCACCAATTCACTAAGACTCACAAGAGCAATTATAGAGAGAGAAGCTATAGAAAGAAAGAAGAAGAGAAGTCTGCTACTTCACTATTCTAGTATCCAGTCTTCTTCTGAGGTAAGGGGTAATATTTCTTTCATATACGTAAGGGGTCTTATTTTGTTCAGTAATCATACGAATAATATTTTCTTCCATACTATGTAGTATGTGAGAAATATTATTTCGTCTCGTATTCCTGATTATACCCTCATTTTGTTAAAGTATTACTTCTATACTCCATGAAATTAGTAGAATATCCTTGAAATTTATGCTTCATCTAGTATCGTTTCACAAGGATATTTTCTGCACATTCTTGTTAAATTTTAAGCTTTTCATGCTGAAGTATTGTCCATGAGTAGTTTTCATTTTTACGGTACTATTCACAAAGTACTATTCACTAGATACTATTCATAAAGTACTATTCACGGGGTACTATTCACAAAGTACTATTCATGGGGTGCTATTCCCGAAGTACTATTCACGGGGTACTATTCACCCGGGGAATTATTCATGATAAAAATTGATTTCTTTGCTGTCCAAATCATTTTTGATACAATATTATTCTTAAATTTTACTCCACAAAGCAGTATCATGTTGACAATTTGGACATTATTGAATTCTGGATAAATTAAGATATAAATCTTTAAAAATTTATCCTTTGCTTTCTTTTAATTGAATTCTTATATCATTGTCATCATCCTCATGCGTATATTGTGATAAAAGTCATATATGGCTTACGTGCATAGATGTACTATTGTAAACAAATTTTGTTATGTAAACATTATTTTTGATTTTTGTTTAACAAATTGGATAACCAATTTAATGACTGTTGTTGTAGTCTTTTGTTTTGATTTTATGTACTATAAAATGTTATTAATATTTTTAGTGTTTTATTTCTAAAATTATATTTTTAGTAGTACACTTCACCAAAGATTATTCAAAAGTGTATATTTAATTTTTCTTAGATAATATTGTTTATTTATAATTGTTAGAATCGTAGCTTCGTAGAGTCAAGATTGTTGTTGAAGACATGACACGGGTGATCCATGTCCTTAAGGTCTTTATCGCCCTCACCACGAATGGTTTGCTATAAGTTACATGCGATATACCTCCAGGATATATGCCAAGTTTCGGAGTTAAACAATTTTGTGATAGCAATTCACAAATGTTCCAGTCGAATATTTCTTTGTGATAGTTATATGTTTATAGAAAAAATTAACTGAAAGAAGAGAGAATTTCATGTGCAAGTTTTCTTCTTCTCATGTAAGTATACTCCATTCCTCATATATGTATATCTCTTCATATATCTACACACGGTTCGGATCAAGTGCATACCCCTTATCTTACTCACCAGTGCTTACCCCCCTTTAGACGACGATTTTGGTCATACAACCGTCGCCTATACTTTTAGCGACGTTATATGTTGTCTGTCGCTAAAAGTATAAGCGACGGTTGTATGACCAAAACCGTCGCCTAAAGGGGGGTGAGCACGGGTGACTAAGATAAGGGGTATGCACTTGATCCTTGCTCTATCTACACATATAGAATATATGTATACATATATAATAGTAACAACTATTATATATATCTATTTTAATTACACATTATTATAGATATAATGTTGTAAGTTACACATTAGTCATAATGATGTAAGTTACAAATTATTAATAATAATGTAATTTAAATAGAAAAATGGAGAGTTTCTTTTGTTTCACATAATTAAATAAGATTACAGCTCTTATGTTTATAAAGCAACTAGTAATCATTTATTAATTATAATGGAACTAAGACAAACTAGTTTTTACAAACAACTTGCACCTTATCAAATGTTTCACTTAAGTCATTGATAAACACAAGTCATTTGATTCCAACTTGAACCAAATGAATTACTCTCATTATCTAGGACATTAAGTTACACCTTTTATACTTACTTAAATTACATCCACAAATGAGTTTTATCAAACTCAAATATGAAAAATAATAAGTCTCAAAAGTATAAAATAAGGTGCAATATATAACAATCCCCCACTTGTTTGGAAAAACTAATTTTCTTCCAAACACTTTTCTATCAAACAACTCCAAGGCTTGTATGCATAAAAGAAGGTGTGACGAACATTGAACCTTCCCTTAGTGTAAACAACTCAAAGTCACATCGAAGTTGATGGTGTCCGTAGATTGAACCTCTACTTCTATATGATATGACCGAAATTATCACACACACAAAATCCTCCTACCACGGTGAATATTCTCAAAGCATTGCGCTATTATGGCTATGCGCAATATCCTGTTTCATGAACCTCTAAGGGAGTAAACCACAACCCTCTATAAGAAGCGGCTCCACTTCTAGTTCATATAGGCAAATTGTTTCCCGCGTGTTTCTGTTGCTAAGAACACAACTACTTTGTTAAGAGTATAACTCAGCCTCGGTCGTGCAACAGACGTTACTATCTTAAACTACATATGGAACCACATCGATAGTAACACAGTCAACAACTGTGACTTGTTTTTCCCATTAAACCTATAAACTAGGGGTAACCTAGGAATAGGTTGGGTTCCCATCACCCCTGACTCAAAGTGGTTTAAGTTCCATATCACAAGTAGTTAAACTTACAAAGATTTCGTCAAAGTCTTAGTAAAAAGATAAGTCAAGTCGTCACTTGACTTTCTCATAGATAAATATTATAGTACCTTCTTGTATCAATTATCTAACAAAAATTATGTCTATGACCAACATGTCAAGACTTACCATTAAAGGTAATCTAATATGATCTATACAAAATAATTTCATTATCACATCATAATGAACTATGCAATGGAAGTGGCCACAATTTGTTGTTTTAACAACAAATTTCGATTCCATTTGCTTTCTCCATCATATAAAGCAATAGTATTACTTGCTACTCCAAGTAAATTATACCCTTCACAAAGAGTAATAATATATCCACCTACTTGTGGAAATATAAGAATATATTCACCTACTTGTGAATATTTTCTTACTTAATTAATCAAGATCACAACCATGAAAGATTAATAACATTAGATCCATTTTGTGAAATGACAAATACTCATTTGTTTCTTTCTCATCTAAGAAACAATAGTACCCAAGATTGGGTGAAAATTCACCTACTTGTAAATTTATAATTTCCCTCACTAAAATATAAGTGACATTTATGTGATCTATTAAAACATTGAAAAATCTAACAAAAACCAATTTTAAATCATTAATATACTAAGTTTAAAACTGTAGGTAATATCTGATCTTGTGCATTGCATATCAAACATAAGACCCCCACTAGCATATGTGTACTTCAGATTTACAATAGCTATATTAGAATTAACTTCCAGTATACCACCACTATTAAAGAATTATTAAATTCTTCAATCTCAAGGTTTATCAAACTTAGTTCAGTATTGCGTTTCAATACTATTAAATTGGTTTTGTTGAAATTTTCACTATGTTTTCACATAATACTAAGATAACATCTATTTTACAAGTCTTTCAACATAAAGACAAAAATAGATATTTCTTAAACTACTCATTTACGTTAACAATTCAATGTAAAATGATTAACATATCAGTAATATACACAAAACTATCACATTATAGTTTATACAATTATATTGTTAGTGTAAACATATAAATAATTCTATATCCGATAGAATCCCAAGGTAAATATGCACATATTATCACCTAATATGTATCCACTTTAATATTTATAACTTAGTTTCAAACTCACTATTGAACTAAATCACTATAAATATTTTGGATCATATTTAGGCTAATAAATTAGGTATTTTATTTACCAAATTATTATATTGATTTCCTTCGCCATCAATATTGCTCTTTCTAGGTTCAATTTATAACTTTGTTGAACCTTAGATAATTAATTAAGTGAAATAAGTTCACACTTCAATATTATTCAAAATTTTGTGTTTCAAAGACTTTCATTTCACAGAACTACACAATCAAATCGAATTTCGCAACAAGAAATTCATAAGCCTTACTATTTCTTACATAAATAAATTTATGCTCCAAATAGTTCAAAGACCAAAATAAAAATCTTAAAGAATCACCCCCACACTTTAAATAATTGAAATCTCATTGAATAAATTCACTTCACAATATTATGTTCACTACTTAAAATAAATTTTAGATTAATTGACATTTTAAGTGACAATGTTCCTATAAATATTACTTCCACGTGAGAATATTAAGGAACACTTCTCAAAATAAAAATAAGTTCTTATACATTTTATGTATTAGTTATTCATATTAAGATTGCTTCAACTTAAAAATCTTTTAGAACACCCCCACATAAGAAAACAAGCTCTTATTTTCTGAAATTACATAAAATCTCGAATCCAAAAATTATTTAACATAAGCACTTAATAAATTATACATGTACATTTTTCAAGTATACCAACATGTAACACTTGACTCTATGTAAATAGTATAAAATTCATTATATACAAATTATAGCACAACTCATCATATTGCACAAATTTATTTGCATATAAAATATAAAAATTTATATTTACTTTATAAGAAATTAATTTATCACATAAAATTAATTTATGTAGAAAGCAAATAAAATTCACACAAATGAATTAGTATATCCTCAAGTATTTTCTTGTCCCAACTTGGATAGGAAATATTATAAACAATACATCTTTCTACATTTACAATATAGAATTCTAGACAATCTTCATAATAATATGAAATACTTGAACTTCACTATATTTATAAAATTCAAAAAATAAATGTTTATCTCAATTAGAATATACAAAATTCATATAATCAAATTAAAGTTTACTACTTCTTGGACAAGAAGTACACATAAAAATAAATCAATATATATCAATTTTGATTATCCCAAAAACACTACGAATATCATTTCTAAGTGTTTTCTCAACATCAAAATCATATTGTATACAAGATTTACTCAACCAAATCTACTTCTACAATCTCTCTTCTAACTATTAGTTGATAATTAATTTATTATCCACACACAAAGTAATCTATTCAAAATTCATGCATACAAATACTAAGTAATATTACACACTAAATATTACCTCAAATTTATATGCAAAATTTTGTTCAAGAAGAACATAAATTTACTTTATTCTCAAAATAAATTAATTTACAACTAATTTGTTATACATAGAGAAAAGTAAATTTCACAACTTTTACTACAAACACTAATAATAAATTAATTTCAATTAGTTTACAAGAATAATAATTTTCTTAAAACTCATGCATATACACATTTAGCAATATTATCTACTCAAAATATTACTAGTCAATATATATGCACAAGTTAAAGTTTGTTCTACCATGAACAATTATCAAATTATCTCCAAATCAAATAAAACTAATCAAATTAATTTATTATATATGATCATTGGCAAAACAATATTTACACATGCAAATATTATCAACGAATGATATAATACATCACATATATACCATTCATGTATATATACTTATAAAATGATAAACAAATATCATTTATAAAAATAAAGGCAATTGTTAAAAAACATACCTTTTAGAATTAAATCCGAAGAACACCGTAATCTCTTTAGAAAAAAATTTAGGCATCAACATTTGGTGTTTTCCATGATAACTCTTCATCTTTTCCATATCAATTTACAAACTTGTAAATTGCAAATCCTTTCACTTTCATTTTTCTCCACAATCCATTTACTAACATGAATTATCAATAAAAATAATTAGCTTAATATCTCAATATATTACTAATTATCATAAAAATTCCATTGATAAAATAGATACAAGAAAAATGGCACTTATCTTTGAAAACCGTGTTGTCTTCCATCTCACCAAAATCATGACTCTAACAAATACCATAAAGACCTTAAGATTGTTAGAATCGTAGCTTCATAGAGTCAAGATTGTTGTTGAAGACATGACACGGGTGATCCCTGTCTTTAAGGTCTTTATCGCCCTCACCACGAATGGTTTGTTATGAGTTACATGCGATATACCTCCAGGATATATGTCAAGTTTCGGAGTTAAACAATTTTGTGATAGCAATTCACAAATGTTCCAGTCGAATATTTCTTTGTGATAGTTATATGTTTATAGAAAAAATTAACTGAAAGAAGAGAGAATTTCATGTGCAAGCTTTCTTCTTCTCATGTAAGTATACTCCATTCCTCATATATGTATATCTCTTCATATATCTACACATATAGATATATATGTATACATATATAATAGTAACAACTATTATATATATATATATATATATATATATATATATATCTATTTTAATTACACATTATTATAGATATAATGTTGTAAGTTACACATTAGTCATAATGATATAAGTTACAAATTATTAATAATAATGTGATTTAAATAGAAAAGTGGAGAGTTTCTTTTGTTTCACATAATTAAATAAGATTACACCTCTTATGCTTATAAAGCAACTAGTAATCATTTATTAATTATAATGGAACTAAGACAAACTAGTTTTTACAAACAACTTGCACCTTATCAAATGTTTCACTTAAGTCATTGATAAACACAAGTCATTTGATTCCAACTTGAACCAAATGAATTACTCTCATTCTCTAGGACATTAAGTTACACCTTTTATACTTATTTAAATTACATCCACAAATGAGTTTTATCAAACACAAATATGACAAATAATAAGTCTCAAAAGTATAAAATATGGTGCAATATATAACAATAATTACATAATAAATTTGTTCATAATAGTTCAGAAGGTTAAAACAGTATAATACACGTATTCAGATGTTTTAAACATACAATTATCAAACATATCATTTCATTTCATATTCAGATTTTCTACTTCATTCCGCTCATTCAATTTTTTATATATATTCAAAACTTTTCATTCAGAATTATCAATTAACCCCGAAGAAAGGAAAAAAAGAAGGTCAAGTAGGTGCGTGACCCAAAATCACCAAAAGCATCACAAAGGCATTTATAATATAGATGTACTCTATTTATTCAAGATTATATGAGTATTATTGACTTTTGAAAGTCAAATTGAGAAATTTTCAAATTAAAATATTTGAGATGATTAAGTAAAAATTATGAAACAATAAAACTATGTATTGATTAAAATTAAAATAATCTTTGTCAATTTTGAGTTTTAAAATCTCTTAAGTTGACTTCAACAAGAACAATGATAAAATAATATGAATCAAAAGGAGTATTGTACTATTAATTCAAAAATAAAATTTTAACTATAAGTGTAAAATAACAATATTATTAAAATTAAAAGTGTAAAATATAAAAACTTTAAGTTCAGGTTGAAGATTAAATATTTTCAAATTTAAGTACTAATTTTTTTTAATAAAAAAAGTGATTTAGCACACATGTTTGCCAAAACGTTTATCTTAAAAATTTATTATTCAATTATTATATTCCTTAAACATAGTATGTGATACACTACAAGAAAAAAGTCTATTTTAGACAGAATTATTCTCGACACTCATTTTTGTCGAAACTACTTTCAATCCGACGGAATTTTCCGTCGAAGATAATTCCCTTATAAATATATGAAGCCCGACATAATTTCGTCGGAACTAAAAGGTGGCCTTTTGACGCCAACATTCCCGCCAGCGCCATAACTATTTTTGACGGAATACTGTTAACTCCAATAAAATATCCGTCGAAAATAAGTTAAATCCAAGGGAATTAGTTTCGACGGATATTTTGTCGATGTGAATCCCCAAAATTCGGGTATCTTTAAATCCGTATTCAATGTTACACGGTACTATCTATTCAACATACTAATTTATAAAATAACTGCAATTATTACATCAGAGTTATGTATCCCAGCAGATACGAAGACCTTTAGTTGCTTCATTCCATAATAGATATTACATTTACATCACAAAAGTCTATCTATTAAAAATAATCATCTCCGACTATTCATTAAGCTTGCCCTTGCTTTTGTTCTTTTCGGATCCTTCTATACGATGCTTTTTAGCTGAAAATATTTATAATCAAAGCAAGAATGAGCATTAAATTGCTCAACAAGTAATAACAAATAATAAACAACATAAGCAAGAAATAAATATTTTCTTTGAAATATGCTTTGACACTAAAATAAGACTGTAAAGCAACTAAAAACATAACATGACTTGTGACGCCCCCAAAATAGGTATACATCACCCATCTTAGGTCGCCAAATACATGGTATAAAATACAAATACAAACTTAATTATACAACCAGAGCTGAGAGTTTTTACACAAATATTGTCTCATAGACAATATCCAAACTCAAATTCAATCCTCATTACATTTATTATCACACTAAATAGTGAGGATTACTAAAATAGCCATCTCGGACCATCACTCCATTCCCCGACTAGTCCTGACTATGTTTTCATTTCCTGAAGAAAATAATGAAAGCAAAAGGGTGAGCTCAACTAGCCCAGTAAGAAATATTATGACTAAGATAATGCAGAATAAGTTAGCGTTAGCCTTCAACAATGTTAAACTGATAGAATATAATAGACAACAAGTTTAACTGCAGCGGACCAAGCAATTCATTTGAAGATTCAAGTAGAGAGTGATATCTACTATCTTCTATGATTTAAAAAGGTTTTCATCAACTTTATCGTTGAGACTCAGCTAATTAAATAAACCACATAATCGAATCATCCTTGCACTACGGACCAAGGATATTCATGTAATCATTAATGGTCATGACTATACTGAATAATCACTGGTCATAATCATACCAACAATTGTCCATCAATGCATTACATGCCAATGAGGATTTTTACCATATCATTTGTAACATTACGGGTCATGATTATACCGAATGATCCTTGGTAATAATCATACCAATCAATAGTCCATCTATACACGTAAGCCAAAGATGACTTTCATCACAATATATGCATGAGGATGATGACAATGATATAAGAATTCAATCAAACGGGATCAAGGATAAATATTAAAGACTTTAAATTTATCCAGAGTTTAAAAATATCCAAGTTGTCAACATGATACTGCTTTGTGGAGTAAAATTCAAGAATAATATTCATGTATCAAAAATAATCTTGGACAGAAAAGAAATCAAATTTTTATCGTTAATAGTACTACGGATGAATAGTACCTGAGTGAATAGTATCCCGTGAATAGTACCCCAGCATGAAAAGGGCCCTAAATACCCGAGTGAATAATATTTAAGTGAATAGTAATTGGGTGAATAGTAACTCGTGAATAGTACCCCATCATAAAAAGTGCCTCGAATACCCGATTGAATAATATTTTAGTGAATAGTAACCCGTGAATAATACCCCGATAAAAATTTTGATATTCAATAAGAAAGTTCATATCAATATTCCAATGAAACGATACTAGATGAAGCGCAAAACTCAAGGATATTCCACTAATTTCAAGGATTATAGAAGCAATACTTACCATAGTAAGTTTAGATTTAAAAATATGAAAAGAAATAACATACAAAACTACAAATAGATTTTCACTCGTCATACAGTACGTAATCCGCGTAGACAGGTTATTCCGACATATTAAAGGATGAATACAAAAAAATAGTATTTCTTATGAATACGAAAGAAATAATACCCCTTACGAATACAAAAAATAATATCCCTTACGAATACAACAAATAATATCCCTTATGAATACAACAAATAATATCCCTTATGAATACAACAAATAATATCCCTTACCTTAGTAGAAGACTGGATACCGTAATAGTGAAGTAGCAGAATACTCTTCTTCTTTCTCTCTGTTGTTTCTCTCTCTATAGCTTCTCTTGTGAGTCTTAGTGAATTGGTGAGAATGAAAGAAGAATTAAGCTTCTATTTATAGAGAAATAAATAAATAGTAACTAATTCACGAACGGTCAAGATTGATTTACTATTAGAACGGATGGTCCATATTGATTACTATTAAAACCACAACCGACGGTCCAGATTGATTTACTTTTAAAACCACCATGGACGGTCCAAATTGATTTATTATTAAAACCACCACTAATGGTCCATATTGATTTAACTTATTACACTTTAGTACTCCTAAAGTTTTCCAAGTTTGCATTATTCCCCTCTTAACTTTTGTAATTCACTTATCTTCAATAAATACATTCTTAATACTTCAACAATTATTCATCATTAATATTATAACTCACAATATTTAACAACCAGATCATTCCCAGGAAAGAGGGGGCTTTCCGATAAGGATTTCTCCCTATTGGCGAGCAATTAGGTGACCAAACCTCTCCTCGACAGAACTTTCTAGATATCGTCAATATTACAAATAATAATATGAATAACTTTGTTATCTCAATTATTGATTTAATAATATAAAATATTATGCAGATGATACTGTGACAATAATTGAATCAAATAACGTGAGATACTATGCAACAATTACTGTAGAAATAATTGAGAAAACTGAGTGGCTTCTTACGTAAGCATCAATAATCAATACCATGTGCTACTATGCAACCACGCGTATTACTGTACTGAGTAGTACATGAATAAGATTCAATAGTACACACATTTGAACAAATAGTTATATAAGCATGTGAATTAGTAACAATTAATTGCTCATTTATCCGATAAATTATCCGATTTATCAATATAACCCCCAGACATCAATTATCATCGGAATAGATGTCGATTTCCACTAACACTAATAATCCCAACACAATGGAACTATCAAATTCATCTTTAATCAACACGAACTTATTCATCATTAATATTATAACTCACAATATTTAACAACCAGATCGTTCCCATGAAAGAGGGGGCTTTCCGATAAGGATTTCTCCTTATTGACGCGCAATTATGTGACCAAACCTCTCCTTGACAGAACTTCTAGACATTGTAAATATTGCAATTTAATAATATGAATAACTTTATGGTCTCAATTATTGATTTAATAATATAACATATAATGTAGATGATACTGTGACAATAATCGAATCAATAATATGAGAGATATGATTCAGCAATTACTGTAGCAATAATTGAGAAAACTGAGTGGCTTTTTACGTAAGCATCAATAATCAATACCATGTGCTACTATGCAACCACGTGTATTACTGTACTTTTACCACCGAGTAGTTCAACAGTTTAACGGTAAAACTTTCGCCGTTATTTTTATAAAGAGATATTTCTATCATTTTCTATCTACGACAATACTTCCATTGTGGGGTCCACCAATGATTGTGTCGTCGTACACATATTTTCTGTTTAAAATGAATATTCCCTGACCAATCAAATATTTTATAACAACTTGCATACTTTGCAAAATTTATAAATATTACCCACAACTATAACATTATATCAAAACCACACCATAATATTCAAAAAAAAATATTTCAAGAAAAATTAATCTTTATTTATGAAAGTTGGGGTCTTACAACCTCCCATTCTTATGAAATTTCATCCTCGAAATTAGGGTACATACCCGGTATATCGAAGAGGTGAGGATACTTTGATTTCATTTCAGATTCTAACTCCCAGGTCATTTCCTCAATATTGTTGTTTCTCCACAAAACTTTGACTTGAGGTATAACCTTGGAGCGTAGGATATGCTCCTTCTTATCCAAGATTTAAACAGGTACCTCTTCATACGTTAAATCTTCCGCTATCTCGCCTGATCCTAATTCAATAATATGGTTCAGATCTTCCAAATATTTACGTAACATATTTATGTGAAAAATATTATAAACACAAGACATACTTGGCGGTAAGGCGAGTCTATAAGCCACAGTTCCTACTCAATCGAGGATTTCGAATGGCCCAATTAAATCGAGGGTTGAGATTTACTCTCTTCGTCGATTCTTGCTTTTAGAATAACGCCCTCTTGAACCTTCTTCTTCACATTCATCAGCTACGGGTGTGTAGCTTGAGCATATTTAACTTTATCGATTAAAGTCGATTTTAATCGTATATTCGCTATCTTTATATAGGTTCTTGGAGTCTTTAACTCTATCTCCATCTTTTGTAAATCGATCGTACGAAATGGGTCTTTGTGTTAACAACATCACACTCGTAAACGCATACGATCTTGTACTCAACGCGTCAGCTACCATATTCACTTTTCTAGGATGGTATTGAATGGTATGATCGTAATATTTCAACAGTTCGAGCCAACGTGTTTGGCGTATGTTACGTTCGTTTTAAGTGAAGAAATAATTGAGGGTTTTGTACCGGGTTCAAGATCGATACAAAATTCGAGTTCATACTCTAGGGGTAGGCCAGGAAGTTCTTCAGGGAATACATCAGGAAATTTATTAACCATGGAAATATCATTCAAATCTGACGTATGTTTGTTTAAATCGGTGACATGGGGTAAGAAAGCTTGAAATCCATTTTTCAATAAATGAATAGCTTTATGGCTTGAAATGACAGTGATTGAATTTAATGGTTTGGTTGCTTGAATTCGTATAATAGGAACATGAAAGCTAACAACCTTACGAAAACAATCAATTTTAGCATGATGAGTAGTCAACCAATCCATTCCTAAAATCACATCGAATACAAGTATTTTTAAAGAGATAAGATCGACAGATAACGTGCGGTTACCGATTTGAATCAAACAAGACTTATAAACAGTGGATGTAATAAAGGTTTCCCCCAACGGAGTTTCAACCGATAAGTCAAAGTCTAATTTCTTTGGAGTCAAATTTAAACGTTGAGCGCAAGTAGGAGAAATAAAAGAATGGGTAGAACCGGTATCAAATAAGGTATAAGCTTCATAAGAGTTTATGATTAGCTTACCCATGATCACCTCGTTCGGATTCCTCACTTTTTGGGAGGTTACGTCAAACACTCTCCCTTGAGCTACCAATTTTATCTTATCTGGGATGACCTTTGATGCCTCCATCCCAGCTGGACTTGACTTTGGTGCCCGACAAAATTGGGCTAGGTGACCTTCTCTTCCACAATTGTAACATACTTTGGACTGCTGCGTACAGTTTGGACTGATGTGTCCCTCCCTCCGCATTTGTAACATACGACCGACGGTCGTTCTCATTCCTTAACATTAGGTGCTGGTGCTGACATCTTTCCATCATTATTGAATCTCCTCTTCTTGAAATTTTCACTTCTATTATCTTGGTCATGATTACCACCTGAGTGGTTACCATTTCTGGCATGTTGATTCCCTTCACGTTTGTTGTCACTGCTTCTATGACTGCTACCATTGGTACTATCTACTTGTCAGTTGCTCTCTTTGGGTTGGGTTGACTCATTATCGCACTCCAATAACTGAGCCCTATTTACAACATCTGAATGCAAACACAGTTTGTGAGAAATTAAGTATTGACTTATCTCGGGTTTCAAACCTCTTAGAAACATCCGCGTCATTCTCTCCTCATTATCAACCAAGTGGGGCGCAAACCCGGATAACTCAGCAAACTTAGCTTCATACTGTGACACAGTCATATTGTTTTGCTCCAACTTGATAAACTCCACATCCTTCATGTGACGAATACTTTCGGGAAAGTACTTGTTGTTGAACAGATCTTAGAACTTCTCCCAAGACATTTTTAGTGTGGCAGGTTGAGTACGCTTTACAGATTCCCACAAGTAATCTGCCTCTCCTCGCAACATGAAGGTGGAAAAGGGAACCTTTTGCTCCTCGGAGCATCCCAAGACATCAAATATCTTGGTGATCTTCTTTATCCACATCTCCGCCTTAAGTGGTTTTGGCTCTCCAATAAACTCCGGTGGTCCCAGCTCCTTGAACTGCTTAGCAGTGACCACCTGTGAGTTTCCAGTGTTTCCACCTGCATTTTGAATAGGAGTCACTCTCGCCTAATGTTGCATGAATTGCATAAAGCCTCTGAACATCCAATCGTTCATCATTTGACCGGTGTTGTTGTTTACCTGAGGATTATTGTCTTCCTATTGCACATTATCCTGGGTATTGATTGTTGGTGACTCAACGATCTCATGTGCTTCATTGCTGATATCAACATTTTCAAATGCCATTTTCAAACACTGTCACAAAACAAGGATTAATTGATATGTCACATATTATCCCTATACTCTGATCGACCAATTAAATACCAAATAAACTTAGGTAGGTCATACTAGTGAAGTAATTATCCGTCTCTCCCCTCCTAGTTGTAGTCTCACATCTCAGTCAGGGATCATATCCCAAAGCTTTGATACCAACTGTGACCCGCATCCAGGACTTGGATAACACCTCACAATGATACCTATCAATATACCACCGTTACTCACAGCGTCCCCTACGGAAAGTCTGACTTCGGTGCATCTCAAGACTCGGAAGTCACCAGATAAAGGCTCGGGGATCTTTTCTATGGCTTTGATACCAACTGTGACGCCCCCAAAATAGGTTACATCACCCATCTTGGGCCGCCAAATACATGGTACAAAATACAAATACAAACTTAATTATACAACCATATCTGAGAGTTTTTACACGAATATTATCTCATAGACAGTATCCAAACTCAAATTCAATCCTCATTAGATTTATTATCACACTAAATAGTGAGGATTACTAAAACAGCCATCTCGAACCATCACTCCGTTCCCCGACTAGTCCCGACTATGTTCTCATTTCCTGAAGAGAATAATGAAAGTAAAAGGGTGAGCTCAACTAGCCCAATAAGAAATATTATGACTAAGATAATGCAGAATAAGTTATCTTTAGCCTTCAACAATGTTAAACTAATAGAATATATTATAGACAACAAGTTTAACTGCAACGGAACAAGCAATCCATTAGAAGAGTCAAGTAGAGCATGATATCTTCTATCTTCTATGATTTAAAAAGGTTTTCATCAACTTTATCGCTGAGACTCAACTAAATAAATAAACCAAATAATCAAATCATCCCTGCACTACGGGCCAAGGATATTCATGTAATCATCAATTGTCATGATTATACCGAATAATCCCTGGTCATAATCATACCAACAACTGTCCATCAATGCATTACATGCCAAAGAAGATTTTTACCATATCATTTGTAACATTATGGGTCATGATTATACCGAATGATCCTTGGTAATAATCACACCAATCAATAGTCCATCTATGCACATAAGTCAAAGATGACTTTCATCACAATATAAGTATGAGGATGATGACAATGATATAAGAATTCAATCAAACGAGATCAAGGATAAATATTAATGACTTTAAATTATCCAGAGTTTAACAATATCCAAATTGTCAACATGATACTGCTTTGTGGAGTAAAATTCAAGAATAATATTCATGTACCAAAAATAATCTTGGACAGAAAAGAAATCAAATTTTTATCGTGAATAGTACTACGGATGAATAGTACCTGAGTGAATAGTACTCCGTGACTAGTATCCTGGCATGAAAAGTGCCCCGAATACCCGAGTAAATAATATTTGAGTGAATAGTAACTCGTGAATAGTAACTCGTGAATAATACCCCGGCATGAAAAGTGCCTTGAATACCCGAGTGAATAATATTCTAGTGAATAGTAACTGGGTGAATTGTAACCCGTGAATAGTACCCCGATAAAAATATTGATATTTAAGAAGAAAGTTCAGATCAATATTCCAATGAAACGATACTGGATGAAGCGCAAACTCAAGGATATTCCACTAATTTCAAGTATTATAGAAGCAATACTTACCATAGTAAGTTTAGATTTAAGAATATGAAAAGAAATAACATACGAAACTGCAAATGGATTTTCACCCGTCATACAGTACGTAATCCGCGTAGACGGGTTATTTTGACATATTAAAGGATGAATACGAAAAAATAGTATTCCTTATGAATACAAAAGAAATAATATCCCTTACGAATACAACAAATAATATCCCTTACGAATACAACAAATAATATCCCTTACCTTAGTAGAAGACTGGATACCGCAATAGTGAAGTAGCAGAATACTCTTCTTCTTTCTCTCTTCTCTCTCTATAGCTTCTCTTGTGAGTCTTAGTGAATTGGTGAGAATGAAAGAAGAATTAAGCTTCTATTTATAGGAGAAATGACTAAATAGTAACTAATTCACGAACGGTCCAGAGTGATTTACTATTAGAATAGACGGTCCAGAATGATTACTATTAAAACCACAACCGACGATCCAGATTGATTTACTTTTAAAACCACCACTGACGGTCTAGATTGATTTACTTTTAAAACCACCACTGACGGTCCAGATTGATTTACTATTAAAACCACCACCGACGGTCCAGATTGATTTACTATTAAAACCACCACCGACGGTCCAGATTGATTTACTATTAAAACCAACACCAATGGTCCATATTAATTTAACTTATTACACTTTAGTACCCCTAAAGTTTTCCAAGTTTGCATTATTCCCCTCTAATTTTTGTAATTCACTTATCTTCAATAAACACATTCTTAATACTTCAACAATTATTCATCATTAATATTATAACTCACAATATTTAACAACCAGATCATTCCCAGGAAAGAGGGGGCTTTCCGATAAGGATTTCCCCCTATTGGCGCGCAATTAGGTGACCAAACCTCTCCTCGACAGAATTTTTTAGACATCGTCAATATTGCAAATAATAATATGAATAACTTTGTTGTCTCAATTATTGATTTAATAATATAAAATATTATGCAGATGATACTGTGACAATAATTGAATCAAATAACGTGAGATACTATGCAACAATTACTGTAGCAATAATTGAGAAAACTGAGTGGCTTTTTACATAAGCATCAATAATCAATACCATGTGCTACTATGCAACCACGTGTATTACTGTACTTTTACCACCGAGTAGTTCAACAGTTTAACGGTAAAACTTTTGCCGTTATTTTTATAAAGAGATATTTCTGTCGTTTTCTATCTACGATAATACTTCTGTTGTGGGGTCCACAAATGATTGTGTCGTCGTACGAATATTTTCTATTTAAAACGAATATTCCCCAACCAATCGAATAATTTATAACAACTTGCATACTTTGAAAAATTTATAAATATTACCCACAACTATAACATTATTTCAAAACCACACCATAATATTTAAAAATATATTTCGAGAAAAATTAATCTTTATTTATGAAAGTTGGGGTCTTACATGACTCGTTTGCATTTTTGAAACGACGTACTGACTTTTGAATGTTGAGCAGTCACAAGACCATGAAATTTTAATTTTTAAATTTCTGAAAAGGTTTCAACAGAAATTCATTTGAAAACCGTCTTCTTACAGGCACAATGGGTGATCAGCCCGTTATATCATACGTTCATCGACATTAGCTATACAACCTGACCGCCATTTGGCGCAATATACATTTGAACGATATATACTTTTATCATTACCGCCATTTGGCGCAACAAAAACTTTCCCAATTTAGCGATGTTTATTCTTAGTTTAGAGTCTAAACCAAACTAATTTAGTTGGACAACTCTATCTATTCAGCAATAATATTTCAAGACTTAATGTAAAAGAAATGAAATATTTTAATTTGTGTTTAACAAAATCAAATGGCTTAGAGTATTTTTAAACAGTTTATGCATATCGATATTTAAAATATGCATCACAACAAGCTATTATCATAGACTCATGAAGCTTGAAGATCCTTTTATAACATTTCGCAATATAATAAACTCTAGAGAATTTACACTACATTCAAGATATGGTATCATATGGTATGAATGAGGTTTAGATACTTATCTTTCTCGTAGTTTACGATTTTAGTTTAGTTTAACCTCTCTTCAAGTATCCTACATTATTTATATTCATGTATAGACATATATTAACTATACATACTTGATACACGTAAGCAAATAAGCTACAAATACTTATTGCACATACTTAATTATGCATATATTCAAATTATATTGTTATATTATCTTATATCTCTGCTTTACATACTCTTGGTTACATGTTAAAAGTTCTTTTAGCATTTAAAATCTCTTTAAAAATCCTTTGAAATGTTAGCTCTACATAGCCAATACATATTTGAAAAAGTAAAACATTACTTTGATCATGTATGATAGTTTAAGATACATATTTATACATGCTCTAACCCTTAGACCACAATTAAAACAACTTGACAACTCTGCAGTGCGGCACGATCGCGCTGCATTTATGCCTAGGAGTGGCGCGGTCGCGCGACTCCTCTTCACGCCCAGAACTGAGTTGGTCAATGCATAATTCATTTTCTAGCATACTGGGTCTATAACATTACATGACAAGAAGGTTTTGAAAGTAAAAGGAATTATGTTCGTGTCTATTTCCTTGAACAATGTTCCTAATATACAACCATGATCAACGTAATTCTAGACTAGGATAATTACAATTACAAGATATGAATTTCTACAAATTAGGAGAGCCAACTATACAAAAGATATGGTCAATCAATCTAAAAGATAATTATTAAAATTATCTTAAATAAATTTATATTCTATCACACCCCCGCAGTCTTAGCGGGAGGTGGTCGGACGCTGAGACTGTTTCAAAAATCATCAAATAATACGCGCGAAAGCTCTTTGGTAAAAATATTCGTGATCTGAGAACGAGACGGGACATGAAGGACACACACCTCTCTTTTTTGTACCTTTTCACGAACAAAGTGGATGTCCATTTCAATATGTTTAGTGCGCTGATGTTGAACTAGATTCCTAGATAAATATATCGCACTAATATTATCACAGTAGACAAAAGTTGCCTTTTGGATAGGACAATGAAGTTCAAGAAGAAGATTCCTAATCCAACAAGACTCAGAGACAACGTTAGCGACACCCCTATATTCAGCTTCGACACTAGACTTAGATATTGTCGGTTGTCGCTTAGAAGACCAAAAAATGAGATTATCTCTGAGAAACACACAATAACCCGAGGTGGACCATCTAGTATTAGGACATCCACCCCAATCTGCATCTGTATATGACAAGATAGAGTGAATCGAAGATGTATACAAGTGCATACCATAATCAATCATACCTTGTACATAACAAAGAATGCGTTTCAAAGACTCAATGTGTTTAATTTTTGGAGCATGCATAAATAGACAGACCTGTTGGACTGCATAAGAAATATCTGGCCTTGTGAAGTAAGATATTACAGAGCACCAGTCAATCGACGATATTTCATAGGATTATCATAAGGGTCACCCGATTTTGTACTTAGCTTCCCCTTAGTGTTGACGGGTGTGGGGCAAGGTTTGCAAGCAGTCATTCCTGCCCTCTCTAATATCTCTTCGGTATATTTTTGTTGAGAGAGAAAAATGGCATTTTTGGTACGAGTAACAGCAATACCTAGAAAATAACTCAACTGACCCAGATCTTTCATAGCAAATTCTGCATTGAGCAGAGATATAAAAGAACATCGAAGAGCATCGGAAGAAGCTGTGAGTATAATGTCATCAACATACAATAAAATATATGCAATGTCAGTCCCACGATAATAAATGAAAAGTGAGTGATCTAATTTACTGTGAGTAAAACCAATAGTGGCAACAAAATCAGCAAACCGTTGATACCAGGCACATGGAGCTTGCTTAAGACCATAAAGAGATTAAAGTAACAGACAAACATGATCAGGATGAGTGGGGTCTTTAAACCCGGTGCATGTAAATAGTCTCATTCAAGTTTCCGTGTAAAAATGCATTCTTAACATCTAGCTGATGAATAGGCCAAGATTTGGACAATGCAATGCTAAGAACTTTTTAAATAGTTGTCGGTTTTACAACCGGGCTAAATGTCTCTTCACAGTCAATCCCTTCTCGTTGCGACCGACCATCACCTACAAGATGTGCTTTATGCCTCTCAAAAGAACCATCAGATTTTATGATGAAAAATCCACATTGACCGAATTATATTCACATGAGATGGATGAGGTACTAAATCCCACCTCTTATTTTTAATTAGAGCATTATATTCATCTAACATAGCAGATTTCCAATTTGGGTCATTAAGTGCCCTTACTGGGTTTCGAGGGAGAGGAGAGATTTTAGGATTTTCGGCACTTAAGGCATGGTGGTATTTTCGGTTTGGCGTGAAGATGCCATGTTAACTACGAGTAGTCATTCGCTGGGCTGATGGTTGGTAGTGAGGTGTGGGCTATGGAGGGGGGTCTGCTGGGCTTGGAGAAGAGGGCGTTCTTTATGGGGGAAAGGGCAGCTTGCAAAGGAGACATTGTGAGCACAGGAGACTAAGCCGGAGAATGAGATTGAGGGAGTTGATTGTGTTGGTTTTGGGTGTCATTTTGATGCAAGTTGTGAATTTGCAAGGGAGACAGACCATCCTCTTAAAAATTATATGTATGAGTATTTGGAGTATGGATTGTTGAAAATGGAAATTGAGTTTCATCAAAATGCACATGACGTGAGATGATAATTTTTCGAGCTGACAAATCATAACACTTGTACCCCCTATGATTGGAAGGATGTCCTAAAAAAATATACGGAGTTGAACGGTCTTGGAGTTTATTAATTTTGGTGGATGGAAAGAGTGGTAAGCATAAACACCCAAAGACCCAAAGATGAGAAAAGGAAGGATCCGTTTGATAAAGAATTTGAGTAGGAGATTTGTAGCCTAAAACCTTTGTGGGAAGGATGTTTAGAAGGTAGGTAGCCATTTGTAGAGCGTGGTGCCAAAAGGAGGGAGGCATAGATGAATGTGCAAGCAGAGTATGGACAATATTATTTATGGATTTTATTTTTCGTTCTGCTTTTTCGATTAGAGGAGAAGTGTGAGGACACGAAAAACGGAATGACATGCCATTGTGTTCACAAAATTTAGGAAAGGGGCCATTATCGTACTCACGACCATGATCACACTGAAATGATTTTATTTCTCTTTCGAAATGAGTTTTTATGAATGCTCGAAAAGAAAGAAAAATGTTTTGAACCTGTGATTTTTGAGACAAAGGAAAAGTCCACAAAAAATTAGTATAATCATCAAGAAATAAAGCATAATAACGATGGCCGGATGAGCTAAGAATAGGTGATGTCCGTAAATCGCTATGAACAATATCAAAAGGCATAGTAGTGAAAGATAAAGAATCATAAAAAGGCAATTTAACAAACTTCCCAAGGGGACAAGATGAACAACGAAAGTTACGGGCTTTATTACAACTAATAAAATTGTTTTTGCGAAGAGTACTAAAAATTTCATCTCCCAGATGACCTAGATGGAAGTGCAAAATACTAGGAGAAAGGATTGTAAAATCAGAAGGTGCAGGCCCGATTTTTGGTGGTGAAAGGGTAGAGCTCTCCCGTGATCTCATATCTAAGAAGGTTACTCCCCGTCTGCAGGTCCTTCACACAAAATGCAAATGGGTCAAATTCAACGGAAACCATATTATTGTTAATAAATTTACGTACCGAAATAAGGTTTTTAATCAGGTTAGGAGCATGTAAAACATTTTTGAGGTGTAATGGTGGATCTGTTTTGGTAAGGGAGGTATTACCATAACCACGAATTGGAATCATACTACTGTTACCAACAATTATTCCATTAGTTTTGCTCAAAATAAAATAAGGCGTGAGAGTACCTGGATTAGCGGTCATGTGAGACGTCGCTCTAGTGTCCGTATACCAATTTTTGTCTGGTTGGTTCAAAGAGAGAGTGTGCATTACTTGATCAATGTCAGTGGGAGCATAAAAACTTGGAGCCGGAGTTGCGGTGTAGAACTATTGAGAAGGACGAGCACCCAAGACATCCTGTTGCCTTTCTGCCATTGAGGGGCGGACACCCCGAGGGGCAGTGGAATAAGGACACGGTGGGGTGGCCCACGACTGAGGGACCCACCCGCCCCAAGGTGGGAAATTCCAGGCCTGCTGCTGCTGTAGAGGTCGTAGCTGGTTGCGATTGTTGCCACCACGGCCACCACGGGTCTGCTGGTTGCGTTGGTTGTGTCCACCGCGATTTTTGCCATTGTGCTTCCTACCCTTATTGTGTGAAAACATGTTCTGACCCGTCTCTTGTTGCTATCCATTATTGTTCAAATTATCAGTTTTGGAATTCATGAAAAGAGTATAGGTCAAACCTAATTCGTGCTTGGCTCGTTCGGCCTTGGTGGTTAATTTCATCCAGAAGTAGCATCGTCCGTGCTTGAGCGAACTTCGGTAGAGGTTTCATGTTCTAAACCACCGTCACAAAACCATCATATGCCTCGGTCAAGCTAGTGAGAAGACGCAATACCATTCTTTGGTCATAGACCTTGGCTCCGACATTGGCCAACTGATCGGCCAGCACCTTGAGGCGGCGAGTGAACGCCTGTACATCAGGAAAGTCACGCAAATTAGTGGTTGCGAACTCTGTCTCGAGGTGGATGCCCCGAGAAATCTTATTATCGTGGAATAATTTCGCAAAACAATTCCAACCATCAGCAGCCGTGTCGTCGGGATCAATTATGGTGTTAAGGAGATCCTCGAAGATGATTCCATAAATCCATTGACGAACAATGTTGTCAATGCGATCCCAATGAGCCTTCTCGGCCAGAAGTGCAGCCGGAGTTGGCGCCTTATCATCGACTGGTGGTGGCGCGATGTGCTCGTAGGTGAGCTTGGCTTTAGCATGGATTGTGAATAAAGTCTTCTAATTAGTGTATTTGGCAGACTCGTAATCCAGTGTGAGGGGAATGGTTGTTTTGATGTTTGTTATGGTGGAGTGTGAGGGGAATGGTTGTTTTGATGTTTGTTATGGTGTTTGCGGGATGAAACTTTTCATCCATTGATGAAGAAGAAGAAGGAGGAGGAGGTAATTATAATTACAAGATATGAATTGCTACAAATTACAATTACAAGATATGAATTGCTTCAAATTAGGAGAGCCAACTATATAAAAGATATGATCAATCAATCTAAAAGATAATTATAAAAATTATCTTAAATAGATTTATATTCTATCAGGTTTAATACTAGTTTTGGTCCCTACTTTATTTACACCAAGTTTCTTTTTAAAACAACATAGTTTCATTTGAAATTTCTTTTCATACTAGACTTAACGAGTTCATTTCATGTAAGATTGACCACAATAACTTTCGACCCACATATTAATGCTACATAAGCTGCATTACTCGTGTTCTAACGTCATTTGAATACATCTAGTTCATATGTTTAAAATCAATGTATCTTTATACTTGAAAACTTATATTAAATCATGTTAGCTAAGATAGCTCATTTCATTCATAGATAGCTTGGTTATCATATAAAACACTTATCATTGCATAAAGAACTCATCGAGAAGTTCAAAATTCAAGAAAAACATTTTGGCAATACTCAGGACCAGCGCAACCGCACTGGTTTTGACTTGGGAAGTGCGCGGCCGCACCACTTTGTTGTTCCACAAGTTTTAGACAACTGGAAACAAATTTATTTCTATTTCCCACTACAACTATCACATTTATCAATTAAATCCTTTTGATTTCCAAGATTTTAAACATAGATTTTCATTTAGACATAGCTCATGTTCATATTTTTAAATGTGTGTCTAATCCCAGATTTCATAGAAACTATACACAATCAAAACACATACACAATTTCACAACACTTTGATCACATAGCTTATATCTATATCAAAAGATATAAATAATACCTCTGTACTTGACTGAAAATTCTTTGTTTGATTACTATATCTTCTAGGTTACTTCAATTTAGCTTCTTTAGATGATTTGATTAGAGCAGAGACTGAAATAAACAAGGAATGATAGTTTGAGACTTGGGTTGTGTTGATTATTTTGATAAAATAATTAGCAACTTTAAGCATTTTTTGGTGTTTATAATAGTTATAAATATTATTTTTTAAAATCAAATGGAGTTACAAATAAAAAAGGAGTTACAAATAAAAAGGAGTTATGTATCTATTAATTTAATATCATGTTTTATTTATTTTTTTAGTCGTTAGAAACATGTGAGTTGAAGTTTTTGTTGAGACTTTATATATATATATATATATGGGATTCCATCCACAGCAACCGGTTGTTGGGAGCAACCCATTTTTTCCCAGCCGCTACAGCTTGTAGCGGCTTATAAAAAAAAAATTCTAAGTGGCCGGTACAAGCTGTAGCGGCTGGGAAAAAGGGGTTGCTCCCCAACAACCGGTTGCTGTGGATGGAGACCCTATATATATATATATATATACGGAAAGCTTCAAGAGCATAATTCTTAAATAGCATAATGCCTTAAATAGCATAATTTTATCAAAACGACGTAGTTTTGGAGGGACGCGGTGGCATTTTTGTAAATACGCGGTGGCATGGTATTTACAAAAATGCCACCGCATATTTACAAAACTACGTCGTTTTGATAAAATTATGCTATTTAAGGCATTATGCTATTTAAGAATTATGCTCTTAAAGCTTCCCGTATATATATATATATATATATATATATATATATATATATATATATATATATATATATATATATGTATATGTGTGTGTGCGCGCGTGTGCGCGCAATCATGAAGTACCAATACTATAAAAAAAAGATGAACTAACTAATTTATTTTTATTAAAAAGGTTTTGTTCTATATTTTTTACAATAATTTTAGACCTTGATAAGATATCGTGTGAAGCTTCTGCATCATTTGATTAGGGCAGTTTAAAGTGAAAACAATAGTAGAGCTGAGTTGCAGAGGCGGAACTAGGGGCAGGGGCGGCACTACAAGAAAACTAGTCATTGTCGACGGGCACTGTCGTCACCAATGACCATAGTGTCGTCCGCAGTGAGGTCTTTGGCGACGGGCACTGCCGTCGCCCCTGCCGTCGCCCCACAGGCCGTCGCCCCTGTCTCCCGTCGTCAGTCGTCGGCATCATTGTCTTTACCGATGGTGGTCATTGGCGACGACGTAGGGTTATTGGCGATGGCGATAGCGACGAAAAGGCCGTCGGCAAAGGCCCACAATTTTTTTGAGGAAAAACCCTATTACCGACGGCATAGTCGTCGCCAATACCCCCGTCGGCAATGACTACATAAATTTTGAATTTTTTATTTCAAAATTTCCCTGTTCATTTAAAAATATACACATGTTAAAAATAATAACAACCATCAAATCACAATTATACCTCTTATAAACTAGTAACCCAAATCAAATATATAGATAAAAAATATAACGGTCGTCGGTACAACTCAAAAATTGTACAAATACATACATGAAACTCAAAATATAACATAAACTAAACTAACTACAGCCCGTCGCCTGTCTCCATGTCATCGAGTCGGCGGTCATCACCATGTACTGGAGGAGGCTGCTCGTCATCATCTCGACGGTCATCACCCTGTACTAGAGGAGGCTACTTGTCATCAGCTCGGCGGTCATCACCAGTGCCTCCACCTCCACGAGTCTCGTCAACAAGACCCTACAAAATTAAAATATTAATAACAAAATCAAAATGAAAAATATTTACATTATTTTAGTTTGTGTTCTTCAAGTTAGGCGGACGGGACTCGAACTCGGGCTACGTATATCAGAATCGAGTCCCATCAGTTGTAACGCGTGTCTATTATCTACACGGTGCTATGTGTGTGTTTCCGTGTCATTCGAAAGGCCGATGCGGGTTTAGACCTCTTTTTCGACTAATTTCCTAAGTTTTCTCAAGTTAGGCGTACGGGGCTCGAACTCGGTCTCTGTATAACGGAATCGACTCCCGTCAGTTGCAACACGTGTCAATTACCTACGCGGTGCTATGTGTGTATTTGCGTGACATTCGAACGGCCGATGCGGGTTTTGACCTCTTTTTCGGCTTTTTGGCTAAGTGTTGGCTAATTTTGCAAACTAGGCTCGAACTCGGTCTCCGTATGTCGGAATCGAGTCTCGTCAGTTGTAACACATGTCTATTGCCTACGCGGTGCTATTGCCTATGTTTACGTGTCATTCAGACGACTGATGCGGGTTTTGACCTCTTTTCGGCTTTTTGGCTAAGTGTTGGCTAATTTTGCAAACTAGGCGATAACTCGGTCTCCGTATGTCAGAATCGAGTTCTGTTAGTTGTAACGCATGTCTATTGCCTACGCGGTGCTATGTGTGTGTTTGCGTGTCATTCAGACGGCCGATGCGGGTTTTGACCTCTTTTTCGACTAATTTCCTAAGTTTTCTCAAGTTAGGCGTACGAGGCTCGAACTCGGTCTCCGTATGTCAGAATCGAGTCCCGTTAGTTGTAACACGTGTCTATTGCCTATGCGGTGTTATGTGTGTGTTTGTGTGTCATTCAGACGGCCGATGCTGATTTAGACCTCTTTTTCGACTAATTTCCTAAGTTTTCTCAAGTTAGGCGTACGGGGCTCGAACTCGGTCTCCGTACGTCAGAATTAACTCCCGTCAGTTTTAACACGTGTCTATTACCTATGCGGTGCTATGTGTGTGTTTGCGTGTCATGCGGACGGCCGATGCGGGGTTTGACCTCTTTTTTGGCTTTTTAGCTAAGTGTTGGCTAGTTTTATAAACTGGGCGATAACTCGGTCTCCGTATGTTGGAATCGAGTCCCGTCAGTTGTAACGCGTGTCTATTGTCTACGCGATGCTATGTGTGTGTTTGCGTGTCATTCAAATAGCCGATGCGGGATTTGACCTCTTTTTCGACTAATTTCCTAAGTTTTCTCAAGTTAGGCGTACGGGGCTCAAACTCGGTCTCCGTGTGTCAGAATCGAGTCCCGTAAGTTGTAATGCGTGTCTATTGCCTACGCGATGCTATGTGTGTGTTTGCGTGTCATTCGGATAGCCGATGCGGGTTTAGACCTCTTTTTTGACTAATTTCCTAAGTTTTCTCAAGTTAGGCGTACGGGGCTCGAACTCGGTCTCCGTATGTCGAAATCGACTCCCGTCAGTTGTAACGCGTGTCTATTACCTATGCGGTGCTATGTGTGTGTTTTCGTGTCATTCGGATGGCCGATGCGGGTTTTGACCTCTTTTTCGACTAATTTCCTAAGTTTTCTCAAGTTAGGTGTACGAGGCTCGAACTCGGTCTCCGTATGTCAGAATCGAGTCCCATTAGTTGTAACGTCTGTCTATTTCCTACGCGGTGCTATATGTGTGTTTGTGTGTCATTCGAACGACCGATGCGGGTTTAGACCTCTTTTTTGACTAATTTCCTAAGTTTTCTTAAGTTAGGCGTACGGGGCTCGAACTCGGTCTCCGTATGTCGGAATAGACTCCCGTCAGTTATAACGCGTGTCTATTACCTACGCAGTGCTATGTGTGTGTTTGCGTGTCATGCGGACGGCCGATGCGGGGTTTGACCTCTTTTTTAACTTTTTAGCTAAGTGTTGGCTAGTTTTGCAAACTGGGCGATAACTCAGTCTCCGTATGTCAGAATCGAGTCCCGTCAGTTGTGACGTGTGTCTATTGTCTACGTGGTGCTATGTATGTGTTTGCGTATCATTCGGACGGCCGATGCTAGTTTTGACCTCTTTTTTGACTAATTTCCTAAGTTTTCTCAAGTTAGGCGTACGAGGCTCGAACTCGGTCTCCGTATGTCAGAATCCAGTTTCGTCAGTTGTAACGCGTGTCTATTGCCTACATGGTGCTATGTGTGTGTTTGCGTGTCATTCAAACGACCGATGCGGGATTTGACCTCTTTTTCGACTAATTTCCTAAGTTTTCTCAAGTTAGGCGTACGAGGCTCGAACTCGATCTCTGTATGTCAGAATCGAGTTCTATTAGTTGTAACGCACGTCTATTGCCTACGCGGTGCTATTGCCTGTGTTTTCATGTTAACTGGACAACCGAGGCGGGTTTTGGTCTCTTTTTCGACTAATTTCCTAAGTTTTCTCAAGTTAGGCGTACGGGGCTCAAACTCGGTCTCCGTATGTCGGAATCGAGTCCCGTCAGTTCTAACGCGTGTCTATTGCCTACGCGGTGCTAACTAGTTATTTGACAGTTTATATAAGCAATATAATTACAAATAAGGAAATACATCAATAATAAGTTTCACCTGTCGAATATGTGGAGGAAAGATGTTGGCCAAGACAACTGCACTTACACGGATGGCCTCCTCCCGGACTACACCCATGAGGTCGTCAGCGGAAGCTGTAGGATCTATGGAGCCGTGGACAACCTCCTGAGCAAGCTGGTAGATCAGCTCGTGTGATGGTGCACCTGACTGCACGACACTGCTCGCCATGCACCCCTCAATGGGCGTACAGGATGACTAAATGCCGTTAATTCCCCATTTTCCTCGTGCGCAACAGCCTGATTCTGACGGAACTAGGGGTGGGGGTGGGGGTGGGGGCGGGGGCGGAGGCGGAGGTGGGGGCGGGGGGCGGTGGGCATCTGACCCTAGTAGATCGGCGGTCCAGGCGGAAATAGGGGTAGGGGTGGGGGTGGGGGTGGGGGTGGGGTGGGGTGGGGTAGGGGTAGGGGTGGGGGTAGGGGTGGGGGCGGGTGGGGGTGGGGGCGGGGGCAGCCATACACTGCCAGGCGCCGGCAGTCCAGTCTTCTTCTTCGGTCTGACAGTCTTCTTCGCTGCAGGTTAGTTTTTTTTTATTTGTTGTTTTTTTAGAAACATGAAACGACGTCGTTTCATTAAAAAATATAAAAAAATATAAAAATTTCTATAATGCCATCGCCCATCAGGTAGGAAGAATTAGGGATTTTAATTTTTAACTATTTCTCTTCTTCAGTCTTCCACCTCTCACCTCTGCACTGCTCTTGCGGTCCTGCCTAGTTGCCTCTTCGCCTTTGAACTCTGCAGCTTTGCTCCTGCACTGCTCCTCCTCTTCACCTCATCAAGTTTGTTTTTCTTGATTTGAATTTTGAAGCAATTTTTCTTGAATTACTAGCTGCTTTGTTAATTGTTATTTAGCTAGACAGTTCAATTACTTTTGCTGCTATTATACTCTTTGTGGAATATAATTTGGTTCTGTTAGTTGCTACTATTATACTCTTTTTGTGCAACATTTTTTTATTATTTTTTTCTTTCTCAAATTGTACTCTTTTTTTTACACGGAGTAATTGGGAATTTTGCAGGTTGTAAAGAAGGGTGGTAAAAGAATTAAACTAAAATTTAGAAAACAAACATACAAGTTCAAGGAGATTGATTCACAAGCAAACACACTGAAACTGAGTATCTGTTGTGGTACCGTTTTTCGTTCAAGCACAACCAAAATTTAATTGTTTAGGTTAATTGATGAAATTATGATGAATGTTTGAATAATTGAATTGATGAATGATGAAATTAGGCATAAGGCATTAGGATTTTCTCTTCAGTGACTTCAGTCTTCACTTCAAGCGTTAATAAATAATTTTTTTTACTGATTATATTTTGACCCCCCTATGAAAATGTTCTGGTTCCGCCACTGCTGCGTTGTTGTGTCCTGGAGGCAACACGTCAAAATCTTTCTACACCTATCTCAATTCAAGAGGAGGCACGAATCGTCTTAAGAGAGCGACCTAGTCCGCACCTAACCTAGCTGAATTTTTTTGAGAGACTACATCAGTTATTATTTCCAACAGTTTAAGACGATTTTTCACAAAAAATGGTAGATACACTTGTAACCAACACTTCAAATGACTTGAATAAGCCATTTCATTCTAATGGGAAATTTTTCAAGAGATGGGCAAAGAAGGTGTTGTTCTACCTCAAGCTTATGAAGGTAGTTTAGGTTCTCACCTCTACTAATCCAACAAAGGTGGACACTGAAGGGATGACCGAGGAGGAAACAACTGAACACGAAAAGCTTGTTCAAAAATGGAAAACTGATGAAGAAGATTGTCGTAATTATTTACTTGTCTTTCTGACGAATTATATAACAATTATGCTAACTCTTTTTCCTCATCAAGAAAATATAGAAGGCATTGCAAAGAAAGTATGACACGGAAGAGACAAGGAAAGAGAAATATGCATGTAGTCGCTGCTTTAATTTTCAAATGAAGGATGACAAGTCTGTGCTTGACCAAACTCATGAGCTACAAATGATTGTGCATGAAATCCAATCCGAGGGTATCACCGTGGATGAACAAATGCAAGTGACGACTATTATTGACAAGTTACCTTGTTCTTGGAAGGAGTTTCAAAAAGGTCTTCTCTATAAACAACCTGAGTTAACTATTGTTAATCTTATGGCTCAACTTCAAATTTAGGAAGAGGCAAGGAAGATGGACAAAAAGGTGGAGAGTCGTTCCAAGCAAACCAAAGCAAATGGTACCGATTAAAGTAATGAAATAAAAAGTGATACAAAGGTAAATTTCCTAAGTTTTGGTCCTAATAGTCAAAATGGTCAACAAGATAATGGAAGTAATAATTTCTTGAAGCCTATATGTAAGAAAATGAAAAATAAAAGTGGAAAAAATAAATTCTCCCATGGCCAAAGAAAATAGAATCATGAATCTTCTCAAGTGAAGGATAAAAATTTTCAAAATAATTACCAAAAACCCGATCATCATGCAAGAGGGTGTCGTAATAGGTTTCGTTCATTTGCTCCGCAAGCTAATGTTACCGAAGGACCACTTATTGCAATGACAACTGAAGTGAATTTGATAAATGATAATGATGGTTGGTGGGTGGATATTGGAGCATCTAGACATGTTTGTCATGATAAAAGTTGTTTTAACAATTATGCTCCTGTAGACAATAATAAAGTTTTACTTAGAGATTCACATTCCACCAAAGTACTTGGAATGGGAGAGGTTTCTTTAAATTTTACTTATGGTGGTTGTTGGAGTATGATTATTTGGGTCTAGCAAAGGTGTAATCCAATTTATTTAATGGGCTAAATTTGGTGTTGACCTATAATATATTTATTTTGACAAGGACAGAGTCCTTATTAAGATAGAATTATATTTTCTTATTTGGAAGGATAAGGAATCATTCTCCTAGTTGAATTTGGTGGAGGTTTGAGGGGGAACATAATATCATAGGGCACAAGAGATACAACAAAAATACACAACTTATACTCCCAATATTATTATAGTGGATTACTATCTCTCCCCGTAGTTTTTTTTCAATTGGGTTTCCACGTAAATTCTCGTGTTCATATTTTATATCTTTTTATTTATGTTTATGTGAATGTATTTTGTGAGTTTGGTTTCACAACAATTACTCCATCAACCGTTGGCGCTATTTTGGCCTGCTGTTTTGGTGATTTCATCAGGCGTACAAAATCAAGCGTTAACAGCTGTATTGTGACCCTAAAAGATGTGCTTAACACACATGAAATTAGGAAGAATCTAGTGTCGGGCTATCTCCTCAATAAAGCTGGGTTCAAGCAAACCATAGAATCCGACCAATACGTTTTAACTAAAAATGGTATGTTTGTGGGTAAAGGTTATGCATGTGATGGTAGGTTCAAATTAAATGTGATGAATGTAAAGTCTACTTCTATTTATATTGTTTCTTGTGTGAATATGTGGCATGCTAGACTTTGTCATATTAATAGCAAATATTTGAAGGATATGAGTTATGTAGGTCTAATACCTAAGCTACACAATAAATTTGAGAAACGTGAATTTTGTAGCATGACCAAAATAACTAAGTAACCACATTAAAAGGTAGATAGAAAAACAAAACTATTAGAATTGATTCACACAAATATTTGTGAATTTGTAGGGAATTTAACTCGTGGAGAAAAACGATATTTTATCACATTTATAGATGATTTTTCAAAATATTTTTATGTTTATCTTATAGAAAACAAAAGTGAAGCTTTTGAAAAATTAATCATTTATATAAAAGAAGTGGAGAACAGATTTGATAAAAAAATCAAAAGTTTTCGAAGTGATAGAGAGAAAGAATATGACTCTTTACATCTCGTCACCTATATTGAATCATTGGGTATTGTTCATGAAACTAGTGCACCTTATACTGCCTTCCTCTAATGGTGTGGCTGAACGTAAAAATAGAACATTTATTAATCTTATAACTAATTCAATGCTAGTTAGTTCTTGTGCACCTAAAAATCTATGGGGAGAAGCAATTTTAACTGCTAATTATACCTTAAATAGAATACCGCATAAACAAACTTTAACCCCATATGATTTATGGAGAAAAAGAAAACCAAATCTTAACTACTTTAGAGTTTAGGGCTGTTTAGCCTATGTTAGATATAATAACTGCGAATTTTATAAATAATATTAATATTGAGAATAGAAATGTTTGAATAATTTTAGTGGATACATATATAATAGATGTGTGTCGTGGAAAGTAAGAATTCAATTTAAATTGAGTTAAATGTGTGATGAGTAAGTTATATGGTGGAAATGATGAAAAACTTAAATTAAGCTTATGTGATATGCCTTATGTGGTATGATGGAGCATTAAGTAATTATTTGATTAAAATTAGTGAAGGAATGAATAAATATTGTGTTGGATTAATAATATTATTTCTTGTACTATTATTATTTTTATTATTACTATCATTATTGTTTTATTAATTCATTTTATGTGCGCCCTATATGATGTGTGAGTGGTAGTGTAATGGAGTTGTTTCATGTTTATAATGTAATGTGGAATATCAAGAATAATAAAATAATGAGAATAACTAATGTAAAAGAATATTTGGTAAAAGTAAGTTAAATTTTATAACTTACTATGCTGTATAAAGAAGCTTGTGTGACATTATGTTACATGATGAGTTAATTAAATGTGATGTTAAGAATAATATTATAATATGCGGATAGTTGTTACATGAGACTTTATGGTAAAAATAAGTCTAAGTTATGTGAATTACTAAGTTGTATAATAAGCCTTGTGTGATATAATAATTCTTGGAAAGGCAATAAAGTGGATATTTTAAAAGTATGGGATAAAATGAGTTTTAAGTGAATAAATACTTGACGCTAAATAATTATTTCGGTATTTATGTGTATTTTTTTGAATAATAAGTTTTATAGGAAATAATGGATTATTGGTACCCCACTAAATTATATTCTAACCGAAATTAAATATTATTTGGGTTAGCCCAACAATGTACATGGATTATATGATTATGTGTATATGTATCCCTAACTTATCATATGATAATAACATTAAGTCATCATATGTAAGCTTGTAAGTCAAAAAGGGAAATAAAATGTTAGTACCCTTTTTGCTAGTGCTGAGAAGCTAAATTAGTTGTCCCATATTCATAGTCCATCTCCTCCTTCATCACGTGAATAGGCCATTTGCATAAGCCTACAATGTCAAACTCAGAGATCTCAAATGATGAAGTGGGGAGTGACTCTAATAGTGTTGCAACTATTCAATCTATTGCCCAACATTCTTCTTATTCTTCTCCCTCCTTTGGTTTAATCCATGGAGGAAAACCCAATTTCGGTCCAAAGCTTCTCTATAAATGGCAGCCATTATCTTCTCATTCCCATTTACTAATTTCTCTGTGAAGTTCCAAATTTGTGTGTGAGTGTTGTTGAGTTTGGGAGCAAAATCTAAGGTTGAAAGCAAGAATGAACACTTCATCTTTCAAGATCTAATGTCTTAAACCATGTTCTTAAATTGAAGTTTTACAAATTCTTGAAATGTTCATGAATACTTGTTATTTGAGTCAAAAATTGAGGGTTGAAGCATGATGTAATATGTATATTGATGCTAGACATTGTTAATATGGTTGAATACGAAAACAACAAAGGCTAAACGAATTAATTTGGTCAAGAAATGAATCTGTAATGAAGATAATCGCTAAACATGAAAAACTTTGGAAAAATGGCATAAACTTTGAATTTGATTCTTTAATTTGGTTGTTTATTTGGTTTGAGTTGTTAGAATCATGCTAGGGATGTTTGGTAGTAAGTTTATGGAGTTTATATCAATTGGGTAGCCTTAAATTGTTGTTCGTATGTGGTTTTGGGAGTATTGGGTCGCAACTGTTATGAAGAAACAGGGAGCAGAAGCCGAGTCTGGGCATTGCCGCCCTGGCGGGTTTCCTGCTGCGCAAATTCCCGCCCCAACGAGGTGGGGGTGGGGGTGGATAGGGGAACCAAAATGTTTTTCTGATTTATTGTTTAGTCTATAGAATCTAACCTAACCTAACCTAACCTAAGGAACATGAGAAAGCTTTAAACATGTATGCATGATAAGTTGTTTTAATTCAAAGTGCTTTACCTACTTAGTTTGTTTAACATTAGATTTTCAAGAAAACTTAGAAGTTCGAAAACTAACTTTGTTGAGAACTATCCTACGTATATTATGAACATTTGAGCAATCATAATAGAATACTTTGTGCCTCTAGAAATGACCAACATATTCACCCATCAAGCTAGACAAGATATAATCTACTCGAGCATGAATTAAAACGAGTTTCAAGAGTAAAGTTATGTCGACTTGGAATACATGAATCAAAATACATTGCAAGCATGCATAGTAAAGACTGTTTAGCATGATTATATGGTTTAATGAATGTTATGGTTAGTCTTTGACGTAATGAGCTCTCTTAGCTTTGTAAAATAGAAATTTATGAAAAAAAACTACCAATCGTTTGAAAGTAAATAGAAGAGACTAAACCTAGTTTAAAAGTCCTTTAACATGTATACGTGAGTGTCTTAAGCTATAATACATGACTCAAGCAATGTTTTAAGTGTACAAGCATGTAGATGGTATATAGAACCAAGAACCTAAAAGTTTTACAAGTCTTATTAAATAAGCTTTTAAAAGTCAAGTCAACGATGATTACAAAACGATGTAGTTTGATTATTGTAGTGACGTATAGTCTAATTATGTAAATAAGATAGAAATTAATGTATATGCTTAAGGTACGTAATGGAGTATGTGTAGAATCGTCGGTTCATGAATTCAGCTTGTATAACTAATGTGTATATATACATACATAACTAGGATACTATAAGACTTTGCAGTGACGTTAAGCTTTAAGATTCATAAACTACGCTAAAGGCAAGTTACCTAACTTCATTCTTATATTGAATGCAAATATCTAAACCTTATCTCGTATTGTACAAATTTCGAATTATTTTTATGCCAACTATATTCATATTGAGTAAATTTCTATATTCGTATGAATCATTATTCATATTCGAAAATTAATTATATACCTTGATTCATGTTGCAAGCATTGAACTTATTGTTCTAAAATGTATTGTAAAAGTTGTCTAAGCCATTTGACTCAGCTAGACTAATATCATGTGTTAGAAAGCTATCCTAACCAATTATCTTGGTGCGGACTCTTAAAAATCTACTGAGATGAACAACCCTCATTGAAAGGGAAATTATATATTTTCGGGAAACCAACGTGTGCACAAAGAGCATGTTTAAATTTTATGCATAACGTAGGGTATTTTGGGTTGATCACCTATTATACTTGTTTTATTGGATTATCAGTTTAATACTGATGATTGTAGTAGGAGTTCTTGGTCCTTACTGACTACTCATTGTTGAAACCTTTGAATCCTTTTAAAATCCTTCAGTCTATAGTGACTCATTGTTTACGATTCAAAGGACAAATTTGGGACAATTAATACTTCTTATTTACAACGTTATTCTTTTAATTCTTGAACTATTATTTACTGTTATACCCTTGAGATTTCGAATTTATGTCTGTTCACCCTTATTGTTATATACTTGCTTAGCAAATTTGTTGATCATCCTTGCTTTCCCTAAAACATTTCATTTAAGGCAGAACAAGGCAGTACCTCGGGAAAGGACAAAGGCAAGGGCAAGGCTACGACATAACTTTGTTCTATTATATTAGAAGATTTATCATATTGTTGTATTTAAGACTTATCTATGATTATGTATTAAGACTTGATTAGTATTATGTATTAAGTTATGTCTGGAATTAAGAGATGTAATAACGATTACGAGACCTTGAGACTAGAATATTTATATGTAATCAATATAAATTATTATATTATCCCGCTGTATGAGTTATTTGTGTATTATTAGAATGAGATCGCGAAGCACCGAATTCGAGATATTAGTATCTGAATTTGGGGGCGTCACATGTTGGTATCAAAGTATTAGGTTATAAACCTTATAAACCGATCGATTAAGCTTAATTTCTTTTAATGATGACGATCCTCATGTTTGATCTGTGTGATTGGTGTAGGTGGCTCCTGATTGGTCCAAATGGATAGACACATATTGGGCTCTTTGATATATTTATATTTGAATACATACATATTTAAATAAATAGATTAATAATTAAGAAAAAAAATATTTTTATTTTGTAAGATAAAAAATATATATTAATTATATAGATAACAAATCTAAAAGAAATTATAGATGTTTATTACTAATTATAAGAAAACTAGTTAAAATGAAAAAAATAAATTTTGAAGATTAAAAAAAATAAAATGATAAATATTTAACTAGGAATTTTTTTGAGTTAAAAAATATAATGTATAATAATAATTTTAACTATTAAATATATAAGTATATAGATATAAATATGGAAATATATTATATATGATAATTATATAAATATACTAAATAAGAAGATTTTTTTAATGTATAAAGAATATAATAATGTATAATGGTTATAGATTTTTTATTAAATTTAATAACACAAAATAAAAGTATGAACTAATTATAAGTGATAATAGAAACTTTTATATAGTAAAATGTAGCATTTATAAAGAGAACAAAATATATATTCTTCTTTAAAATTATATTTAAATGTAATAATAATTATGATGAAATATCTAACATTCCTAAATCCAAGCGTAATTTACAGAATCTATCAGAACTGTGACACTCCCAAATCCGGGTACTTCATTTCCACTTGATTTGATGCTCAATATCTAAAACAATTACTTCTAACTACACATAATCAAAGATACCTATGTAAATTAAACAGCTTAAATAATAATCCATACCTTTATAGGGTTATATCAACGTAAAACAAATCCCATGTAATCTAACCTTAAACTATTACATAAGTCTGCAGAATACATCACAAAATAAATTAAGTCTCATAACATAAGTTCAGTAAATAAATTAAACAGGTCTTCATCATTTGGACATCTTGCCATTGCCTTTGCTAGAAGATGGCTCATAAATTTCTCAACTTTAGCTGCAGTGTTAAATGCAAGAGTGAGAAAACAATTGTTCATTACTATAAAGAATGATAATAGTAATTACATAAGGGTAAACAATGAATACTGAACAATAGAGAACTTGTTCTTACAAATCAAGATTAGTAAACAAGTTCGAGGTTTATATATGAGGATTTTAAGACCATGAACTATGTCTCAAGGTTTTTAAGTATGTCTACTTCAACCTTTAACAGTCATTAGACTGTACAGACCTTTACTTTTGTACTTAAGGGGATCACCCTTCGTACCATGTATTGTGCACAAACATCTAAACGCTAACACGTACATAATCCCTTATATTAGGGTTATTCATCTCAATTTGACTTTAGAAATCCGTACTAAAGAAAGTTTAGTTTGGAATGACTTAACAATGATTCTAGAATTTTAGAACACTCATCAATTATGGATTTGTCCAATCAATAAAGATTTATTAGTTATTCGAAGGTTCAACACAATAATATAAGATTGAACAATGATACTTAAATCAAAGATTTAATGTCAATAATATACAATTGAGTAGACATTGTATATACGAAGTATTACATACAAAAGAGTTAGGAAAACTCATTTGGCCAATGAACTTGAACAATTTATGCTTTGAATGGCAAAAAACAAAAGTTAGGAACTTGCTTAATGAAATATTAAAGTTTTAGGAACTTGCATAACGATATCAAGTTAGGAATATGAAACTTACTTAATGTAAAAGAATTAGAATACAAGAGCTTGCATAATCATAAACAAGAAAGAACCAAGAAATTTGCTCAACATAAGATTAAGGTTTAGGAAACGTTCCTCGTACGTAAGCTACACAAGTATAATAAACGTTCGTCAAATATCCTACATATACCATTAAATCACAATATCAATTAGTTATATTAACATTAACTTCATTGGTTTACTTCTCATTTTAGTCAAGTCTATAATCTTTAACTTAAGATCTTATTATCCTAATCATTCACGTACCATGAAACTGAACTCTCAATTATATTATAGTACACAACATGGTGATTGTAAAACAACTCCAATTCCCATGACATCACATTATGGACTTTCACAACTTATTAATTCATCACTTATAGTTTCAACTTTGTGATTACAATATGTTATAATGTCTTATAACATGTTTTAGGTTTCTCTACAATCATTAAAATAAGTTAGGTTAACATTTCCCCAGTTATATTGTTAACAGTTAATTATTGGGTCTGCTTGACCACTGACGCGGTCGCGCCCTGGCTACCCTTGAATCCAACGTGCCCAGCGGCAGTGCGCCCTGCGTCCAGAGGCAGCGCACCCGCTCTCGACTCCAGAATCAGTTTTCCAGAACCACAAACACAGACTCTGCTCAATATAAAAATTCCAATTTTCTTAATTTTACAACAACACAGACAAACCCTTACACTACAAAGTTAACTAAAGCCTCATAACATATAAAATCAATCATTCTAACACCTAAAACAACTTACATAATCAAATTTAGAGGATTAGAAACCATATTTTTTCTATTTTCTTCTACTTCAACACAATTAGCGAATTCAATCACCAAAACTTCGTTTCTTAACCAAATTAAGCCATTTCAATTGTGTTGTTTTCATTTCTGGACATTCTAACACAATTTAAAACCAATTTACAAATTATAACAAGGATTAAAAATAAATTTTTGATCTCAATAAGCTATTTTCACACACACACACACACACACACACATATATATATATATAACACTGTTAATTTAATTTTCTTCTACAAACCAATTCCATGAATTTGACCACTAGAGATTACTTATATATGATAATTATCAGATTTTACAAGACCATACATACATATATTCAACAATCCAACGAAACTTCCAAATCATAGAGAATAGATATTGAGAAACAAAATTTGAAATTATGATAGATTATACCTTAAGCCCTTGTTAAGAAGATGTTAAAATAGCTCTGACAAAATCTTCTTCCTCCCCTAACCCTTATCAATTGCAGAGAATACTCTCACTTTCCCTCTTGCTCTCCCTCAATTTCTCTCTAATACTCTCTGTTCTTTCTTAGCTTTAGGAATAATACGCATAAAAAAATAAATTGATATAGGCCTCTCACACGTACTCTTCAGTTAAAAAAAAGAGCCTATCAGTTATATTATGCCAAAGGCCACAAGGCCATGTTTGCCTACACTAAAATTCCCTCCTTTTAATTTATTTTTATAACACTTATATTATACAGTTCCATTGTCACATTTTTATTTAATTAATTTAATAACTTATAATTACAATTATAATTATATTTATGCTTAACAAATTATTATATATCTAATTTAATTATTAAATTAAACTAGAACATCATTTTATTTAATTGAATTATTTCCTTAAATATTAAACAATTCATTTAATTTAATTATTTTATTAAATTAAATCTTCAAATAATAAAATTACCATTCATTAATTTGGTTAGCATACACACTTAACTAAATTATTACACCATAATTTTATTAATTATTTATTTATCTCAATAAATAGATCAATTAAAATATTTATTTAATTCAATAATTTTTTTTAAATTACATAAAAATTCTCCATTGTTACAAGAACTTAAAGGTTTAGTAAATAGATCTGCAATATTTAATTCTGTATCAATATGTTCTAACTTGATAATTCCACTGTTTACATGATCCTGTAAAAAATGATGTTGGACATCTATGTGTTTTGATCTAGCATGTAATACAATATTTTTTCTTAGATTTATAGCACTTGTGTTATCACATAGGATTGAGACACAATTAAACTTTTTATTGTAATCAGCTAGAGTTTTTTTTCATTCATAATATTTGTGCACAACATCGTGCAACAACTATATATTTTGCTTCAGTGATTGAGATAGACAATGAGATTTGTTTCTTAGAGAACCAAGAAACTAAACACCCACCTAGAAACTGACACGTGCCACTTGTGCTTTTTAGATCAACATGATGACCGACATAGTCAAAGTCTGAGAAACAAACAATATTAAATGGTTGACTTTTAGGATACTATAAACCTATATCTTTAGTTCCTTTGAGGTAACGAAATATTCTTTTTACTGCAACCAAATGTGATTTCTTACGATTTGATTGGAATCTAGAACATTTACAAACACTGAATATAATGTCAGGTCTGCTAGCTGTGATATATAGAAGACTACCAATCATACCTCTATACTTCTTTATGTCAACAATTATTCCATTTTCATTGGCAGCTAATTTATTAGTGGTCGACATAGGTGTATTAAGAGGTTTTACAGATTCTAGTCCAAATTTCCTAATAATTTCTTTGCAATATTTAGATTGAGAGATATGAATACATTTTTCTCCTTGCTTAATTTGCAATTTTAGGAAGAAATTTAATTCTCTCATCATGCTCATTTCAAATTTCTTACTCATGTTTTCAAAGAAATCATTGCACATAGAAATGTTAGTAGAACCAAAAATGATATCATCAACATAGATCTGTAATCATTTTTATATTTAGTAAATAAAGTATTATCGAAGGTACCCCTTTTAAAACTATTTTTAGCAAGACTTTACTTAATCGTTCATACCATGCTCTAAGGGTCTGTTTCAAACCATATATTGCTTTATACAGTTTATACACATAATTAGGATTATCAATATCTTCAAAGCCAGGAGGCTATTTAACATATACTTCCTCCTCAATAGCATAATTTAAAAATGCAAATTTGAAATCCATTTGAAATAGTTTAAAATCTTTATGACATGCAAAGGCTAGTAACATATGTATAGACTCAATTCTAGCAACAAGAGTATAAGTTTCATCGTAATCAATACCTTCAAGTTGATTATAACCTTGTGAAACTAGTCTTGCCTTATTGCGTATGACAGTTCCACTTTCATCTAATTTATTACAAAAAACCATCGAGTTCCAATAATGGAAGTTTCCTCGGGTTTTGGAACTAATTCCCAAACTTTGTTTCTTAAGAACCGTTCAAGTTCATCTTTCATAGCTATAATCCAATCTTCGTCGAGCAACGCATCTTTTATGTTTTTAGGCTTAATTTGAGATAAGAAGGATAAATGATTGGCTAGATTTTATGCGTGTGATCTCTTAAAAATCCCTTTATCGATATCACCAATTATTTTTTCTATCGGGTGATTTCTAATGACATGTGATTCTTTGGGTTAGTAATTTAATTGAGGATTGAGATTTTCAAGAGGATTAATATTTACAGGTGGAGATATATTATCTATTTTTAGTTCTTCCATATTTCTGAGAATGTCTTCAATGACAACATCATTATATATAAGCTCTTTATATTTTGGAGGGGGTTTAGATTCATCAAAAGTTTCATTTATTGACTCCTTAACAACTAGAGTTCTTTTATTAAATACTCTATATGCTTTGCTATTGAGTGAATATCCCAAAAATATTCTTTTATCTGATTTGGGATCGAATTTTACCAAATATTGTTTAGTATTTAAAATAAACATTTACTCCCAAAAACATGAAAGTAATTTATTTTTGGAGTTCTTTTTTAATAAAGCTCATAGGGAGTTTTAAGCAACATTGGTCTTAGTAAAAATTGATTTAAGATATAACAATATGTTACAATTGCTTCAGCCCAAAAGTATTTAGGAAGGAGATATTCATTTAGCATAGTATTGGCCATTTTTCAGTAAAGTACAATTTTTCCTTTCTACCACACCATTTGATTGTGGTGTGTAAGGAGCAGAAAAGTAATGGCTTATACCGTGCTCATTACAGAACATTAATTATGAAATCAGAATTTTCAAATTACCTTCCATTACTAGACCGAATATAAATAATAGAGATTCTCTGTTGATTTTGAATTTTCTTACATAATGCAGAGAATGAATTTATCGGTTCATTTTTGAATTTTAGAAAATCAACCCATGTGAATCGTGAATAATCATCAACTAGGACAATATAAACATTAGCTCCCATGCTATGTTTAGGGATATGACCTACCAAATTCATATGTAAGAGTTCTAATGGTCGAGTGGTTGATACTGTAAGTTTAGGTTTATGATATGCATGTATTTTTTTACCTAATTCATAGACTTCACATATATGGTCTTTTAGAAATTTTAGTTTTGGAAGACCACATACATGTTCCTTAGAAGATATATTATTTATCAATTTCATGTTAATGCGTCCTAACCTATGATGCCAAAGCCATGTATCGTCATTGGAAGATACAAGACACACATTATCCATGTGTGAGTATGTATCTAAGTCACATGTGTACACATTTTGACTTCTAGGACATAATAAAATCAATTTACTAGATTGATCATATATTGAACATATATGAGGACTAAAAGTTATTTTAAAACTACTGTCACATAGTTGACTAATAGATAGAAGATTGTAACCGAGTCCTGTGACTAATTGTATGTTAGAAATTGTTATGTGTTTATTACCAACACTTCATATTCCAATAATTTTACCTTTGTCGCTATCTCCAAATGTTACCTCACCACAGTCTGTATCTTATTGATTGCTTAATTTTGTTTTAGTCGTATGTCATGTTTCTTGAGCAACCGCTATCAAGGTACCATTTATTTTTACTAGAGTCAGCTGTGAGACATACCTGCAACATATATAAAGTTCACAAACTAGTACCCTTTAATAAGAAGGGTCCTTTGGGTAAGTTTTCCATTTTGTATAAGGATAATTTGTATTTTCCTTTAAAAAATTTGGTACAGGATAATATGTTTTGGTAGATACAAATGTTCTATGGGTAGAAGGTCTATAAAATGCATGGTTTACTCTATTATTGTATCCTAAAAAATTTGGATGAATGTTTCTAGATAATCTTTCATTTTTTGAAAATAAAATTCTTTTCTTGGGGTAATAGGTGCAGTGTAAGTTCCTTTTGGTACCCAAATCATTTTCCCTTTATAGTTTCCATTTTTGGCATTACACGACTAAACAGGATGACCATTCCTATTACGTACGAACATTTAGTAAAGGGAGATGAATGACCTTTTTTTTACTTTTAACATGGTAGAGTCCTTTATCTTTTGTCTTACTAGATTCTCTGATATATCATAATCCCTCTTTATTAAAGCCACATCTCTATTGACTAAGCATAACATCAAGATTTTCTTTTCATTTTTGTAAATTTAATGACTGCTGAGTTTAAGTCATCACGTTCTATAGTCAACATTTTGATTTGATTTATTAATGTGGATTTTTCATTTTGCTTTTCTATTTCTAATTTTTGAGATGAATTCTCCTCTTTGAATATTTTAATTTCTTCACTTAACTCTTGATTTTGTGTCTAAGAATCTTCGATAAGCACAACAAGAGTTGAATTTTCAACTTCAAGATTTTCAATAGAAATAATAAGTGTTGAATTTTCTATTTCAAGATTTTTATTTTTATTTTTTAATTTCTCTAGTTCTTCCTTTAATATAATATTTACTGAAGAAACATTTTTTAGTTTCTCATTTTTTTATTTTAAGGTTTCATTAATTATGATTAAATTTGAATGTTTTATTTCAAGATTTCTATTAGTCTTAATTAATTTTTCTAATGAAATTTTTAGTTTAATAAAATCTTTTTTAATAATTTCATTATCTTCATAAAGGCAACTATACGCTTCTTGTAGTTCATAATTTTCTTCATTTATATTATTTAAACTATATGTGACAAATGAAGCACTAGGTAATTGATGTTCTGAATTTACCTCAGATTTTGGTGATGACTCATTGTTTTCCATTAGACATAGATTTGTGATTTCCTCGGTTTGTTCGGAAGTTTCTTCTACATCACTTAGACCCCAACATTCTCTAGCTACTAGCACTTTGTTGTTTGCTAGTTTCGACAATCCATTTTGAAGTGTCCGAGTTGATTACATTCAAATCATGTATTTAGATTTTCATTTGATCTAGCATTTCTAAAATTATTGTTGTTTGCTTTGAAGTTTGCTCCTTGTGTTTTTGGCTTGAAGGCTTGATTATTTCTGAAGTTGTTGTTTACTTTCATAAATCCTTTACCGTATCTTCTTTCTTTACTTTGAATTAGTCTTCTGAGTTGTATTGATAATAAAGCAACTTCGTTATTATCTAGACTCAGGAGTTCTTCATTCAATTCCTCATCATTGCTTTCTTGATCAACTAGTAGAGCTTTGAAAGTGATTCCTTTCTTTTAGAGATCTATATCTGATCCTACTTTTTCGACTAGCATGTCGACTTCGTGGGCATAAAGATTTCCAATAAGGCTATCAAGAGGATATACAGTTAGATCTTGCATTTCCATAGTGACTGTAACCTTCATTTCCATACAGATGGAAGGGTTTTGAGAATTCTTCTATTTTTCTCATTGTTGTGTAAGCTTTCCCCAGTTGTTCTAGTTCATCAATGATTCTAAAAGAAACGTGTTTCCATATCAATGGTTTTTTCTCCTTCTTCTATTTTGAAGCTTTCATACTCTTGAATTAGAGCATCTTTTCTAGTTTCTTTTTGATATGATTGGTTCCTTCATAGGTTACAATTAATTTTTTTCCAGATTTCTTTAGCATTCTTGTAGTTGCTAACTCTTTTGTATTCTTTTTTATAAGAGCACTGGTCGGCACTTGTTCGACTTTGACGGCTGTATTCATAGTCTCCTCATCTTTGGTGGTGAATTCATTAACATCTTTCTCTACAATATTTTTATTTTTAATTTTTGTGGGAATTTTTACACCTCGTTCTATTCCCAGTCAGATTTTGATTCCTTGTGACTTGACATAGAATTTGAATTTGTTCTTCCAGGTAGCAAAGTTTGTGCCATCAAATAGTGGAGGTCTGATTACTGATAGTCCTTCTTTGTAGGCTATAGATGAATCTACTCTTAGATATGCATGTATTCACTTAACAAACAAGTTAAAGAGCACCGCTTTAATACCAATTGAAAGTCAAATAATAATCTAGAAGGGGGTTTGAATAGATTATTACCATTTAAAATATATCTTAAGCCTTTTTGATTTTTTTTAGCAAATTAATTTATAGTGTCAGAAATTAATATGCAAAATAAGAAAGATTCGATCACATAATGCATAGAAATTTATCTGGTTCACAATATACAGCTAGGGTATATTTCTACGTCTAGTCTCAAGCTCCTCTCCAGGACTTGAGATCCTACTACTCCTAGTAATAAATGCTCATTCAATAGGCTGAGAAGCCTTTACAAAGTTTTAAAGATTAATTTACAACTATCCACAACTAATTATCTCGGACAGCGAACTCCCAGCTCTTTTGTCAAGCTTAGTTGTATCTTCCTTTTGAGTTCAGAACTATTCTATGATCTGGTATTGAAAAAACAATTTCTTCCTTACCTCACAAGTACACTAGAGACCCAACTCGCAGCTGACTTCTCTAAGACTCTAGTCTTGGTTAAATTTTTTTATCTTTCTATAAATATATAAAATAAACTAACTCTACCCTTTTTCTTTTTACAAAAGATTAGTTTTGACTTTGCTTCTAAATAAGTAGATAAAGTTTAGTACATATTTATAAAAGTTTAAATAACTTTTATAGTTGATACTTCTTAAATAAGTAGATATGTAGTTAAAGATCAAATATTAAATAAAAGTTCAAGACTTTTATGTGTGATGCTTCCAGGTAAGTAAATATGAAAATTGATGCACTTTTGTAAAGATTTTCTTTTCTTTAATGAAGAATGTGTTTCTATGGATTAATCAGGTATAGCAAAGATTTTCTTTATAATTAAAGAGTGTGTTTCTATGATTAAACAAATATATCTTTGACTAAGTCGCTCAATTTTATAATGAAACAAGTACCTTGTGAATAAGTAAGTTTGTGAGCAGGAAAACTTGTAATGACAGTTATCAAGTATGACAGATTAATCAAAATAAATAATACTTGAAGAAATTTGTTTCACCCACGTATATATATTATATTTGATATGTGTTGTGAAAATTTCACCACTTAGGATTTTAAAGACCATTCGGAGAATTTTAGAGAAATAACATCCGAATTATATAGGTACTGACCAAATTGTTTGTTTCACAATTTGATAATTATATAAATATTTTTCAATATTTATATAATGTATCTATATCAATAAAAATTCACTTAAGATTTTAAAGATCGTTCTGAGAATTTTAGAGGAATTACTTTCGAATTATATCGGTATCTAAGTACTGTCTTTTTATATGATATTTAATAGATTAAATATAGATATATATATATATATATAGATGTGTATAACAATTATATATATGAGCAAGTGTGATAAATTTGTTTCACTCGCATATAATATATATATATATATATATATATATATATATATATATATATATATATATATATATATATATATATATATATATTATATTTAATCTATGTTGTGAAAATTTGGCCACTTAGAATTTTAAAGACCGTTCGGAGAATTTCAGAGAAATAAGATCTAAATTATATCAGTATCTAAGTATTGACCAAATTGTTTGTTTCAAAATCTGATAACTATATAAATATTTTTTTAATATTTATATAATGTATCTATATCAATAAAAATCCACTAAGGAGTTAAAGATCGTCTAGAGAATTTCAAAGAAATTACTTCTGAATTATATCAGTATCTAGTACAGACTTTTTATATGGTATATATATATATATATATATATATATATATATATATATGACCAAGTGTTATAAAATTTGATTCATTCACATATACATATTATGTTATATTTAATCTATGTTGTGAAAATTTGGCCACTTAGGATTTTAAAGACCATTCGGAGAATTTCTGAAAAGTAATTTTCGAATAATTATATCGGTATATAAGTACTGACCAAATTATTTGTTTCACAATCTGATAATTATATAAAAAAAATTCAATATTTATATAATGTATCTATATCAATAAAAAGTCACTTGAGATTTTAAAGGCCGTCCGAAGAATTTCAGAGAAATTACTTCTGAATTATATCTGTATCTAAGTAAAGACTTTTTATATGATATTTATGTTGGAAATGGTATTTGAAATATTAAATATTAGAGCATTTTGAGGCTTAATTTAATGTGGGACCGACACTCCGAAAATGTCAGGTCTATGCACTTACACGTTCTCCTCCGTGAGAAGTATAACGTTGTATACTTATTTGTTCAAATCCATTAAGAATTGAATGAGAAAATTGACTCCAAAGTCACCTACATGATATGTTGTAAAGTGTATAGTCCCACATAGGATGTGGGAAGTAAATGGGAAGAATTTATATATGGGATGTTTGCTCAATGGGAAGGGCCCCAAGGGGCACCCCGGTTTTATGGAAGGGAGAGGACCTAGCCAAGACTTGGTTGAAACCCACACACGTGCCACCGCCGTCCGTCTGGTCGGTCGGGTTGGGGGTCGTGGGTTCGGGTCATGATATATAACTTTTTTGGACAAAATTTATTATCTAATTTCGTTTAAGTTATATATCAATACTACGTAGTTTTGACTGCACTCCAACTGTAATAAACAGCCTGCTTATTCTATAAATTAGACTATCTGGGCGTGTTTTACCGATAACTTAATTTTTCTCGTTCCTTTCCTTCCTTCCCGTTTTGTAGTAAGTCCCGTTTCTTCCCTTCTGAAAAAATCATGTTCCTGACAGAGTCCCGTTCTGCAAAGAACTTTCTCGTCCCGTACTCTGCAAATCTCGTTTATGTTCTACAAACTCCGTTTGGCGTGAGTTTTTCCCCTTTATTTTATTTACATGCATTGTTATTATAACTTGTAGTTTTCATGCATCATTTATAAAGTTCAGTACATAACATTGAAATTGGTTCAATGTGTTCTTAATTTTGAAGTGCTTCTAATTAAGAACTGGAAATCCGTTTTATCTTGGGAAGCAATTATTCAATTAATCCTTAGCACCTGTGAGGAAATAAATTTGCTTTAAGGAGACTTTGTGAATTCAAAGGACTCAGATTTATTTATTAATATTTTCTGTGTTATATTATATTTATAAAAAATTATGTTCTGTTTTCATCATAAATATATATATATATATATATATATATATATATATATATATATATATATATTAAATAATACTATATATTACAGATAACAATCTTAAAACAAATTTATTTATTCTATAATTGTAGTATTATTTAATATTCTGGAAATTGTTTGCATATTAATAGTTACTAATTTTAATATTCGGGTTCATTATTTATATTAATATACTGAACTAGAATATTAAGGTTCTGCTAATTTGTTTTATACAAATTAATGTTACTGACTTCGTTACAATATATGTTAATATATGCAGCATTAAAATTAAAATTATATGCAGCATAATTTTAATGTTACTGACTCCAGAGTGGCTTCGTGTATATGCATCATAATTTTAATGTTACTAACTTTAAATATACACAAAAGTATATTAATTGTTTGCATGCTAATTCTATTATTCTAAATGTGCAGAATATTATATATATATATATATATATATATATATATATATATATATATATATATATATATATATATATATATATTACATGTAAACTGAGTTTTATATTATGTTACGTGTTAATTGATTATATATTAATGTTCTGCTATTTTATATTGGTTTATTATGTTCCATGTTATTTAGTAATTTGTTACATGTGTTGGAATTAACAAAATTTGACCAACTAAAGAATGCAAATCTGTTAAACACAAATTTGTAAATTAAAATTTGTAAACTAAGGTTGTTAACAGAAATTGTAAACAGAAATTCTGTAAATTCAAATTTGGTGTTTAAATTCTGTAAACAAATTTATTGTTTGAGTTCTATTAAATTTTTTGGACAACAGAAATTTGTTTCTGTTAAATTCTATTTATTGATAATCGTCTTTTTGTATAACAGAAATAGCATCTACGAGTACCATTCCTGTCGTGAGTATGTCTCATGGAGAAAAGCCTGAAATGTTCAATGGAACTGATTTCAAGCGTTGGCAACAAAAGATGCTCTTCTATCTCACAACACTGAACTTGGCAAGGTTTCTACAAGATGACTGTCCTACTCTTGTTGAAGGAGAAACTGACAAGGAAAAGGTGGCTGCAGTTGATGCATGGAAACATACAGATTTCCTTTGCAGAAATTATGTAAGGAATGGATTACACAATACACTATATAATGTGTATTGTACAATTCAATCTGCAAAAGAACTTTGGGAATCTTTAGACAAGAAATATAAAATTGAAGATGCTGGCATGAAAAAAATTTATTGTTGGTAGATTTCTTGACTATAAGATGATAGATTCTAAAGCAGTTATCACTCAGGTTCAAGAATTACAAGTAATTCTACATGACATTCATTCTGAAGGAATGTCATTAAGTGACTCATTCCAAGTTGCAGCAATGATTGAGAAACTTCCACCATCATGGAAAGACTTCAAGAATTATCTGAAGCATAAACTGCAAAGGGATGAATCTTGAAGAACTAATTGTGCGACTAAGGATTGAAGAGGACAATCGAGGATCTGAGAAGAAGAATGAGAAGAATTTCATTGCAACAAAGGCAAATGTGGTAGAACAAAGGCCAAACAAAAACAAAAGGAAGCGTGAAGGCAAAGATACTTTCAAGGCCAAGAAGAAATTCAAAGGCAAATGCTACAACTGTGGCATTCCAGGACATAAATCAAATGAATGTCGAAAGCCAAAGAAGTTCAAGAAAGAACAAAAGCCTCAAGCAAATGTGACAGAACTGGAAAAAGCTTTTTGAAAATGTTTCAGACATTAATCTTTCTACAGTTGTATCTGAGTGTAATTGGGTAGGAAACCCTAAAGAATGGTACGTGGACACTGGGGCTACTCGCCACATATGTTCCAACAAATGGATGTTTTCTACTTACAAACCAGTAGAAAATGATGATCAACTCTTCATGGAAAACTCCTCAAGTTCAAAGGTTGAAGGACGTGGAAAGATTGTACTTAAAATGACATATGGCAAAGAACTGACTTTGAATGAAGTGCTTCATGTGCCAGATATCCGTAAAAATCTAGTTTCTGGGTCACTACTTAGCAAGAATGGCTTCAAGTTGGTGTTTGTGTCTGATAAATTTGTACTTACTAAAAATGATATGTTTGTAGGAAAGGGCTACATGAATGATGGGCTCTTTAAGATGAATGTTATGACTGTTGTACCAAAGTCTATTGATAATAATAAAATTAATTCTTCTGCTTACTTGTTGGAATCTTCAAATATATGGCATTCTAGATTAGGACATGTTAATTATAATACTTTAGTGTAGATTAATTAATTTAGAATTCTTGCCTAAATTTGATATTAATCTAAAACATAAATGTGAAATTTGTGTAGAATCAAAAATGACAAGATTACCTTTTCATTCAGTTGAAAGAAAAACTGAACCTCTAGATTTAATTCACACCGATAAATGTGATTTAAAATTTGTGCAAACAATAGGTAGGAAAAAATATTTCATAACTTTTATTGATGATTGCACAAGATATTGTTATGTATATTTGCTAAGAAGCAAAGATGAGGCTGTATAAATGTTTCAACTTTATAAAAATGAAGTTGAAAATCAACTTAGCAAAAAGATTAAAGCAATAAGAAGCGATAGTGGTGGTGAATATGAATCACTATTTGAAGAGATATGCTCTACTTAAGGTATTATTCACCAAACTACCGCTCCTTATTCACCTCAATCTAACGGTATTGCTGAACGCAAGAACCGAACATTAAAAGAAATGTTGAATGCTATGTTAACCAGTTCTAGGAGCACCCCAGAATTTGTGGGGGGAAGTTTTGCTTTCTGCAAATTATATTCTTAACAAAGTAGCTCATAAGAAAACTCATAAAACACCTTATGAATTATGGAAATGTCATAGACCTTGCTATAAATACTTAAGAGTGTGGGGGTGTCTAGCAAAGGTGATGGTTCCTAAACCTAAAAAGGTTAAGATAAGACCAACAACAATTGACTGTGTATTCATTGGTTATGTAAATAACAGCATTGCTTATCGCTTTCTTGTTCATAAATCTGAAATTTTTGATATTAATGTTAATACTTTTATTGAATCAAGAGATGCATCATTCTTTGAGAATATATTTCCATATAATATAAATATTGATTCAAATTCAAACAAAAGACCTTTGGATGCTACTAGTAATAATCCTGAAAATATAGACAAAGAGTCTGTATTGGATGAACCTAGACGTAGCAAAAGGGCAAGGACTTCAACGTCTTTTGGTCTGGATTTTCTAACATTTTTGTTAGAAAACGATCCTCAAACGTATAAGGAAGCAATATCTTCTCCTGATGCTTCTCATTGGAAAGAAGCAATTAATAGTGAAATTGAGTCCATTATACAAAACCATATATGGGAATTGGTGGACCTTCTACATGGTTCTAAACCCTTAGGGTATAAATGGATCTTCAAAAATAAGATGAAAGTTGATGGCTCAATTGATAAATATAAAGCAAGGCTTGTTGTTAAAGGATATAGACAAAAAGAAGGATTGGATTATTTCGATACTTATTCACCTGTTACAAGAATTACATCTATTCGAATGCTAATAGCAATAACATCTTTAAATAGACTTGAAATACATCAAATGGATGTAAAGACTGCATTCTTAAATGGTGAATTAGATGAAGAAATATATATGGAATAACCTGAAGGTTTCATAGCTCCTAGACAAGAGAGGAAAGTATGCAAACTTGTTAAATCCTTGTATGGATTAAAACAAGCACCAAAACAATGGCATGAGAAATTTGATAATGTTATGTTATCAAATGGATTTAAAATCAATGAGTGTGACAAATGTGTTTATGTCAAAAGTACTCAAAAAGAATATGTCATTGTTTGTCTTTATGTGGATGATATGTTAATCATGGGTAGCAACAATGAAGTTATCAACTCTACTAAACGTATGTTGTCAAATAGGTTTGACATGAAAGACTTGGGGGTTGCTGATATAATATTAGGAATCAAGATTTCTAGAACATCTGATGGAATTATATTATCTCAAACTCATTACACTGAAAAAATACTTAAAAATTTTAACAAGTATAATATAATTATAAATAAGACCCCAGTTGATATAAATCTTCATCTAGCTAAAAATGAAGGCGATAGCATATCTCAATTAGAATATTCTCGTATAATAGGCAATTTAATTTATGTCATGAACTGTACTAGACCAGATATAGCTTATTCGGTAGGTAAGCTAAGTAGGTATACGAGTAATCCAAGTAAAGATCACTGGAAAGCAATTTTGAGAGTTTTAAGATATTTAAAACATACTCAAAAATATGGGTTGCACTATACAAGATATCCAGCAGTATTGGAAGGATATAGTGATGTTAATTGGATATCTGATAATAAAGACTCGAAAATCCACAAGTGGATGTGTCTTTACCCTTGGAGGTGCACCGGTGTAAGACCCTAATTTTTTTTATATATATAATGGAATTTCCTCTATTTATTATTTTGAAATAGTAAGGGTTGATTTGATTAATGTGGTTAATTATGGATAAAATGCACAAATATTTCAAATAAGCAAGTGGTTATAAAATATTCATTTTTATCGGAGAATATTCATTTGGTCGTGGAATATTCTTGCTGTCGGGGAATATTCATACGACGGCGCAACCTTATGTGGGCCCCATAACGAAAAGCGATTGGATAAAAAAACGACAAGTATAAGTTATTTATAAATAACAGCGCAGTTGTTACCGTTAACACTGTTGGAATACCCGGTGGTTAAAACACAGTAATACGCGTTGTTGCACAGTAGCACACAGTGTTGCACCAATTATTGATTCTTACGTAAGAAGACAGTACTCAATAATTGTTACAGTAGTTATTGTTCAGTATTTTATTTTATTGATTCAATAATTGCTGCGTTGATATTTTATATTACTGTTGTTTCAATAATTGTCACTACACAGTATTTTCCATTATCGAAGCAATAATTCATATTATTTGAATAATATTATTAGAAAATATTATTGGCAATGTCTAGAAAGTTATGTCTAAGGAGAGGTCTGGTCACCTAATTGTGCGCCAGTAAGGAGAAATTCTTATTGGAAAGCCCCCTCTTTTCTGGGAATGGCCTGGTTGCCAGTACTGTGATTCTGTAATATTATTTTTGAATAATTAATTATTGATTTATATGATAAAAAAATATTGATTTTATGTGGATATAGATGGAGAAAATTTTTAAAGTGACAATTGTTAAAAATTGATATTTTATCATTTCTGATAAAATAATATTTTATTATATTATTATAATATAATAATGATGATATTTTTACAATGAATGTGGGATATATGAGTATATGAGGAGGAATAGTATTTTTGTTGCATTAAATGATTAACACATGTTTTGTGTGTCGGTGGACCCCATTTCTTGACTGAAATTTAATTATAGCTTGTAAAATCGTCCGTTTGTGGATTTCGGTCAATTTCTCTTTGGAATTTGGAAAAACTTAAACTTATAAAGTTGTAGAGAATGAAATTTCCTATGGAAAGGACATATGGTTCGAATTTTTCTGACAGAAGGACTATTTATTATGAATTATTGAAGTTCCGAAATAATTAATTTTTGGAAGTTTTAATTATTTATTTTATGAAAAATATTTTTTTTCATTTGTGGGCATGTGTTAAATGGTTGAAATCAGCTGGTGTGGTGTGCTAAGGAAATTAAGAAAATTATATTATTATTTTATTAAATTTTCTGCTTTGATGTTCTAAGCATTTTCCTTTAAAAAGGGTGCTTAGGCTAGAATTGAAAATCACACCAGAAACTAAAGATTTATCTCTCTTTCTCTCTCTATAATATCGAGTGTATTTTGTGAGTATTTTAGTACTTTGAGTATTGCTATACGGTGCAAGTTCTTTCAGCACTATATCCAGTATTCCAGTCAGAAGTACTATCCTTTTGAGGTAAGGGATGTTATTTTCTTCGTAAGTGATATTATTTCTTCAATATCATTATACCGAAATATTGGTTGGAACTTTTTATCAAATTTGAAACTTTTTCATGTCGGGGTTACTATTCATGAAGCATGATGATTTTCTTGTGGAATTTCTATCTTTTGGTATCGGAGTTACAATTCACGTATACGACACTATTCACGTATACGGTACTATTCACGAATACGACACTATTCACAGAAAAATTAAATTTTTGTTTTTCGTCCAAAATATCTATTATGGATACTAGCTTTGATTGTATCCATATTTTGATCATTCTTGAATTTTACTCCACTATGATTATTTATGAGGTATTTTTGGACATGGAATAGCTGAAATACGAATCCATAATATTTATTCTTTTGTTTCACTGGATTAGTTTTTTTAAAAATATTTTTCATCATCCTCAGTCTTAAATGATGATATTACTGAATATCTTTGGCCTATAGTACAAAGATGAATGATTTCTGATAAATATCTTTGGCCCGTAGTGCAAAGATGAACATGTGTTTAGATGAACATGACCAACTGATGAATATCTTTGACCTATAGTGCAAAGATGAATATTTAATTCCAGATATATATTGATTGATGTTACATGGATAAAATATCGACGATGAACTTTTAAATTCATATATAGAAGATAGTAGATTGCATTCTCTACTTAACTCTTCTAATGAATTATTATTTTCGCTGCGAATATTGATTTAAAATAGGTTGTCTATTGTATTCTATTAGATTTTTCCCTGTTGAAGACTAACGATAATTTGTTCTATGTTATCTTAGTCATAATATTCTTTACTGGGCTAGTTGCGCTCAACCTTTTCCTTTTGTTCCATTTTTCTTCTCAGGAGGCGAGAATGTAGCGAGTACTAGTCGGGGTATGGAATGAAGGTGCTAGAAAGTCATTTTAGTAGTCCTCACCATTTTTGTAAAATAATGTATTAATAATTATAATGAGGACTTATTTGAGTGTGGATATTGTCTAGATGGCAATATTTATATTTTAAACTCACAGTTTTTATGTTGTATTAATAAAGTTGTAGTTGTTTCTGTAGCATGTATTTTGACGACTCAGAATGGGTGGTGTATACCTATTTTGGGGGCGTCACAAACGGTATCTTTGAAATCCTCAAAACAAACGTGTATTGCAAGGTCTACAATGGAATCAGACAAAGTTGGAGACGAAGCTGAGTGGCTTCGTAATTTCTTAGAGGATATTCCAAATTGGTCACAACATGTGCCAGCTATATGTATACACTGTGATAGCCAATCAGCGATTGGAAGAGCACAGAGTCATTTATATAACGGTAAGTCACGCCATATAAGACGAAGACATAATACCGTTAGACAATTGCTCTCAAATAGAATTATTTCAATTGACTATGTAAAGTCAAAAGATAAATTATGGATCCGCTTATGAAAGGTTTAACAAGAGAGCAAGTGGAAAAATCATCGAAGGGAATGGGTTTAAAGTCTACTGTTTAAATAAGAGTCGTCATAGTGGCAACCCAACCTAGCTGACTAGAGATCCCAAGATCTAGGTTCAATGGGCAAACCGAACTATGTAGTACTCAGTAAAGCACTGAGAAGATATTTAATCCTAACCATTCCTATCATGAGACAGTGCACATCTGCCGCGAGAATTAGGATAAGTTACGCTTTTAATGATTTTTATATCTTGAAATATGTTCAAGTGGGTTATTGCATGATACTCTTGATAGAAATCACCTACGTGAGTAAGAAGGGGGCCACTTCTGTGAGAATTTTGAAGGCTAAATTCTCTAATATACTTACGGAACCAAAAGGTGTTTCAAGGCCAAAATGAACACAAATGTGAGAACCTACTATGTTTGAAGAGATATTTTGTGAATTTATTGTCTTAGTTTACACGAAATGTGAGACCCCAGATTTTATGAATAAAGATTTTATTCTCTTGAAATATTTTTTTAATATTATAGTGTGAATTTGATATAATGTTATAGTTGTGAGTTATATTTATAAATTTTGCAAATGATGCAAGTTGTTATATAATATTTGATTGATCGGGGAATATTCTTTTTGTCAGGGAATATCCGTACGACGGTACAATCATTGGTGGACCCCGCAACGGAATTATTATCGGATTGAGAAAAGGACAAAAATACTTTATGAATATAACGGCGGAAGTTTTACCGTTAACTGTTGAAACACCCGGTGTTAAAAGTACAGTAATACGTGTGATTGCATAGTAGCACACGGTATTAATTATTGATGCTTACGTGAGAAGTAACTCGGTTATACACAATTATTGCTACAGTAATTGTTGCATCATATCTTTCATATTATTGATTCAATTATTTTTACAGTATCATCTGCATAATATGATATATTATTAAATCAATGATTGAGACGATAAAGTTATTCATATTATTATTTGCAATATTGACAATGTCTAGAAGTTCGGTCAAGGAGAGGTTTGGTCACCTAATTGCGCGCCAATAAAGAGAAATCCTTATCGGAAAGCCCCCTCTTTCCTGGAAATGACCTGGTTGTTAAATATTGTGAGTTATAATATTAATGATGAATGTTATTAAAATTAAAGTTGTGTTCGGAGTTGAATTTGGAGACGCGGACATGATATTTGAGTCCGGAACAATGAAATTAGTAAAAATAGTCTATAAACACAAAATTTTCTGAAATTCACTATTTGGTCAAAAAGTCAACAGTTGACTTTTTCAGGAAAAATCAAACTTCGAAATTTCAAAATTTATATTGTTGATAAAAATAGTTTCATTATGTTGGAATTGTTTGTGTTAGTGAAAATCGACATCTATTCCGATGATAATTGATGTTTGGGGCTATATTGATAAATCGGGTAATTTATCGAATAAATTAGCAATTAATTGCTACTAATTCACATGCTTATATAACTATTTGTTCACATGTGTGTACTATTGAATCACATTCTTGTACTATTAGGGTAGTTGGTGCAAGATTGATAATACTTGCATGACTAAGTTAAAAATGGAGGTATAGATGGAGGTACTATACTGTAATTATTTTTATCACATGATTAGAACTATTGAGTCACATGATTTACTATTGATTCACATTATTTACTATTAGGGGAGTTGGTGCAAGTTTGATAATACTTGCAGGACTAAATTAAAAATGAAGAAAAGAGGAAGGTATTATACTGTAATATTTTGAGCCCCAAAATGTACAATTATCGAAACAATATTTTCCTATATATAGAAGCTCATTCTTCCTTCATTTCTCACCAATTCACAAAAGCTTTAGAGCAATTATTATAGAGAGAAAATATAGTAGAGAAAGAAGAAGAGAAGTCTGCTACCTCACTATTCCAGTATCCAGTTTTTTTAAGGTATGGAATATTATTTGTTGTACTCGTAAGGGGTACTCTTTCTTTCTTATTTATGAAGAGAACTTTTGTTATTCCATTCTTTATTATTCTGTTGGAATAACCTGTATACGCGGGTTACCCTATACTTGATAAAATTCTTCTTTTATTCCATTCTTTATTATTATGTTAGAATAACCTGTCTATGCAAAGTACTGCATACATGGTGAAATTCTTCTAATATTCCATTCTTTATTATTCTGTTGGAATATCTTGTCTGTGCGTTTTACGCCGGATCTGGTTCCGTTATTTATTATTCTATTAGAATATCTTCTCTGTGCGTTTTACGCCGGACCTAGTTCCGTTATTTATTAGTCTGTTAGAATATCATGTCGGTGCATTTTACGCCGGACCTGGTTCTATTCTTTATTATTCTGTTGGAATATCCTGTCTGTGTATTTTACGCTGGACCTGGTTCCGTTATTTATTATTCTATTGGAATAACCTGCCTGTGCGGTCTATCGCATGCATGTTGATTTCTTTTGTTATTCCATTCTTTATTATACTCAGTTGGTTAAAACTTTGACTTCTATACTCCATGAAATTAGTGGAATATCCTTGATATTTGCGCTTCATCCAGTATCTTTTCATGAAATATTCTTCTGAGCATTCTTGAATTTTACTCTACAAAGCAGTATCATGTTGATAATTTGGACGTTATCAGTTCCTAGATAAATTAATTCTTGAACTTGTTTTATTGAATTCTTATATCATTGTCATCATCCTCATGTTTATATTTTGTTGAACGTCATCTTTGGCCTGTAGTGCATAGATGGACTTGGTATGATTATGACCAGAGATTATTCGGTATAATCATAATCGTAATGTTATAAATGATGTGGAAAAAGTCTTCATTGGCCCGTAGTGCATTGATGGACAGTTTTTGGTATGATTATGGCTATAGATTCTCTTTGGCCGTAGTGTAAAGATGAATTGTTTTATGGCATGATCAAGACTGTTGATGAAAACATGATTATCTTTAGTCGTAGTGCATGGATAATTCGTGGTCGTGATATTAAAGAATATCCTTGGCCGTAGTGCAGGGGTGATTCGATGATGTGGATTATTTATTAAGTTGAGTCCCAGCGATAAAAGTGATGAAAAATCTTTTAAATCATAGAAGATAGTAGATTTTATTCCCTACTTGACTCTTCTAATGGATTGTTTATTCCGCTGTAGTTTTTGATCTAAAACTTGTTGTCTATTATATTCTAACAGTTGTTATACTGCTGAAGGCTAATGATAATTTATTCTGCATTATCTTAGTCATAATATTTCTTACTGGGCTAGTTGAGCTCACCCTTTCTTTCACTGTTCTCTTCAGGAAATGAGAACGTAGCTAGGACTAGTCGGGGAACAGAGTGATGGTCCTAGATGTTTGCATTAGTAGTCCTCACTATTCTGTGAAATAGTGTGATAATAATAGTAATGAGGACTCCTTTTGAGTTTGTATACTCTCTAGTAAATAATATTTGTATTCAAACTCACAGCTCATGTTGTATATTTAAGATTGTATTTGTATCCTGTACCATGTATTTGGCGACTCAGAATAGGTGATGTATTCCTATTTTGGGGGCAGTCACACGAAAAGTTGACAGTTGAAAGACATCAAGTCTACTGATTAGCCAAGTAAATCCGATAGATTTTACTTTGGCAAGTTCAAAGCCACTAGGCTACTTAACCTAATGAAATATCTTTTCTCATGAACTCGAACTAGTGTCTGCATATTCATAACATATTTTACATATTATAAAGCCAATTTTACATTCATGTGGGGGATTGTTGGAAATGGTATTTGAAACATTAAATATTAGAGCATTTTGAGGCTCAATTTAATGTGGGACCGACATTTCAAAAATGTCGGGTCTATGCACTTACACGTTCTCCTTCGTGAGGAATATAACATGGAATTCTTATTTGTTCAAATCCATTAAGAATTGAATGAGAAAATTAACTCCAAAGTCGCCTACTTGATATGTTGTAAAGTGCATAGTCCCACATAGGATGTTGGAAGGAAATGTGAATAATTTATATATGGGATGTTTGCTCAATGGGAAGGGCCCCAAGGGGCACCCCGATTTTGTGGAAGAGAGAGGACCTAGCCAAGGCTTGGTTGAAACCCACACGCGCGCGCAGCCGCCATCCGTCCGATCGATCGGGCGGGCTCGGGGTCGTTGGTTCGGGTCATGATATATAACTTTTTTGGACAAAATTTATTTAATTTATTATCTAATTTTGTTTAAGTTGTATATCAATACTACGTAATTTTGATTGCACTCCAACAGTAATAAACCGCCTGCTTATTCTATAAATTAGACTATCTGGGCGCGTATTACCGATAACTTAATTTTTTTCGTTCCTTTCCTTCCTTCCCGTTCTGCAGTAAGTCCCGTTCCTTCCCTTCTGAAAAAATCCCGTTCCTGACAGAGTCCCGTTCTGCAAAGAACTTTCCCGTCTCGTACTCTGTAAATCCTGTTTCTATTCTACAAACTCCGTTTGGCATGCGTTTTTCCCCTTTATTTTATTTACATGCATTGTTATTATAACTTATAGTTTTCATGCATCATTTATAAAGTTCAGTACATAACATTGAAATTGGTTCAATGTGTTCTATTTTTAAGTGCTTCTAATTAAGAACTGAAAATCCGTTTTATCTTGGGAAGCAATTATTCAATTAATCCTTAGCACATGTGAGGGATTAAATTTGCTTTAAGGAGACTTTGTGAAGTCAAAGGACTCGAATTTATTTATTAATATTTATGTGTTATATTATATTTATATAAAATTATGTTATGTTTTCATCATATATATATATATATATATATATATATATATATATTAAATAATACTATATATTACAGATAATAATTTAATAGATTAAATATATATATATATAGTGTATAATAATTTATCTTTATCTATCTATATATATGTAACACCTCAGTCCCACAGTCGAAAGATAGGGGAAAAATTTGTCTGTATATAAGGAAATAAGTTACTACCAATAATACCTTCAAGTCATGACCTTTTGGGAGCCTGTGGTGGGCTAAGATGACCCAAGAAGATAATATTGGGCTAGTAGTTTGAGGCCTTATTGTGATGGATTTGATTCAATTCAACTTGGGATTTGACCCAAGATTTGTTCCGGACTCGGGATTTGACCCGGGTTGTTTCATATGGTATCAAAGCCGACTCTCGAAAGCTCGGGTCGGGTCATCCGATCAGGTTGCTGGAGGTGGGAAAACGAAGGCTGGTGGTATTATCCCACAATGGAGAGATGGAGGTCCGGAGGTGGGGACACGAAGCCAGCCGGTATTATCCCACAATGGCTAGAGAGGCAAAGATCTTTGGGCCGTGTGTGTGATCGATTCTGACGGGGACGTCAGAAATTTAAGTGGAGGAGTTTGTAACACCCCAGTCTCACATCGAAAGATAGGGGAAAAATTTGTCTGTATATAAGGAAATAAGTTACTACCAATAGTACCTTCAAGTCATGACCTTTTGGGAGCCTGTGGTGGGCTAAGATGATCCAAGAAAATAATATTGGGCTAGTAGTTTGAGGCCTTATTGTGATGGATTTGATTCAATTCGGACTTGAGATTTGACCCAAAATTTGTTCCGGACTCGGGATTTGACCCGGGTTGTTTCAATATATAAGCAAATTTGAGATAATATAAATACAACAATTCAATAACTTATCTCTACTACTTTGACCAATTTTATCTTACTTCACAAAATAGAACTTTGAATTAGAAGATGAAGAGAAAGCTTCTGCAGAGAGAAAATGTAGGCAATGAGATGTAACTTTTCTTTACTTTGTAAATTGGTATGTTTAGAATGAAGAAAAATCTTCATATTTATATAATTTTGGAGTTTAGGGTAAAAAAAGTAATTTTGGAAATCTGATTTTTGAACTAATGATCCGAATTACATGGATGTAAATTTGAGGGTCCGGATTTAATTTGGAGCATACGGATTGGCAAGGATTTTGGATGCTGAAAATTTCAAACGGCTAGCCTAAGTAATTTTTTCAAAGACTAACAAAGTTCAACCCAAACAAAATGTTGATAACAAACATGCATGCACACCATTTCTATTCGGTCAAAGGCTAAGCCTTTATTGCCCACCATTTACTCTTGGCATAACACATATATGTTCTATTCAGTCAGCACACGTATACACATGGCACACACGGTCACATGCACACCATATATATATATATAATAATTATAAAACCCCAATTTTTGTAAATAAAGATTAATTTTCTCAAAATATCATTTTTAATATTATGGTGTGGATTTGTTATAATATTATAGTTATGGGTACTATTTATAAATTTTGCAAAGTATGTAAGTTGTTATAAAATATTCGATTGGTCGGAGAATATTCGTTTTAACAGGAAATATTCGTACGACGACACAATCATTGGTGGATCTCACAACGAAATTATTGTCGGAGTTGGAAAATGACAGAAATATCTTTTTATAAAAATAACGGCGAAAGTTTTACCATTAACTATTAAAATACCTGGTGGTAAAAGTACAGTAATACGCGTGGTTGCATAGTAGCACACGTTATTGATTATTGATGCTTACGTAAGAAGTCACTCAGTTTTACTCAATTATTGTTACAGTAATTGCTGCATAGTATCTCACGTTATTTGATTCAATTATTGTCAATATTTTATATTATTAAATTAATAATTGAGATGAAAAGTTATTCATATTATTATCTGCATAATTAACAATGTCTAAAAGTTCTGTAAAGGAAAGGGGTTTGGCCACCTAATTGCGCGCCAATAGGGAGAAATCTTTATCGGAAAGCCCTCTCTCTTTCTGGGAACGATCTGGTTATTAATATTTTGAGTTATAATAATGATGAATAAATGTTGTTAAAAAATATTGAGGAGATTTTTACGAAGTATTTGTTGTAAATTTTTCTTATTATTTGGACCCTCATTTACCCAATTTTCAAAACAACCAGTAGAAAGTTATTCAAAATATTTATATATAATAAAGGTGGGGGCCACATGTGGGGGCCACGTATGGGGCCCACATGTGGAAGAAAAAAATGAAATGTCTGGGAAGTTTTTTTAAGGCCACGGATGGTTTACTATTTATATGTGTATATATATATATATTATAATAAGTTTTATTTTTTATGAAAAATAGAATATATATTATATTTTATTGTGTATAGTGTTTGCATAGTAAGTGCATAGTATCAAATTAGAAAATCAGACGAATTTTAATTTTGCGCCCGTGAACCGTCTGAATTTCCACTGTGCAGTCCGTTTCTAAATAGTATCCTTCAATTTTCCTATAAATAGGATGCTTAGTTAGAATTAAAAATCACACCAGAATCAGAAAATTCTTCTTCTATAATATTGAGCGTATTTCTTTCGAGTTTTAGGAAGTTTTGAGTGTAGAAAATAGTGAAAGTTTTCTTCAAGAATATCCCCGCTATATGAGTTTGAATACTCTCCTTTTTAAGGCAAGGGATATTATTTTGTTCAATATTAGTAAGAAATAATATTTTTTTTTCCGTATTCTGTACTATGTAAGTAATATTATTTCATTTTAGATTCCGAATTATATACTCATTTTATTAAGTTTTGGCTTCTATACTCTTTGAAATTAGTAGAATATCCTTGAAATTTGCGCTTTATCTAGTATCTTTTCATGAAAATATTATTCTGAGCATTCTTGATAAGTTTTAACTTTTTCATGCCGGAGTACTATTTACGGGGTACTATTTATTCAGTTACTATTCACCCGGGGTACTATTCATGACAAAAATTGATTTCTTTTCGGTCCAAATCATTTTTATACAATATTATGCTTGAATTTTACTCCACAAAGCAGTATCATATTGACAATTTGGACATTATTGAATTCTGGATAAATTAAATTATAAATATTTTGAAATTTATCCTTTGCTTTCTTTTAATTGAATTCTTATATCATTGTCATCATCCTCATGCTTATATTGTGATGAGAGTCCTCATTGGCCCGTAGTGCATTGATGGACTGTTGATTGGTATGAATATGACCAGTGATTATTCGGTATAATCATAACCGTAATGTTACAAATGATGTGATAAAATTTCTCATTGTCCCGTAGTGCATTGATAAACAGTTTTTGGTATGATCATGACCATTGATGATTTCACGAATATTCTTGGCCCGTAGTGCATGGAAAATTCGTGGACGTGATACAAATGAATTTTCTTGGCCCGTAGTGCAGGGATGATTCGATGATGTGGATTATTTATTAAGCTGAGTCTCAGCGATAAAACTGATGATAAACTTTTAAATCATAGAAGATAGTAGATATCATGCTCTACTTGACTCTTCTAATGGATTGCTTGTTGTGCTGCAGTTAAACTTGATGTTTATTATATTTTATCAATTTAACACCATTGAAGGCTAACGATAATTTATTATGCATTATCTTAGTCATAATACTTCTTACTTAGCTAGTTGAGCTCACCCTTTTGCTTTTATTGTTCTCTTCAAAAAATGAAAATGTAGCCGGGACTAGTCGAGGAATGGAGTGATGGTCCGAGATTGTGAGACCCCAGATTTTATGAATAAATATTTAATTTTCTTGAATTATATTTTTGAAAATTATGGTGTGGATTTGATATAATGTTATAGTTGTGGGTAATATTTATAAATGTTACAAAGTACGCAAGTTGTTATAAAATATTCGTTTGGTCGGGGAATATTCTTTTTGTCGGGGAATATTCGTACGACGGCACAATCATTGGTGGACCCCACAACGAAATTATTGTCGGATTGAGAAAACGACAAAAATACTTTATGAAAATAACGGCGGAGGTGTTACCGTTAAAACTGTTGAACTACTCGGTAGTAAAAGTACAGTAATACGCGTTGTTGCATAGTAGCACACGGTATTGATTATTGATGCTTACGTGAAAGGTCGTTCAGCTATACTCAATTATTGCTACAGTAATTGCTGCATCATATCTCTTATATTATTGATTCAATTATTGTCACAGTATCATCTGTATAATATGTTATATTATTTAAACAATAATTGAGACGACAAGTTATAAATAATTAATAATTGTTGAAAGATTAAATTGTGTTGATTAAAAATAAAATGATTTCTGATAATTTTTATTCAATCTTTGATGTATATAAAGAGTCTATTATGAGACGTTGGTGATAAGTTTAATTATTTATGGGGGGCCATATGTCGTCATCTAAGAGTCTCTTTCATAAATAGTAATTATTTTCGTAAATAGTAATTATTTTCGTAAATAGTAATTACCTTCGTAAATAGTAATTATTTTCGTAAATAGTAATTACCTTCGTAAATAGTAATTACCTTTGTAAATAGTAATTACCTTTGTAAATAGTAATTACCTTTGTAAATAGTAATTACCTTCGTAAATAGTAATTACCTTCGTAAATAATAGTTACCTTCGTCAATAGTAGTTGTCCCTTCAATATTACCAAGAGTTAACTGCCTCTTCGGTGTTCCAAGGGTTAATTACCCCTTCGTAAATAGTAGTTGTCTCTTCAATATTACCAAGAGTCATTTTGACCCTTCGTTAAGACCAAGAGCCACCCTCAGTTTTTCTATAAATAGAAAGCTCATTCCTTCATTATTTCTTACGAATTCGTTCAAGCTATAGAGAGAGAAAGTATAGAGAATAAGAGAGAAAGAAGAAGAGTTTTCTGCTACTTCACTTATATCCAGTTCTTCTAAGGTAGGGAATATTATTTGTTGTACTTCTTTCTTCTTGAAGAGAACTTATGTTATTCCATTCTTTGTTACTCTGTTGGAATAACCTGTAAAAGTGGCATACCCTATACATGACCCGTATACGCGGTATACCCTATACTTGGTGAAATCCTTACGTTATTCCATTTCTTATTATTCTGTCGGAATAACCTGTATACGTGGTTTACCCTATACTTGGTGACATTCTTCTATTATTCTGTCGGAATATCCTGTCTGTGTGTTTTACACCGGACCTGGTTCCATTTACTATTCTGTCTTTACATTTTTTGTCGGAATATCCTGTCTGTGCTATACGCCGGACCTGGTTCCATCATTTACTATTCCGTATTTATTATTCTGTTGGAACATCCTGTCGGTGTGAATTTCACCTGACCTGGTTCCGTTATTATTATTCTGCTGGAATAACCTGTTTGTGCGGTCTCTATCGCATGCATGGTGATATCTTTTGTTATTGTATTCGGTATTACTCAGTTGGATAAAACTTTGACTTCTATACTCCATGAAATTAGTGGAATATCCTTGATATTTGCGCTTCATCCAGTATCCTTTCATGAAAATATTCTTCTGATCATTCTTGAATTTTACACCACAAAACAGTATCGTGTTGACAATTTGGACGTAAATAATTTCTGGATAAAATAATTCTTGAACTTGTTTTATTGAATTCTTATATCATTGTCATCATCCTCATGTTTATATTTTTTTGAAAGTCATCTGTGGCCTGTAGAGCATGGATGGACTTGGTATGATTATGACCAGGGATTATTCGGTGTAATCATGACCGTAATGTTACAAATGATGTGGTAAAAGTCTCATTTGCCGTAGTGCATTGATGGACAGTTGTTGGCATGATCATGACCATAATGAATACACAAATATTCTTGGCCGTAGTGCATGAATAATTGTGGTCGTGATACTAAAGAATATCCTTGGCCGTAGTGCAGGGGTGATTCGATGATGTGGAATATTTATTAAGCTGAGTCTCAGCTATAACAGTGATGAAAAACCTTTTAAATCATAAAAGATAGTAGATTTTATTTTCTACTTGATTCTTTTAATGGATTGCATATTCCGCTGCAGTTAAACTTGATGTTTATTATATTTTATCAGTTTAACACTGTTGAAGGCTAATGATAATTTATTCTGCATTATCTTAGTCATAATATTTCTTACTGGGCTAGTTGAGCTCACCCTTTCTTTCACTGTTCTCTTCAGGAAATGAGAATATAGCTGGGACGAGTCGGGGAACGGAGTGATGGACCAGAGAATAGTATTAGTAGTCCTCACTATTCTGTTAAATAGTGTGACAATAATTGTATTGAGGACACCTTTTGAGTTTGTATGCTCTCTAGTAGACAATAATTGTATTCAAACTCACAGTTATGTTTTGTCGTATTGTACACGACAGTTGTATTAGTAAGTTGTATTTGAATTCTGTACCATGTATCTGACGACTCAAGATGGGTGATGTATACCTAATTTTGGGGGCGTCACAGTTGGTATCAGAGCTATAAGTAAAGAGCCCCGAGCCTCTCGCTGGTGACTTCCTGTTGATGGGGGATGCACCGAAGCCAGACTCTCCGTAGGGGACGCCGTTTTGCGGTGGCAAACTGATAGGTACCATTGTGAGGTGCTGTGGTTGAAGCACTATGAGGGTCACAGTTGGTATCAGAGCTTAGGGATATGATCCCTGGCTAAGATGTGAGACTAGAACTAGGAGGGGAGAGAGGGGGAATTCCTTCGCTAGTATGACCTACTTAAGTTTATTTGTTATTTAATTGGTCGGTCATAGTATAGGGATAATATGTGATATGTTATCTAATCCTTGTTTTGTGGCAGTGTTTGGAAATGGCAGCTGAAAATGTTCACAATGGAGTGAATGAGACCGTCGAGACACCTTTAATCACTAATCAGGATAATGCGGTGTTAGACGAAGGACAAATTAGAGATATTTACGTGGTGAATGAAGAACTAATAGTTGCACCCGAGCTAGTTGCAGAGGTAGCAGCTGAGAGTGAGGGGGAAGAGGAAGAAGACGAAGAAGAACCTAAAGAGAATTGGTTAGACGAATTTTATAATCGAAACTTAGAATTACAAAATCGTGTTCATGAGTTAGAAGAGCAGGCTGAAGAACGGCAGGCGGTCGTGGAACAAAGAGATACAACAATTCAAAATTGTGTCACCCGATGTGCGATGCTTGAACAGAAGCACTCTTTGGCAGAGTATAAGATATTAGAGCTGGAATCTGAGAACGCACTGATCAAAGTTCTGATGAAAGCAGAAACAACTGAACGAAGAAGAATAGATGATGCGTGGGTAACAGCCGAACGACGCGTTGATAGTGTAGAAAAAGACGTCCGATCTAATAAAGCTAAAATAGATGAAATGGATTTTGCTTTTTGGACAACAATTGGGAGAATCCAACATCAAATTCAGCATTATCCTGTGCATAACGGTCAACCCCAATTCGATATGGATCGGAGAATAATGATTCGAATCATGGATCAGGAATGCGACGAAGCAACTAAAGGTGGAATATACTCTATAACAAAACCAAATCCGATAGTTTAAATAAGAGCATTTGTTGCGAAACCCGAACGAAGTTATTACGGGTAAGTTAATTACAAACTCTTGCGAAGTCTATACCGTGTTAGATACCGGTTCTACTCACTCTTTTATTTCACCTAGTTGTGTTCAATATTTGAAGTTAACTCCGAGAAACCTTCGTTACCTCCACTATTTATAAATCTTGTTTAATTCAAATCGACTCTTTCACGTTACCTGTCAATCTTATCTCTTTGAAAATACTTGCCTTTGATGCGATTTTAGAAATCGATTAGTTAACTACTCATTATGCTTTTCGTAAGGTTGTTAGCTTTCATACTCCTAACCAACCTGTTATGAGAATTCAAAGTAACCAAACCACTAAAGTCAATCATTGTTATATCAAGCCATAAAGTTATTCGTTTATTGAAAACGGATGTCAAACTTTCTTAGCTCATGTCACAAATCTAAACAAAAATTCGTCAGCTTTGAATGATATTTCTGTTATTAATAAATTTCCTGACGTATTCCCCGAAAAACTTCTTAGCTTACCCCTAGAGCGTGAAATCGACTTTTTTTTATTGACCCCAGTACAAAACCCATTTCTTAAACCCTCAAATATTTTCTTCACCTAAAACGAACGTATAACGTGCCAAAGACGTTGGCTCGAGCTGTTGAAGATTACGATCATATCATTTAATATTATCGTGGGAAAGAGAACATGGTAGCTGACGTGTGAGTAGAAGATCGTATGCGTTTACAAGTGCAAATATACGAACTCACGTGAAGATAACGAATATAAAAGTAGAATCGACTTTAATCGATAAAGTTAAAGCCGCTCAAGCTACACACTCAGAGCTGATGAATGTGAAGAATTAAGAAGGTTCAAGAGGGCGTTATTCTAGAAGCAAGAATTGACGAATAAAGGAAGTCTAAACGCTCGATTTAGTTGGCCCATTTGAAATCCTCGATTGAGTAGGAACTGTGGCTTATAGACTTGTTTTACCGCCAAATATATTGCGTGTTCATAACGTTTTTTTTGTATCGATGTTACGTAAATATGTGGACGACCCGAACCACATTATTAATTTAGAACCGGACGAGATAGCGGATGATTTAACGTTTGAAGAGATACGTGTTACAATCTTGGATAAGAAGAATCGTATTAAACACTCAAAGGTTATACCTCAAGAGTTAGAATTTGAAGTGAAGTCAAGGTATCCTCACATGTTTGGCATACCAGGTACGTACGTAAATTTCGAGGGCGAAATTTCATAAGGAGGGGAGATTGTGAGACCCCAGATTTTATGAATAAATATTTAATTTTTTTGAATTATATTTTTGAAAATTATGGTGTGGATTTGATATAATGTTATAGTTGTGGGTAATATTTATAAATGTTACAAAGTACGCAAGTTGTTATAAAATATTCGTTTGGTCGGGGAATATTCTTTTTGTCGGGGAATATTCGTACGACGGCACAATCATTGGTGGACCCCACAACGAAATTATTGTCGGATTGAGAAAACGACAAAAATACTTTATGAAAATAACGGCGGAGGTGTTACCATTAAAACTGTTGAACTACTCGGTAGTAAAAGTACAGTAATACGCGTTGTTGCATAGTAGCACACGGTATTGATTATTGATGCTTACGTGAAAGGTCGTTCAGCTATACTCAATTATTGCTACAGTAATTGCTGCATCATATCTCTTATATTATTGATTCAATTATTGTCACAGTATCATCTGTATAATATGTTATATTATTTAAACAATAATTGAGACGACAAGTTATAAATAATTAATAATTGTTGAAAGATTAAATTGTGTTGATTAAAAATAAAATGATTTCTGATAATTTTTATTCAATCTTTGATGTATATAAAGAGTCTATTATGAGACGTTGGTGATAAGTTTAATTATTTATGGGGGGCCATATGTCGTCATCTAAGAGTCTCTTTCATAAATAGTAATTATTTTCGTAAATAGTAATTATTTTCGTAAATAGTAATTACCTTCGTAAATAGTAATTATTTTCGTAAATAGTAATTACCTTCGTAAATAGTAATTACCTTTGTAAATAGTAATTACCTTTGTAAATAGTAATTACCTTTGTAAATAGTAATTACCTTCGTAAATAGTAATTACCTTCGTAAATAATAGTTACCTTCGTCAATAGTAGTTGTCCCTTCAATATTACCAAGAGTTAACTGCCTCTTCGGTGTTCCAAGGGTTAATTACCCCTTCGTAAATAGTAGTTGTCTCTTCAATATTACCAAGAGTCATTTTGACCCTTTGTTAAGACCAAGAGCCACCCTCAGTTTTTCTATAAATAGAAAGCTCATTCCTTCATTATTTCTTACGAATTCGTTCAAGCTATAGAGAGAGAAAGTATAGAGAATAAGAGAGAAAGAAGAAGAGTTTTCTGCTACTTCACTTATATCCAGTTCTTCTAAGGTAGGGAATATTATTTGTTGTACTTCTTTCTTCTTGAAGAGAACTTATGTTATTCCATTCTTTGTTACTCTGTTGGAATAACCTGTAAAAGTGGCATACCCTATACATGACCCGTATACGCGGTATACCCTATACTTGGTGAAATCCTTACGTTATTCCATTTCTTATTATTCTGTCGGAATAACCTGTATACGTGGTTTACCCTATACTTGGTGACATTCTTCTATTATTCTGTCGGAATATCCTGTCTGTGTGTTTTACACCGGACCTGGTTCCATTTACTATTCTGTCTTTACATTTTTTGTCGGAATATCCTGTCTGTGCTATACGCCGGACCTGGTTCCATCATTTACTATTCCGTATTTATTATTCTGTTGGAACATCCTGTCGGTGTGAATTTCACCTGACCTGGTTCCGTTATTATTATTCTGCTGGAATAACCTGTTTGTGCGGTCTCTATCGCATGCATGGTGATATCTTTTGTTATTGTATTCGGTATTACTCAGTTGGATAAAACTTTGACTTCTATACTCCATGAAATTAGTGGAATATCCTTGATATTTGCGCTTCATCCAGTATCCTTTCATGAAAATATTCTTCTGATCATTCTTGAATTTTACACCACAAAACAGTATCGTGTTGACAATTTGGACGTAAATAATTTCTGGATAAAATAATTCTTGAACTTGTTTTATTGAATTCTTATATCATTGTCATCATCCTCATGTTTATATTTTTTTGAAAGTCATCTGTGGCCTGTAGAGCATGGATGGACTTGGTATGATTATGACCAGGGATTATTCGGTGTAATCATGACCGTAATGTTACAAATGATGTGGTAAAAGTCTCATTTGCCGTAGTGCATTGATGGACAGTTGTTGGCATGATCATGACCATAATGAATACACAAATATTCTTGGCCGTAGTGCATGAATAATTGTGGTCGTGATACTAAAGAATATCCTTGGCCGTAGTGCAGGGGTGATTCGATGATGTGGAATATTTATTAAGCTGAGTCTCAGCTATAACAGTGATGAAAAACCTTTTAAATCATAAAAGATAGTAGATTTTATTTTCTACTTGATTCTTTTAATGGATTGCATATTCCGCTGCAGTTAAACTTGATGTTTATTATATTTTATCAGTTTAACACTGTTGAAGGCTAATGATAATTTATTCTGCATTATCTTAGTCATAATATTTCTTACTGGGCTAGTTGAGCTCACCCTTTCTTTCACTGTTCTCTTCAGGAAATGAGAATATAGCTGGGACGAGTCGGGGAACGGAGTGATGGACCAGAGAATAGTATTAGTAGTCCTCACTATTCTGTTAAATAGTGTGACAATAATTGTATTGAGGACACCTTTTGAGTTTGTATGCTCTCTAGTAGACAATAATTGTATTCAAACTCACAGTTATGTTTTGTCGTATTGTACACGACAGTTGTATTAGTAAGTTGTATTTGAATTCTGTACCATGTATCTGACGACTCAAGATGGGTGATGTATACCTAATTTTGGGGGCGTCACAGAGATGGTTGTTTTAGTGGTCATCATTATTTAGTGTGATAATAAATGTAATGAGGATTGAATTTTAGTTTGGATATTGTCAATGAGACAATATTCGTGTAAAAACTCTCAGCTACGCTTTTGTCGTATTGTATAAAAGAAGTTTGTATTTGATGTCTGTACCATGTATTTGGTGACTCAGGATGGGCGATGTATACCAATTTTGGGGGTTAAATGCTTTCTAAGTCACTGTACTATATGTCAACTTATAACTGGGTCACTGAACTTTTTTTCTTAGAGCCAACTCACTGAACTAGATTTTTCTAACAAAAAGTTAAAAAAACCGTTAAACTCGTTTGACTGTTAACGGAAAACGATTGAGTTGTCAAAAAAGCCTATGTGGCAGTTAGTGTGTGACATGGCAGTGATGATGTGGATTTGTAGGAAAAAAATTATGAAAAAATGGAAAAAAAATATTTTAAAGTATAATATAAATTAAAAAATTTAGCCAAAAAAGAAAATAAATATAAAATATATTTAATTATTTATGTAATAAATATCAAATAAATTTTTATTTATAATTAAGCCATTTATAAAACATATAAACTAAAAGTTTGCTAATTATTTAGTAATTTTTTAATATAATATATTTAATTAATTTTTTATTAATACCAAATAATTTTTCTAACACAAAGTTAAAAAATCGTAAAACTAGTATATCAAAAAAATTTATTAATAAAAAAACAAAATTCAATTTTAAAATTTAAAATTTAATAATGATTATTTTTAATAAAAAAATGAAGTTTTTTTAATTAAGAAAAAGCAGTTTTTTTTATAAAAATAAAAAAAACATTTTTTTTAAGAAAATTAAAATGCATTTTTTTCAATAAAAAAGCGCAGTATTTTTAAATAAAAATAAAAAAAATAGTTTATTTTTCTTTATAAAAATGAAAAAATAGCATTTATTAAAAAATAAAAAAACGCACTTTTTTTCTTAAAAAAATGCAGTTTATTTTTCTTTAAAAAATTATAAAAAATTGTTTTTTAAAGAAAAATAAAGCAATTATATTTGTTTTTTTTAAAAAGTACTTTTATTTTTGTTAAAAAAATAAAAAAGCAGTTTTTTTAAGAAAAATAAATCAATTATTTTTTGTTTTTAAAAAAATACTTTTATTGTTGTTAAAAAAAATAAAAAATCAGTTTTTATTAAAAGAAAAATAAAGAAATTAATTTTGTTTTTTTAAAAACGCGGTTTATTTTTCTCAAAAAAATAAAAATCAATTTTATTAAAAAATAAAAAAACGCAGTTTTTTTTCTTTCTTAAAAACAGCCTTTTTAATTAATAAAAATGCGTTTTCATTTTCTTAAACAAAATTGCATTTTTTTTTATTTTTTTTGGCTAATTTTTTAAATTTATATTATACTTTAAAATATTTGTTTCCCCATTTTTTCCTACAAATCCACATTATCACTGTCATGTCGCATACTAACTGCCACATAGGCTTTTTTTGACAACTCATCCTTTTTTCCGTGAATAGTCAAACGAGTTTAACAGTTTTTTAACTTTTTGTTAGAAAAATCGAGTTCAGTACGTTGACTGTAAGAAAAAATAGTGCAGTGACCCAGTTGTAAGTTGACATATAGTACAGTGACTTAGAAAACATTTAACCCCCCTTTTTTGGGGGCGTCACAGTTGGTATCAAAGCTTAGGGATATGATCTCTGGCTAAGATGTGAGACTAGAACTGGGGGGGGGGGAGAGACGGGAAAATCCTTCGCTAGTATGACCTACCTAAGCTTATTTTTTATTTAATTGGTCGGTCAGAATATAGGGATAATATGTGGCATGTCTATTAACCCTTATTTTGTGGCAGTGTTTGAAAATGACATCCAAGAATGTTGAGATAAGCAATGGAGCACATGAGATCGTTGAGTCACCAACAATCAATACCCAGGATAATGTGCATCAGGAAGGCAATAATCCTCAGAGTGAACAACAACACCGACCAAATGATGAACGACAGAATATTCAGAAGCTTTCTGTAATTTATGCAACACCAGGCGAGGGAGACTCTTGTCCAAAATGCAGGTAGAAGCACTGGCAACTCACGGATGGTCACCGCTAAGCAGTTCAAGGAGCTGAGACCACATGAGTTTTTGGGAACGCCAGAACCACTCAAGTCGTAGACGTGGCTAAAGAAGATCACCAAGATTATTTGATGTCTTGGGATGCTCCGAGGAGAAAAAGGTTTCCTTTGCCACCTTCATGTTGCGAGGAGAGGTAGATTACTGGTGGGAATTTGTACTCAGCCTGCTGCACTCAAGATATCTTGGGAGAAGTTCCAAGAACTGTTCAACGACAAGTACTTTCTCGAAAGTATTCGTCACATGAAGGAAGTGGAGTTCATCAAACTGGAGCAAAACAATATGACCTGTGTCGCAGTACGAGGCTAATTTGCCGAGTTATCCCGGTTTGCATCCCATTTGGTTGATAATGAGGAGATAATGACGCGAATATTTCTGTGAGGTTTGAAACCTGAAATACTGTCAATATATCATTTCTCACAAACTATGTATGTATTCAGATGTTGTAAATAAGGCTCAGTTATTGGAACGTGATAATGAGTCAATCCAACCAAGAGAGAACAACTGGTAAATTGATAATACCAGTGGTAGCAGTCATCGAAGCTGGTGACAATAAACGTGGAGGGAATCAACATGCCAGAAATGGTAACCACTTCGGTAGTAATCATGGCCAAGATAATAGGAGTGGAAATTTTAAGAAGATGAGATTCAATAATGATGGAAAGACGTCAGCACCAGCAACTGTTGTTAAGGAAGAAGAACGACCACAAATCGTATGCTACAATTGCGGAGGGGAAGGACACATCGGTCCAAATTGTACGCAGCAGTCCAAAACATGTTATAATTACGGAAGAGAAGGTCACCTAGCCCAATTTTATCGTGTAGTGAAGTTAAGTCCAGCAGGGATGGAGGCACTAAAGAATTTCCTAGAGAAGTCAAAGTTGGTAGTTCAAGGAAGAGCGTTTGTCGTGACCTCCCAAAAAGCAAGGAACCCAAACGAGGTTGTCACGGGTAAACTAATCATAAATTCTAGTGAAGTCTATACCTTATTTGATACCGGTTCTACCCTTTCTTTTATTTCTCCTACATGCGCTCAACATTTAAATTTAACTCCAGAGAAATTAGACTTTGACTTATCTGTTAAAACTCCATTGGGAGAAACTTTATTACATCCACTGTTTATAAGTCTTGTTTGATTCAAATCGGCACCCAGCATGTTACCTGTAGATCTTATCTCTTTGAAAATACTTACATTTGATGTGATTTTTGGGATTGATTGGTTAACCACTCATCATGCTAAAATTGATTATTTTCGTAAAGTTGTTAGCTTTCATATTCCTAACCAACCTCTTATGCGAATTCAAGCAACCAAAACACTAAAGTCGATCATTGTCATATCAAGCCATAAATCTATTCATTTATTGAAAAATGGATGTCAAGCTTTCTTAGCCCATGTCACAGATTTAAACAAAAATACGTCAGATTTGAATGATATTTCTATTGTTAGTAAATTTCCTGACGTATTTCCCTGAAGAACTTCCTGGCCTACCCCCAAAGCATGAAATTGAATTTTGTATCGACCTTGAACCCAGTACAAAACCCATTTCCAAAGCCCCATATCGAATGGCTCCTATTGAACTTCAGGACTTAAAGACCCAACAGCAGGAATTGTTTGACATCGGTTTCATTCGTCCTAGTACGTCTCCTTGGGGTGCTCCTATTCTATTCGTAAAGAAGAAAGATGGAAGTATGCGACTTTGTATTGACTATCGGGAGTTGAATCATGTCTCCATCAAAAATAGGTATCTGTTACCTCGTATTGATGACCTGTTTGACCAGTTACAAGGCGCTAAATTCTTTTTAAAGATCGATCTTCATTCCAGATATCATCAGTTAACGATTAAAACCGATGACATTCCAAAGACTGCTTTCAGAACTGGGTACAAGCATTAAGAATTCCTAGTCATGTCCTTTGGATTGACTAATGCTCCTGCCGCCTTCATGGATATGATGAGCCGAGTATTCAAGGAATATTTGGATCACTTTGTGGTTGTCTTTATTGATGACATCCTCATTTATTCTAAAAGTCGTGAAGATCATGAGCAATACTTGAGGCTTATACACCAAAAGCTTCGTGAAAATAAGTTATATGCCAAGTTGAAGAAATGCGAGTTCTAGCTTGAGGAAGTTGCATTCCTTGGGCACGTGATATCAAATCACGGAATATCTATTGACCCAGTGAAGATTGAAGCAATTCAAAGCTGGGAGCAACCTAAGTTAGTGATCGAAGGACGTAGCTTTCTCAACTTAGCTAGTTATTATCGGAGATTCGTGGAAGGATTTTCTCGAATCGCTACTCCATTAACTCAGCTGACTCAAAAAGATAAAAAATTTGGTTGGAGCGAGGAATGTGAGAAGAATTTTCAAGAACTCAAGAGGAGACTCATTTAGCATCTGTTCTGACAATACCATCTGGTTCAGAGGGATTTGTCATCTACAACAATGTTTCAGGCATAGGGTTAGGATGTGTTCTCATGCAACATGGGAAAGTCATAGCCTATGCCTCACTACAACTCAAAGAATGTGAGAGGAATTATCCTACTCATGATCTAGAGTTGGGAGCTGTCGTTTTTGCACTTAAAATTTGGAGGCATTACTTGTATGAGGAGAAAGTGGAGATATATACGGATCATAAAAGCCTCAAATATTTCATCACCCAAAAGGAGCTCAACGTGCGGTAATGATGTTGGCTTGAGCTGTTGAAAGATTACGATCATACCATTCAATACCATCCTGGAAAAGCAAACGTGGTAGCTGACACATTGAGTAGAAGATCATATGCGGGTACGAGTGCGATATTGTCAACGCAAAGGCCCATTTTGTATGACTTGTAAAGGATGGAGATAGAGTTAAAGACTCCAAGGACCCACGTGATGATGTCAAATATATAAGTAGAACCAACTTTAATCGATAAAGTTAAAGCTGCTCAAGCTACGGACCTGAAGCTGATGCTTATGAAGAAGAAAGTGCAAATAGGTGCTTGTTAGTTCCTAGTAGGCACAAGTTATCTAGAAGGGGGGGTTGAATAGATATTTGAAAATCTTTTCGTTTTAACTTGTTCTTAGATAATGATTAAAACTTTACGAAATTATTATTTATTTTAATCTTCTTTACCAAGCAATGGAGTTATGAGCGAGTAAGGCAGTTATAGCAGATATAGCAGTTATAGCATGAATGTAAACGACACAGTTATTTTTAAGTGGTTCAGGCACTCAAAGCTTCTAGTCCACTCTTCTACTCAACGAGTAGGATATCCACTAAGGATGTCTTTTACAATCTTCTGAATCACACAGACTCCTTCTAGACCAGCAGTCTAGGAACTTCTCTAGTTCACTCTTGAACTCTTCAAGTCCAGCAGACTTGGCTTTCTTACAGTTCACTACGAACTCTTCAAGTCCAACAGACTTGGTATACTTCTTCAGTTGATTGATAGTTGTTGAGTTCTTAATGGTTGCTACTCAGTTGCTGTGTAAGCACTGGTTCGTTAAGAACTGAGTAGCTGAGCAAGCTTTGCAATATCTCAGATCGTAGAGTTGAGCTTGAGAGAGATATTCACGTTGTTTGATTAATGCATACTTATTTCTCTCTCATATGTCTAATCTGTATATATGTGATGTTGAAAACTATCCGTTGGATCCATTCGTTGTGGCATTAAATGCATCTAAACTTTCTGTACTGTGATGGAGACATTTCTGCACATCTTCTGAATTTTGCATTCTGGCCCACTGGCACTGCAGGCTGCTTTCTCACCTACCACCTGAAAAGGTGTTTTGTCCCTCTTACCCATAGTACTATCTTTAGCTTCTTCAATACGCTTCTTTGTTGCATACTAAGGATATTTCATACAATCTGGGACTGATGAGTACTGCAGCATCTGGGATCCATTCCTCACTTGTTGAAAACACAGATCATTCGGCTCGACATTTTCTAACGTGAGACAGATGATGCTCTACGATTTGGATCATGGTGTTCTATGATTTAGATCGTAGTGTCTTTTACATCTTTGCACACTACGATGCATTAGTTGAGAGCACTATGATTTCCCTTTAAAACCTTCGTACCCTACGATCTTCTCTTGCTCGTGTTGTTGACTTTACGTTCCCGAGAGCACACTACGATCGTTGACTTGTAAACTTCATGTTTCCTTCAGCACACTACGATCGTGGAGTTAGCTCGGCAATCGTTGAGACCACTCTACGAAGTTTGAAGAGTCTCCTTCAAGGCAGGCACACTACGATTTTTAGGCTCTACGTTTTCTGCCTTGACTTCTGCAATGTTGATCAAACTGATGCACTATGATTTCTTCAAGACTAATTTATTACATCTTAAGATCAACCTAACAGTTTTGATCTTTCTATCTATACATTCTTTAACATAATGATACACGTTGAAAGCTTAGACCAGCCTAACAATTTTGATCTATCACTAAGTCCTTGTGCATATATTCATTTAAGGACCTTACAAATAATCATGAACACATGCATTAAAGCATCAAATCATAATATGCATTCTCCCAAAAGGTGCTATTTCGGAAGCAAGAATCGATGAAGAAGGAATACTTCGAGTCGAATCCAGACTTTGTGTTCCTAACTGACCCTGATTTGAAGTATAAAATCATGATGGAGGCACATAACACACCATTTTCAATCCATCCCGGAAGTACCAAAATGTATCGTGATCTTCGACATACATTTTGGTAGGGCAATATAAAAAGAGAGATCGCGGAGTTTATCTCAAGGTGTTTAACGTGTCAACGAGTTAAGACAGAGCAAAAAGTGCCAAAAGGTCCATTGCAACCACTTGAAATTCCAGAATGGAAGTGGGAGCACATCACCATGGATTTCTTTACTGGTCTTCCCAAGGTTTCTCAAGGCATAGATGCGATTTGGGTCATTGTCAATAGACTAACCAAGTCTGCTCATTTTTTACCTATACGAGAAACTTATTCACTTGAATATCTTGCTCGTATTTACATAAGTGAGATTGTAAGATTGCATGGTATGCCAGTATCCATAGATTCTAATCGAGACCCAAGATTCACTTCAAGATTTTGGGTTAGTTTGCAAAAAGCTATGGGCACGGATTTACATTTTAGTTCAGCTTATCATCCTCAAACGGACGGGCAGTTAGAGAGGACTATTCAAACACTTGAAGATCTATTAAGACTCTGTGTCCTTGACTTCAAAGGAAGTTGGGACAAGTTCTTGCCATTGGTGGAATTTTCCTACAACAACAGTTATCAAACAAGTATTGACATGGCTCCATTCGAGACATTGTATGGACACACGTGTCGTTCTCCAGTATGCTGGGATGAGGTGGGTGAAGCAATGTTGTTGGGACCGAAATTGGCACGTATGACTACGGAGAAGATTCAAATGATCCGATAACGTATAAAGACCTCACAAGATCGATAAAACAAATATGCTGATCTTCATCGAAAGAAAGTGGAATTGAATGTTGGTAATCATGTGTTGTTACATGTTGCTCCATGGAAAAGAGTTACGAGATTCGAAAAGAGAGAAAAGCTCAATCCTCAATTCATTGGACCATTTGAAATCCTTGACCGAGTAGGAACTGTGGCCTATAGACTCGTTTTACCGCCAAGTATGTCTCGTGTTCATAACGTTTTTCACATATCCATGTTACGTTAAATATGTGGAAGACCCGAACCACATTATTGAGTTAGAACTGGACGAGATAGAGGAAGATTTAATGTATGAAGAGGTACCTATTACAATCTAGGATAAAAAGTAACATATTCTACGCTCCAATGTTATACCTCAAGTTAAAGTTTTGTGGAGAAACCATGATGTTGAGGAAATGGCCTGGAAGTTAGAATCTAAAGTGAAATCAATGTATCATTACCTCTTCGACATACCAGGTACGTACCCTAATTTCGAGGTCGAAATTTCATAAAAAGGGGAGGTTGTAAGACCCCAATTTTCATAAATAAAGATTATTTTTTCTCGAAATATCATTTTTAATATTATGGTGTGGATTTGTTATAATATTATAGTTGTGGGTCATATTTATAAATTTTGCAAAGTATACAAGTTGTTATAAAATATTCGATTGGTCGGAAATATTCTTTTTAACAGGAAATATTTGTACGACGGCACAATCATTAGTGGACCCCACAACAGAATTATTGACGGAGTTAGAAAACGACAGAAATATCTTTTTATAAAAATAACGATGAAATTTTTACCGTTAACTGTTGAAATACCCGATGGTAAAAATATAGTAATACGCGTGATTGCATAGTAGCACACGGTATTGATTATTGATGCTTACGTGAGAAGTCACTCAACTTTACTCAATTATTACTACAGTAATTGCTACATAGTATCTCACATTATTTGATTCAATTATTGTCAATATTTTATATTATTAAATTAATAATTGAGATGACAAGTTATTCATATTATTATATGTATAATTAATAATGTCTAGAAAGTTTTGTCGAGGAATGGGGTTTGGTCACCTAATTGCGCGCCAATAGGGAAAAATCCTTATCAAAAAGCCCCATCTTTCCTAGGAACGATCTGGTTGTTAATATTGCGAGTTATAATAATGATGAATAAATATTGGTAAAAATATTGAGGAGATTTTTACGAAGTATTTGTTATAAATTTAGCTTATTATTTGGACCCCCATTTACCCATTTTTCAAAATAATCGGTAGAAAGTTATTTAGAATATTTATATATAATAAAGGTGGGGCCCACGTAGTGGGGGCCACGTATGGGGCCCACATGTAGAAGAAAAAATGAAATGTCTGGCAAGTTTTTTCAAAGTCACGGATGGTTTACTATCTATATATATATTATAATAAGTTTTGTTTTTTATGAAAATTAGAATATATTATATTTTATTATGTATATTGTCTGCATAGTAAGTGCATAGTATAAAATTAGAAAATCAGTCGAATTTTGATTCCACGCCCGTGAACCGTCTGAATTTCCATTGTGCAGTCCATTTCTAAATAGTATTATTCAATTCTCCTATAAATAGGATGCTTAGTTAGAATTAAAAATCACACCAGAATCAGAGAATTCTTCTTCTATAATATTGAGCGTATTTCTTTCGAGTTTTAGGAAGTTTTGACTATAGAAAACAGTAAAAGTTTTCTTCAAGAATATTCCCGCTATACCAGTTGGAATACTCTCCTTTTTAAGGTAATAAATATCATTTTGTTCAATATTCGTAAGAAATAATATTTTCTTCCATACTCCGTAGTATGTAAGTAATATTATTTCATTTCAGATTTCGAATTATATACTCATTTTGTTAAGTTTTGGCTTCTATAATCCATAAAATTAGTAGAATATCCTTGAAATTTGCGCTTTATTCAGTATCTTTTCATGAAAATATTATTCTGAGCATTCTTGATAAGTTTTAACTTTTTCATGCCGGAGTACTATTTACGGGGTACTATTTATTCAGTTACTATTCACCCGAGGTACTATTCATGACAAAAATTGATATCTTTTCGGTTCAAATCATTTTTGATACAATATTATTCTTGAATTTTACTCCACAAAGCAGTATCATGTTGATAATTTGGACATTATTGAATTCTGGAAAAATTAAATTATAATCTTTAGAAATTTATCTTGTTCTTTCTTTTAATTGAATTCTTATAGCATTGTCATCATTCTCATGCTTATATTGTGATGAAAGTCCTCATTAACCCGTAGTGCATTGATGGACTGTTGATTGATGTGATTATGACAAGTGATTATTCGGTATAATCATGAACGTAATGTTACAAATAATGTGATAAAATTCCTCATTGACCCGTAGTGCATTGATGGACAGTTTTTGGTATGATCATGATCATTGATGATTTTACGAATATTCTTGGCCCGTATAGCATGGATAATTCGTGGACATGATACTAATGAATATTCTTGGCCCGTAGTGCAAGGATGATTCGATGATGTGGATTATTTATTAAGCTAAGTCTCAGCGATAAAACTGATGATAAACTTTTTAAATCATAGAAGATAGTAGATATCATGCTCTACTTGACTCTTCTAATGGATTATTTGTTCTGCTGCAGTTAAACTTGATGTTTATTATATTTTATCAGTTTAACACTATTGAAGGCTAACGATAATTTATTCTGCACTATCTTAGTCATAATACTTCTTACTTGGCTAGTTGAGCTCACCCTTTTTCTTTCATTGTTCTCTTCAGGAAATGAGAATGTAGTCGGGACTAGTCGAGGAATGGAGTGATGGTCCGAGATGGTTGTTTTAGTAGTTCTCACTGTTTAGTGTGATAATAAATGTAATGACGATTGAATTTGAGTTTGGATATTGTCTATAAGACAATATTCATGTAAAAACTCTCAGCTACGCTTTTGTCGTATTGTATAAAAGAAGTTTGAATTTGATTTCTGTACCATGTATTTGGCGACTCAGAATGAGTGATATATACATATTTTGGGGGCGTCACAATAATATATTTTTCTTTTTGCCCAAAATATTTTTAGAAAATATTTTTGAAAAGAATAGGAATCTCCTTGCCTTAGGAAATGTTTATTTAAATTTATTTAATTAACACTTGATATTTAATTTATCAAGGTCAACCAAAAATAAATTCAATTTTTAGAATGAAAAATATTTTTGTTAGGAATAAAATAGGATATTTAAAAACAGTTATATAAAATCCTATTGAGATAATTCTACCTATTTTAATTTAAACCTATTTACTAAATTAATTATCATCAAAATAAAACGTGATCAGTTTGGAAACATATCACTAGACTTGTAGGAGAATGTTTTAAACAAAAAGAGAATATATATTTTTGATACTTTTTCACCTGTTACTAAGATCACTTCCATAAGAATTTTAATTGCTATAGTTTCTATTCATGACTTTGACAATCCACTAAATGAATGTAAAAATAGCTTTTTTAAATGGTGACTCAAAAGAAAAAATTTATATAGAACAACCTGAGGGTTTCATACAATCTGGACATTAAAATAAAGTTTGTAAGTTAACTAAGTCTTTTACGACTTAAACAGACACCTAAACAATGACATGAAAAATTTGATTACTGTGTTTTGGAAAATTGTTTTATATAAATCTAATGAGAGTGACAAATGTATTTATTATAAATCTGAATTTGGTAGTCATGCTTTATTTGTTTATAAGTTGATGATCTTTTAATTTTTGGTACTGATATAAATATAATAGAGAGAACAAAGAAGTTATTGAACAAAAATTTTGAAACGAAATATTTAGGTGAATCTAATGTGATTCATGGTATGAGAATTACTAAAACTGGTAATGGTATTTTTTTTAACCAATCTAATTATATTGAAAAAATTTAAAATATATATAAATACTCTAATTGCAAACCTGCTTACACTCCTTTTAATCCGGGTTAAATGCTTTCTAAGTCACTGTACTATACGTCAACTTACAACTGGGTTACTGAATTTTTTTTTCTTACAGTCAACTCACTAAACTATATTTTACTAACAAAACATTTGTATTTTCGTTAACAATTTTGACTTTAGACGGAATTGGCCAAATAAGCTACATACGTGTAAAAAAATACTGATGTGGCACAAATCTGTCCATGTGGCCAACATTACGTGGATATGGAGGGAAATTCTCCCTCCAGATTACCTGTGTATGGACCCACATGTGTATTAAGAGGATTTCAATCGTCATTTGTCTAAATTTGTTCCAGACGATCGTTCAATCGAGCCCTAACTCAACCCAACCCAACCCTTCAAAAGTGATCGATGAATTGAAAAACCTAGTAAATAACGAGTATGAAGTTCGATCGATCGATTAAAAGCTAACAAAATCGATTATTTGGGAAATATTGGTGTGATACATGTTGGTTAGAAGTCGTTTGGTTCGACATCAAGTAATGGTCGACAGGTATGTCCCATATTATGGTCCCCTCCTGTCCCCTTTTCTGATTTTAATGTTTTTTTTGGGTTTATTGTCCCATATTGTGGTCCCCTTCATGTTTATTGTCGTATTGTACTTTTACTTCTAATTTCTAGAGTTCAAATGTATTATTCAATGTTTAGTTTTGTCTTTTTTTTTACTGATTCTTGTTTTAAGATTTACAAATTCATTATTTATTTTGGACCTCTTTTGTCCCCACATGCATGCTCTGTAATTTAGAATATTCCTTCAAAAGTTTATTGCTTATGCTCTTTTTTGCATATGGTTTCATTTGTTACAGATGAATACGGTTGTTCAAGTTAATGTACACCATGGTGGGAGGTTCATTTATGCTCCTCTATGTGACTATGTAGGAGGTACAGTTTATCATATGCCACGTTTGGACACTGATTATATTTGTATGGGTTCTATTAATGAGTTAGCTACAGAACTTAGTTACCATCCTCAATCAAGTGTTTATTTTAAAACTGATGGAGTAGATATAAATAATGGGGTTAGAATTGTTTATGTGATGCTAGTATAAGAGATATGGTTAATATTTTTCTGCCACATGGTGTAATTGATGTATATATAGACCATGTATTACCATATAGTCTTGATCAAACCTCTATATTGGATGAGCATAATAGTAACTATGTGACTGATAATGTATGTGATAATGTGGTTTCAATTGTTGATGAAATTGTGGCTGATAATGTGGCTGAGGCTGAGGGTCAAGGTGAAGGTGAAGGTGAGGGTCATGGTGTTGGTGATAATGAAGTCAATGTGACAGTTGACAATATTAGAGATCGAAAAATATCTAAACAAAATGAGAGTGTGAAAAGTATGGTTAGGAAGAGGTCCAAAAGGGTAGTTGAGGATGATAGTTCTGAAGAAGAGAATAGTACTGATGATGACATTGCTTATGAAGAGTGTAGTGATGATGAATTGGTAGAGGCTAGGAAGAAAGCTAGGGAATTTAAGATGGATATGAGACAGAATGTGGATGAAGAAGGTGGAACAGAGGGAGAGGAAGGATGTAATGATATAGAGCAAGGAGGAAATCAGGGAGACAATGTGGAAGATAAAACTACATATGCAGATGATGATCAAACAAATACTGCTAGGGGCAATGAAAGGCAGGTGCAGGGTGAGGGTGATGGCAACCAACATGATAATGGTAGAACTAATTTAGACAGTGAAGAAGATGACAAAGAATGGCATAGTGACTATGAGAATAGTGATGTCCTCAAGTCACTTTCTGAGAGCAGTGAAGAAGATGTGTGCTATTTTGGGACTCCTCATAGTAAGAAAAAAGAGAAAATGGTTGAGGCTTACAACCCTAAGATAGAAAAGAAATTGACTAAGTTCAAGCAGTACATGACATTTTGTAGCATTAGGGAGTTTAAAGATGCCATAAGAGACTACTCTATTGCTAATGGGAGGAAGTTGTGGTATCCAGTTAATGACTCCATAAGATGTCAAGTGAGGTGTGAGAAAGGATGTCCTTGGAGGTTGTGGGCTAGTTACATGCAAGGGACTGATACATGGCAAGTGAAGTCTATTTTGGACACTCACAATGGTTGCAGGAACTTCAAAAATAAGTTGGCTACAATAAAGTACGAAGAAGAAATCCCAGCTGGAAACTAAGGGAAATGCAAGAAGAAATAAAACTTAAACTAAAGTTGGATGTAACAGAGGTTAAGTGTATGAGAGTTAGATAATTGGCATTGCAAGGGATTCAACAGGTGATGAAGGACCATTATGCAAGGGTGTTGGACTTTGGTGGTGAGATAATAAAGAGCAACAAAAATAATGCAGTTGATATCAAGACAACTCAATTGAATCCAAAAGATGTTCCTAGATTTAAAAGGTTTTATGTGTGTTATGATGCATTTAAAAAAGGCTTGGAAAGAAGGTTGTAGACATGTTCTTGGATTGGATGGTTGCTTTCTCAAAATAGTTTGTGGTGGTCAGCTTTTGTCTGCAGTTGGTAGGGATGGAAACAACCAAATGTTTCTACTAGCTATGGGGGTGGTGGAAAGTGAAAACTTGGATAGCTGGAATTGGTTCCTCCAATTGTTGGTGACTGACTTGGATTTGGGGGATGGGTATGGGATCACTCTTATATCTGATCAACAAAAGGTAACTGTTATCAATTTTTTTATTGCATTCAGTTTTTGTTATAACAAGGTGTGCATTTTTTAACACTCTCATATGATGACTGTTGCAGGGACTGAAAGAAGCTATTCAGGACCTTCTTCCTCATGCAGAGCATAGAAACTGTGCAAGGCACATCTTTGCAAATTGGAGGGAAAAAAATCCCTCACAAGCATTAAAGCAAGCATTCTGGGAGGCATCCATAGCTACACACCCTGTAGATTTTAAAAGGGCAATGAATGAGGTAAAAAGGTTGTCTATCCTTGCACATGACCAGCTAGTTGAGCAAGATCCAAAGGTATGGTCCAAAGCATTTTTTGAGACTCATTCAAAAACTAACAGTGTAGAGAACAACATGAGTGATTGTTTTAATGCATGGATTATTAAGGCAAGATATATGTCAGTTCTTCAAATGATATCAAAAATTCATGACCAACTTATGGTGAGGTTGTACCAAAAGAGAGATGCAATGCTAAAGACTGAGGAGTTAATATGCCCAAGAATAAAAAAGAAACGAGATGCTAACATTTTAGAATCTGCACACTGTGATGCTCTATGGGATGGACAATCAGTGAAGGAGAGAGGAAAAAAGAGGGTACACTGTTGACCTAGAGCAGAGGAGTTGTGCATGTAGTGTGTGGGATTTAACAGGAATCCCTTGTACTCATGCAGTTAGAGCCATTCAATCTATATATAGAAACCCTATAGAATATGTTGGTAAGTGGTATACTATGGATACATTTATTAAGACTTATTCTCACACTCTAAAAGTTCTAAATAGGGAAGACTTTTGGGATTTTACTGAGTGTGATATAATGCTGCCACCACCTATGAAGAAAAAGTTAAAGGGAAGGCCACAAAGATTAAGAAAGAAGGAGCACTAGGAAGATGGGGCTACTAGCAGTAATGTGGCTAGGGTGTCAAGGAAAGGGAAGAAGATGCATTGTAGTTTGTGCAAAGAAGAGGGTCACAATCGAGTTAAATGTCCAAAGCACCCAACTCTGTTTGGACATAGAAAGGAGAAGGAAGTAATTCATACTATATACTTTATATGTTTTTATGTCTCTAAATATATGTTTGTCACAATCAAATTTGATATACCCATTATATATTGTTTAATATGTTACTGCCATTGGAAAGGGAAAAGAGATAGTGGTCCATAGCACTGCTCAGGGCTGCAAGGAAGATGCAAGTGGCAATGTAAGTATTTTTACAAATGCATCAATGAAGGAAGCTGCTATATCAGTTAAATGTTGTTTTTGACATGTTACTTTATATAGGCTACTAACATTGAAAAGGAAAAAGAGATGGTGGTTGGCACTGCTAAGGGGAAGGAGAAGGTGGTTGGCACTGCTAAGGGAAAGGAGAAGGTGGTTGACTCAGGCAAAAGAAAAGGACAAAATGTTATTTGTATGTACAATTTCTTTCATTCAAAAAGTTGTATTAATTTTCACTTTGGGTTACTAATAATGAGTTGTATTGTAGATGCCAACTCCTAGACTTATAAGGAAGAAGAAGTCTTCACAAACAACAGTTCAAGGCTGCACTCCACCTGCTTCTACACCACCAACCCATATAAATACAAGGAAAAGTCAAGCAAGTCAACAAAATTCATAGAATTCAACTAGTAGGCCATTCAAGGCACCAATGAAGAAGGGTGGACCCTACTAAATAGTTGCATTTAAGTTATTTTATAGCCCACTAGTAGTTCATCAATGGTACTTTAGTAAGTATTTGGTATAGCTCTGTTTTGGTATATGTATCTTAACTTTTGTAATCTTTTGGTATATCTTCTGTTTTGGTGTACCTTGACTGCTGGAATATGGGGAATATTTTTGGGGCTTAAATGTGTATACTTTTGATATTATTAGGGGCTACTTAATATGGCAAGAAATACAAGGATTGTGTGAATTGTATTGATACTAGTTGAAGTTATAACAAGAATGATTTTCTTTTTGGGCCGACTAATTTAAGTTTCATACATTTTTTTATTGTAGGTTGACATTTATTGTTGCATTTGTAATGGTTGTTAGCATTTCATTGTTCTTTCTTCCTGCTGATGCATTTATCCCTTACTGGCTGCAAATGCAAGTTTTTATTTTGTAAATGATAACTGCTTGCATTAATACAGGATGACATTTATATTATAACAAGGATGTTTTGGGTTTGATCATGACAAATGGAATATCTCTATTTTTTGTCATTCTCTTTTCACTGGTATATACATAACTCACAAAGTCCAACAATATCTGGTACATGCTCTGTTTTGGGTTTGGGAATGATAAATGACACTGCTTTGTGAATGATAAATGGTACTATGGTGTCTTACATCATTCTTAACTCACAACTACTAGCACTAAAGACACAAAACAACCATTAGTCAATTAAAATCAAATTGTTATGTTGCCACCATTAACTCAAAAATAACAACAATAACACAACAAGAGTAAAATGCTCTGCTGCTTCATTTCCTTTAAGACATAAACACAACAACCATACATGAATTACAATCATCCACTCATATGCCACTCTTAACTCACAACACAAATAACAAAAGAAAAAGAGATTCCCCAATGTTGTTTTACACTACTATTACTAAAACATACAGAAAAATTAACCATGAACAAATTAAAATGATCCACATTTTCTTGAGTTTTCCAGCTGACTGAACATTTTCCATAATCATCTCTTTTACCACTTTTAACTCACTTCCATCTTCAATCAAGTTACGCCTTTGTACTTCTTTATTAGCAGTTACAAGCTCATCCCTCAATTTTTTGATAACTTCCCTTGATCTTTTAGTGAATGGAGGATCACACCACTTGAAAAATCCACAATACCTATTTTTATCCTTGTCAACAAAACAATAAAACAAAAATTTGTGTGGGAAAATTAGCTCAAAGAAATGAATCTGGTGAGGAAAAATTAGCTACAACCAAGAGGGAAAATATCTTGTTCATTGACTTACCTTGTATCTGCTACAGCCAACGAATCTTCTACCTGGATCTAGGGTTCCTTCTTTCCAAGCTTCCCACATGGGTGCAGCGATTCCACAACGACAAACGATTGGAGAAGAAAACATGGACTCACGTTCAGAATCTGAAGATTTACTCACCGATTTCCTTTTGTAAGAAGTGTGTACTCCACTTGAGGTAGTCATCTCAACAAACGCATCAACAGATTGTTAGTATCAATTGAGTTTTTGTTCGACTGACTGCAACGACGACTATGAACCTTAATTTTTCCCCCTTCTGAGTTTTCTTCGTTATTTATCATAAATCATTTGTTGGGATGGATCGGATCTTTATTGGGTGGATCGGATCTTAGTTTTCCATGGGTGGGCAATAGCTTAGGTGTTAAAATTAATTATAGGTAGGCTCCATCTAGGATTAAATGGGTCCCTTCGTTTTACACGTCAGTTTCCCGTCCAATTAATTAACGTCTATTACACAAATTTAATTTTTTGTTAGTAAAATGTAGTTTAGTGAGTTGACTGTAAGAAAAAAAGTTCAGTGACCTAGTTGTAAGTTGACGTATAGTACAGTGACTTAGGAAGCATTTAACCCCTTTTAATCCTTATAATTTGTTACATTCTATTCAAAATAATTTTGATGTGGTAAATCAAAAAGAATATGCTAGTATTTTTAGTAGTCTTAGATATACGACTAATTGTACAAGACCCAATATTTTATATGCAGTAGGTGTGCATAGTAGATTTACTAATAAAATTAATATTAGGCATTTGGATGCTATTGGTCGGATAATGAGGTATTTAAAAAGAATATTGCATTATGTTTTGCTTTATCAAACTCATCCAGCTGTTATTGAAGGTTATAATGATGCTGATTGGAATTCCCAATCATATGACTCCATGTCCACCACAGACTATGTTTTTACTTTAGGTAGCGGATGTAAGACCCCAACTTTTATAAATAAAGATGAATTTTCTATAAATATCATTTTTGAATATTATGGAGTAAATTTGATATAATGTTATAGTTGTGGGTAATATTTATAAATTTTGCAAAGTACGCAAGTTGTTATATAATATTCGATTGGTCAGGGAATATTCATTTTAACAGGGAATATTCGTACAACGGTACAATCATTGGTGGACCCCACAACAGAATTATTGTCGGATTGAGAAAATGACAAAAATACTTTATGAAAATAACGGCGGAAGTTTTACCGTTAACTGTTGAAACACCCGGTGTTAAAAGTACAGTAATACGCGTAGTTGCACAGTAGCACACGGTTTTGATTATTGATGCTTACGTGAGAAGTCACTCAGTTTTGTTCAATTATTGATATAGTAATTGTTGCATAGTATCTCACGTTATTTGATTCAACTATTGTCGATATTTTTTATATATTATTAAATCAATAATTGAGACGACAAAGTTGTTAATATTATTATTTACAATATTAACGATGTCTAGAAGTTCTGTCAAGGAGAGGTTTGGTCACCTAATTGCGCGCCAAAAGGGAGAAATCTTTATTGGAAAACCCCCTCTTTCCTGGGAACGACCTGGTCGATTAATATTGTGAATTATAATAATGATAATAAAAGTTGTTAAAAATATTGAGGGATTTTTTTTATAAAGTATTTGTTATAAATTTGGGCGAATTATTTGGACCCCCACTTTCTCATTTTTCAAAATCGTCGGGAGGAAGTTATCTCAATTTTCTTATATATATATATATATATATATATTCATGTTAGTGGCGTGTGGTGGAAGGAGTATTATGTGTGTGCAGATGAAAGTGAGTAGTAGGTGGTGTTTTATGTGGTGGTGGAGTTAATGGTGGGTATATAATATATATATATATATGGGTATAAAAAAATGTGGGTGGATGATGGTGGTCCTGGTGGATTTTGGCAGGTTTTGGAATGATTTTTCAAGCTTGGTCATTATTGGCCAAACTTTTTAATCATGCAGTATTATTGATAGCTTGGTCAAGGCAAGGTGCATTCTAATTGGTCAAGGTTATTATAGTGGCATGTGTTCATGCTTCTCATTGGCTAGCACCTTGAAAATTAAAGAAAATATGGATACAATGGAACCGCGAAATTCGTCCGAATAATTACTGTTGCGTCCGTGAATATCCTTACACAGTGCCTTTTAATTCTTCTATAAATAGAAGCTCATTCCTTCATTATTTCTTACGAATTCACTGAAACTCTAGAGAGAGAAATTTTAGTGAAAATATAGAAAAGTATTCTGCTACTTCCCTACTCTTATATTCAGTTTCTTTTACGGTAAGGGGTATTATTTCTTTTGTATTCATAAAGAGAACTTCTGTTATTCCATTCTTTATTATTCTGCTGGAATAACCAGTATACGCGGACTACCCTATACTCGGTGACATTCTTCTATTATTTCATTTTTATTATTATTCTGTTGGAATATCCTATCTGTGCATTTTACGCCGGACCTGGTTCCGTCTTTATTATTATTCTGTTGGAATATCTTGTCTGTGCGTTTTACGCCGGACCTGGTTCCGTCTGTATTATTGATCTGTTGGAACATCCTGTCGGTGCGAATTTGCCTGACCTGGTTCCGTTACTTATTAATCTGTTGGAATAACCTGTCTATGCGAAGTACCGCATGCATGGTGATTTCTTTTTTTATTCCATTCGTTATTATACTCAGTTGGTTAAAGTTTTGACTTCTATACTCCATGAAATTAGTGGAATATCCTTGATATTTGTGCTTCATCCAGTATCTTTTCATGGATATATTCTTCTGAGCATTCTTAAATTTTACTCTACAAAATAGTATCATGTTGACAATTTGGACGTTATTAGTTCCTAGATAAATTAATTCTTGAACTTGTTTTATTGAATTCTTATATCATTATCATCATCCTCATTTTATATTATGTTGAAAGTCATCTGTGGCTTATAGTGCATAAATGGACTTGGTATGATTATGACCAGGGATTATTCGGTATAATCATGACCGTAATGTTACAAATGATGTGGTAAAAGTCCTCATTGGCCCATAGTACATTGATGGACAGTTGTTGGCATGATCATGACCATTAATGAATACACAAATATTCTTGGCCCGTAGTGCATGGATAATTGTGGTCGTGATACTAAAGAATATCCTTGGCCGTAGTGCAAGGGTGATTCGATGATGTGAATTATTTATTAAGCTGAGTCCCAACGATAAAAGTGATGAAAAACCTTTTAATCATAAAAGATAGTAGATTTTATTCTCTTCTTGACTCTTTTAATGGGTTATTTGTTCCGCTGCAGTTAAACTTGATATTTATTATATTTTATCAATTTAACATTGTTGAAGACTAACGATAAATTATTCTACATTATTTTAGTCATAATATTTCTTACTGGGCTAGTTGAGCTCACCCTTTCTTTCACTGTTCTCTTCAGGAAATGAGAACGTAGCTCGGACTAGTCGGGGAACAGAGTGATGGTCCTAGATGGTGCATTAGTAGTCCTCACTATTCTGTGAAATAGTGTGATAATAATTATAATGAGGACTCCATTGAGTTTGTATACTCTCTAGATGACAATATTTGTATTCAAACTCACAGCATATGTTTGGTCGTATTTTACACGACTGTTGTATAATTAAGTTGTATTTGAATTTTGTACCATGTATTTGGAGACTCAAGATGGGTGATGTATAACTATTTTGGGGGTGTCATAGTTGGTATCAAAGCTTAGGGATATGATCCATGGCAAAGATGTGAGAATAGAACTAGGAGGAGAGAGACGGGGAATTCCTTCGCTAGTATGACCTACCTAAGTTTTTTTTTTTGGTATTTAATTGGTCGGTCACAATATAGGGATAATATGTTACATGTCAATTAACCTTTTGTTTTGTGGCAGTATCTGAAAATGACATCCGAGAATATTGAGAATATCAATGGAGCATAGGCGACTGTTGATTCACCACATATCAATAATCAAGATAATGTGCATCAGGAAGGCGACAATCCTCATGCAAACAACAACACTAACCAAATGATGAATGATGGAATTTTCAGAGGCTTTATGCAATTCATGCAATATCAGACGAGAGCGGCGCCTGTCCAAAATGTAGGTGGAAACACTATAAACTCTCGGACGGTCACCGCTAAACAGTTCAAGGAGCTGGGACCACCAAAGTTTATTGGAGAGTCAAAACCACTTAAGGCGGAAGCATGGATAAAGCAGATCACCAAGATATTTGATGTCTTGGGATGCTCCGAGGAGAAAAAGGTTCTCTTTGTAGCTTTATGTTGCGAGGAGAGGTAGATTACTGGTGGGAATCGATAAAGCGTACTCAACCTGCCGCACTGAAAATGTCTTGGGAAAAGTTCCAAGAACTATTCAACGACAAGTACTTTCCCAAAAGTATTCGTCATATAAAAGAGGTAGAATTCATCAAGTTGGAGCAAAATAATATGAACGTGTCGCAGTACGAAGCCAACTTTGTCGAGTTATCCCGGTTTGCATCCCACTTGGTGGATAATGAAGAGAGAATGACGCGGATGTTTTTAAGAGGTTTGAAGCCGGAGATACGTCAACATCTTATTTCTCATAAATTGTGTTTGTATTCAGATGTTGTAAATAGGGCTCAGTTAGTGGAGCGCGATAACGAGTCAACGCAACCAAAAGAGAGCAGCCGGCAAAATGATAAAACCAGTGAGAGCAGTCATCGAAGCGGTGACAACAAACGTGGAGGGAATCAACAGGCCAGAAATGGTAACCACTTCGGTGGTAATCAGGGCCAAAACAATAAGAATGGACATTTCAAGAAGAGGAGATTCAACAATGATGGAAAAACGTTAGCACCAGCACCCGTTGTTAAGGAAGGAGAACGACCACCTATCATATGTTTCAAATGCGGAGGGGAAGGACACATCAGTCCAAACTGTGCGATGCAATCCAAAGCATGTTATAATTGTGGAAGAGAAGGTCACTTAGCCCATTTTTGTCGTTCACCGAAGACAAGTTCAGCCAGGATGGAGGTACCACAGGCCGTCCCAGAAAAGTCAAAGCCGGTAGTGCAAGGGAGAGCATTTGTTGTGACCACCCAGAAAGCAAGGAACCCGAATGAGGTCATCAGGGGTAAGCTTATCATAAACTCTAGCGAAGTCTATACTTTATTTGATACCGGTTCTACCCATTCTTTTATTTCTCCTACTTGCGCTCAACGATTAAATTTGACTTCGGAGAAATTAGACTTTGACTTATCTGTGAAAACTCCATTGGAAGAAACCTTCATTACATCCACTGTTTATAAGTCTTGTTTGGTTCAAATCGGTACCCTTATATTACTTGTCGATCTTATTTCATTGAAAATACTTGCATTTGACGTGATTCTAGGGATTGATTGGTTAACTACTTATCATGCAAAAATTGATTATTTTCGTAAGGTTGTTAGCTTTCATATTCCTAATCAAACTATATTGCGAATTCAAGCGACAAAACCATTAAAGTCAATCACGGTCATCTCAAGCCATAAAGCTGTTTGTTTATTGAAAAACGGATGTCAAGCTTTCCTAGCTCATGTCACGAATCTAAACAAAAATACGTTAGTTTTGAATGATATTTCTATTGTTAATGAATTTCCTGACGTATTCCCTGAAGAACTTCCTGGCCTACACCCAGAGCGTGAAATTGAATTTTGTATCGACCTTGAACCTGGTACAAAACCTATTTCCAAAGCCCCATATCGAATGGCTCCTATTGAACTTCAGGAGTTAAAGACCCAACTGCAAGAATTGTTAGACATTGGCTTTATTCGTCCTAGTACTTCTCCTTGGGGTGCTCATGTTCTATTCGTGAAGAAGAAAGATGGGAGTATGCGACTTTGTATTGATTATCGGGAGTTGAATCATGTCACCATCAAAAATAGGTATTCATTGCCACGTATTGATGACCTGTTTGACCAGTTACAAGGAGCCAAATTCTTTTCAAAGATTGATCTTCATTCTGGATATCAACAATTGAGGATTAGAACCGATGACATTCCAAAGAAGGCTTTTAGAACTCAGTACGGGCATTATGAATTCCTAGTCATGTCCTTTGGATTGACTAATGCTCCTGCTGCCTTCATGGACATGATGAACTGAGTATTCAAGAAATATTTGGATCACTTTGTGGTCGTCTTTATTGATGACATCCTTATTTATTCCAAAAGCCGTGAAGATCATGAGCAACACTTGAGGCTGACACTCCAAAAGCTTTGTGAATATAAGCTTTATGCAAAGTTGAAGAAATGCGAGTTCTGGCTTGAGGAAGTAGCATTCCTTGGGCACGTGGTATCAAGTCATGGAATATCTATTGACCCAGCAAAGATTGAAGCTATTCAAAGCTGGGAGAAACCTAAATCAGTGACCGAAGTGCATAGCTTTCTCGGTTTAGCTGGTTATTATTTGGAGATTCGTGGAAGGATTTTCTTTAATCGCTACTCCATTAACTCAGCTGACTCGAAAAGATACAAAGTTCGGTTGGATCGAAGAATGTGAGAGGAGTTTCCAAGAACTCAAGAGGAGACTCATTTCAGCACCTGTTCTGACAATACCATCTGGCTCGGAGGGATTTGTCATCTACAGTGATGCTTCGGGCAAAGGGTTGGGATGTGTTCTCATGCAACATGGGAAAGTCATAGCCTATGCCTCAAGACAACTCAAAGAATATGAGAGGAATTATCCTACTCATGATCTAGAGTTGGCACCTATTGTCTTCGCACTAAAGATTTGGAGGCATTACTTGTATGGGGAGAAAGTGGAGATCTTTACGGATCATAAAAGCCTCAAATATTTCTTCACTCAAAAGGAAGTCAACATGCGACAACGACGTTGGCTTGAACTGTTGAAATATTATGATCATACCATCCAATACCATCCTGGAAAAGCGAACGTGGTAGCAGACGCATTGAGTAGAAGATCATATGCAAGTACGAGTGCGATATTGTCAACACAAAGACCCATTTTGTGTGACTTGAAAAGGATGGAGATAGAGTTAAAGACTCCAGGGACCCATGTGATGATGACGAATATACGAGTAGAACCGACTTTAATTGATAAAGTTAAAGCTGCTCAAGCTACAGACCTGGAGCTGATGCGTATGAGGAAGAAAGTGCAAGAAGGTGCTATGCCAGAAGCAAGAATCGATGAAGAGGGAATACTTTGAGTCAACTCCGGACTTTATGTTCCTAACGACCCTGATTCAAAGTATAAAATCAAGATGGAGACGCATAACACACCATTTGTAATCCATCCTGGGAGTACCAAAATGTATCATGATATTCGTCATACATTTTGATGGAGCAATATGAAGAGAGAGAGAGAGCGCTGTTTATCTCAAGGTATCTAACTTGTCAACGAGTTAAAGCGGAGCATCAAGTACCAAAAGGTACGTTGCAACCACTTAAAATTTTAGAGTGGAACTGGGAGCACATTACCATGGATTTCGTTACTGGTCTTCCTAAGGTTTCTCAAGGAATAGATGCGATTTGGGTCATTATTGATAGATTGACCAAGTCTGCTCATTTCTTACCGATACGAGAAACTTATACACTTGAACGTCTTGCTCGTATGTACATAAACGAGATTGTAAGACTGCATGGTATGCCAATGTCTATAGTTTCTGATCGAGACCCAAGATTCACTTCACAATTTTGGGTTAGTTTGTAAATAGCTATGGGCACAGACTTACGATTTAGCTCGGCATATCATCCTCAGACGGACGGACATTCGGAGAGGACTATTCAAACTCTTTAATATCTATTAAGACTCTGTGTCCTTGATTTTAAGGGAAGTTGGGACAAGTTCTTACCATTAGTGGAGTTTTCCAACAACAACAGTTATCAAGCAAGTATTGGCATGGCTCCATTCGAAGCGTTGTATGGAAGAAAGTGTCGTTCTCCAGTATGTTGGGATGAGGTGGGCGAAGAAACGTTATTGGGACCGGAGTTGGTACATATGACTACGAAAAAGATTTAAACGATCTGACAATGAATAAAAACCTCACAAGATCGACAAAAGAGTTATGTTGATCTTCATCGAAAGGACGTGGAATTTGATATAGGAGATCATGTGTTATTACGAGTTGCTCCGTGGAAAGGAGTTACGAGATTTGGAAAGAGAGGAAAGCTCAATCCTCGATTCATCGGCCCATTTTTAATCCTCGATCGAGTAGGACTTGTGGCCTATAGACTCGCTTTGCCGCCAAGTATGTCTCGTGTTCATAACGTTTTTCACATATCCATGTTACGTAAATATGTGGAAGACCCGAACCACATTATTAAGTTAGAACCGGACGAAATAGCGGAAGATTTGACGTATGAAGAGGTTCCTGTTCAAATCTTGGATAAGAAGGAACATATTCTACGCTCCAAGGTTATACCTCAAGTCAAAGTTTTGTGGAGAAACCACGATGTTGAGGAAATGACTTGGGAGTTAGAATCTAAAATGAAATCAAAGTATCCTTAACTCTTCATCATACCAGGTACGTACCCTAATTTTGAGGGTAAAATTTCATAAGAATGGGAGGTTGTAAGACCCCAACTTTTATAAATAAAGATGAATTTTCTATAATATCATTTTTGAATATTATGGAGTAAATTTGATATAATGTTATAGTTGTGGGTAATATTTATAAATTTTGCAAAGTACGCAAGTTGTTATATAATATTCGATTGGTCGAGGAATATTCGTTTTAACAGGGAATATTCGTACAACGGCACAATCACTGGTGGATCCCACAACAGAATTATTGTCGGATTGAGAAAACGACAAAAATACTTTATGAAAATAACGGCGGAAGTTTTACCGTTAACTGTTGAAACACCCGGTGTTAAAAGTACAGTAATACGCGTAGCTGCACAGTAGCACACGGTTTTGATTATTGATGCTTACGTGAGAAGTCACTCAATTTTGTTCAATTATTGCTATAGTAATTGTTGCATAGTATCTCACGTTATTTGATTCAACTGTTGTCGATATTTTTTATATATTATTAAATCAATAATTGAGACGACAAAGTTGTTAATATTATTATTTACAATATTAACGATGTCTAGAAGTTCTGTCAAAGAGAGGTTTGGTCACCTAATTGCGCGCCAATAGGGAGAAATCCTTATTGGAAAGCCCCCTCTTTCCTGAGAACGACCTGGTCGATTAATATTGTGAATTATAATAATGATAATAAAAGTTATTAAAAATATTGAGGGATTTTTTTTATAAAGTATTTGTTATAAATTTGGGCGTATTACTTTCTCATTTTTCAAAATCGTCGGGAGGAAGTTATCTCAATTTTCTTATATATATATATATATATATATATATTCATGTTAGTGGCGTGTGGTGGAAGGAGTATTATGTGTGTGTAGATGAAAGTGAGTGGTAGGTGGTGTTTTATGTGGTGGTGGAGTTAATGGTGGTCCTGGTGGATTTTGGCAGGTTTTGGAATGATTTTTCAAGCTTGGTCATTATTGGCCAAACTTTTTAATCATGCAGTATTATTGATAGCTTGGTCAAGGCAAGGTGCATTCTAATTGGTCAAGGTTATTATAGTGGCATGTGTTCATGCTTCTCATTGGCTAGCACCTTGAAAATTAAAGAAAATATGGATACAATGGAACCGCGAAATTCGTCCGAATAATTACTGTTGCGTCCGTGAATATCCTTACACAGTGCCTTTTAATTCTTCTATAAATAGAAGCTCATTCCTTTATTATTTCTTACGAATTCACTGAAACTCTAGAGAGAGAAATTTTAGAGAAAATATAGAAAAGTATTCTACTACTTCCCTACTCTTATATTCAGTTTCTTTTACGGTAAGGGTATTATTTATTTTGTATTCATAAAGAGAACTTCTGTTATTCCATTCTTTATTATTTTGCTGGATTAATCAGTATACGCGGACTACCCTATACTTGGTGACATTCTTCTATTATTTTGTCTTTATTATTATTCTGTTAGAATATCCTGTCTGTGCGTTTTACGCCGGACCTGATTCCGTCTTTATTGTTATTCTGTTGGAATATCCTGTCTGTGCATTTTACGTCGGACCTGGTTCCGTCTTTATTATTATTCTGTTGGAATATCTTGTCTGTGCGTTTTACGCCGGACCTGGTTCCGTCTGTATTATTGATCTGTTGGAACATCCTGTCGGTGCGAATTTTGCCTGACCTGGCTCCCTTACTTATTAATCTGTTGGAATAACCTGTCTATGCGAAGTACCTCATGCATGGTGATTTCTTTTGTTATTCCATTCGTTATTATACTCTGTTGGTTAAAGTTTTGACTTCTATACTCCATTAAATTAGTGGAATATCCTTGATATTTGCGTTTCATCAAGTATCTTTTTATGGAAATATTCTTCTGAGCATTCTTTAATTTTACTCTACAAAACAGTATCATGTTGACAATTTGGACGTTATTAGTTCTTAGATAAATTAATTCTTGAACTTGTTTTATTGAATTCTTATATCATTGTCATCATCCTCATGTTTATATTATGTTGAAAGTTATATGTGGCCTGTAGTGCATAGATGGACTTGGTATGATTAAGACCAGGGATTATTCGGTATAATAATGACTGTAATGTTACAAATGATGTGGTAAAAGTCCTCATTGGCCCGTAGTGCATTGATGGACAGTTGTTGACATGATCATGACCATTAATTAATACACAAATATTCTTAGCCCGTAGTGCATGGATAATTGTGGTCGTGATACTAAAGAATATCCTTGGCCGTAGTGTAAGGGTGATTCGATGATATGGATTATTTATTAAGCTGAGTCTTAGCGATAAAAGTGATGAAAAACCTTTTAAATCATAAAAGATAGTAGATTTTATTCTCTACTTGACTCTTTTAATGGATTGCTTGTTCCGCTGCAGTTAAACTTGATATTTATTATATTTTATCAGTTTAACATTGTTGAAGACTAACGATAAATTATTCTGCATTATCTTAGTCATAATATTTCTTACTGGGCTAGTTGAGCTCACCCTTTCTTTCACTGTTCTCTTCAGGAAATGAGAACGTAGCTAGGACTAGTCGAGGAACAGAGTGATGGTCCTAGATGGTGCATTAGTAGTCCTCACTATTCTATGAAATAGTGTGATAATAATTGTAATGAGGACTCCATTGAGTTTGTATACTCTCTAGATGACAATATTTGTATTCAAACTCACAGCATATGTTTGGTCGTATTTTACACGGCTGTTGTATAATTAATTTGTATTTGAATTTTGTACCATGTATTTGGCAACTCAAGATGAGTGTTGTATACCTATTTTGGGGGTGTCACAGCGGAGATATGTGTTGAAGATAAAAAAACAATTTTTTGCTAAATTCACCATGGAGGCCAAACGAATCATAGAGCTATTTGGGTGATACATGCCTTTTTATTTATTTATTGAAGTCTCAATGACTTTGTGTTTATATATGTCCATCCTTATGGTGTATGTGCATGTGATCCTGTGACGTTAATGAATGTTATCAAACATTAATCTCTTAATGAGCTCTATAGTCCTTATGGATGGGATGTCATAGTCACAAGAGTATCCTTGATAGACTCACCTATATGAACGTGGAAGTGAGGTCAATTCCTATGAGATTTGGGCTAATTCTATAGCGTTCATGGCCATAATGTGCCGACTTATGAAGCTTGGTCCAGAATATCTTGAACACCATGTGTAAGATATGCCTAATACGAGAAGATTGATACACTAAGTGAAAGTTTAAAGTCAGAGCCACTTTCACAAAGTATGTTGTTCAAATCATCGACCTAATCATATTATTATATTTATATATTATTTATTTTACTAAAAATAAGTGGGGGAATGTTGATTATTTTGATAAAATAATTAGCAACTTGAGCTATTAATTATGTATTGATTATGCATTAGAGTTTTTTCAATTTTTTATGTTAAGCATTTTTTGGTGTTTATAATAGTTTTAAATACTATATTTTTAAATCAAATGGCGTTACAAATAAAAAGGGAGTTAGAAATAAAAGGGAGTTACATATCTATTAATTTAAAATCATGTTTTATTTATTTTTTAGCCGTTAAAAACATGTGAGTTTAAGTTTTTGTTGAGACTTTACTATATATATATACTGTCTCACGAATGTTTGATAATATATATATAGAACAAGGATCAAGTGCATACCCCTTATCTTACTCACTCGTGCTCACTTTTCTTTAGGCGACGGTTTCGGTCATACAACCGTCGTCTATACTTTTAGCGACGTTATATGTTGTTCGTCGCTAAAAGTATAGACGACGATTGTATAACCGAAACCGTCGCGTAAAGAGGAGTGAGCACGAGTGAGTAAGATAAGGGGTATGCACTTAATTCTTGCTTTATATATATATATATATAATTTCTGTTTGTGTCTGTATAATCCCCACGACGTGACCATCATTTGTTGCCTGCACGAGCTGAACAGCTCAATTGATCAAACCCCTCCACCCCGTCACATATTGATATATACATGTATATGTATGTATATGGAGGTAGTACGTACAGATTAATTATAACTACTTTATTGCCAACTCAGGGGGTGTGGAGTTACAGCTAAACATCACTACTACGTACATCTGACCCCTTAATCGACAGTCCATCCGTCCTAGTTGTTGTATTTTTACAAATTTATAAATAAATAAATAAATATAAACACCAACACATTCCTTCCCCACACCTTTATGTTCTGTTACAGCGGACGGTGTTTGCCCATATTATATTCTAGTTTTTCATCTATAAAACGTACGGATTAGAATTTATATGTTATTTTTTATTCCATAGTATATAGATGCTATGGATCGGTCTCCATATATATATATATATATATATAGGGAGCCCTTCCATAGCAATCGGTTGCTGTGAGAACTGTGCAACAACCCCTTTTTGGACCGTTGATAAATTGATCGCACGACTGAGATGAGTCTTAATATTTGATAAGCCGACACAGCTTGTACCGGCTTTTATTTTAATGTAAACACCCTACATGGTCAACATCTTGTCAGTACATTTAAAAGAAACGAATTTTTATTATTAAAAAAACACCAGCCGGCACAGCTTGTACCGGCTGTGTCTTTTTTTTTTAACGCATAACAGTACCTCCTATATATATATTACTGTGCTTTACGGCTGTTAAAAAAAAAAAAAACATAATCCAAACCGGCACAACCTCTTACGGCTTATACAAAAAAAAAAAAAAAAAAATCCAAACCGACACAACCTCTTACGGCTTGTAAAAAAAAAAAAAAAAAAATATCCAATCCAAACCGGCACTACCTCTTACGGCTTGCACAAAACTTATCGATATATATATATGTTTTGTTTCATGCATGCAAGTATGTACGTAGTCATAAGTCATATTGGTCAAGAAGTTATTATCCAATTGGGTTATCCGCCAGAAATATTTTTATAACAAATAGCAAATATTTTTATAACAAATAGCAAATATTTTATAACAAATATTTTATAACAAATAAAGAATATTTTATAACAAATAAAGAATATAAAATATTTTATATTCTTTATTTGTTATAAAATATTTTTATAACAAATAGCAAATAAAAATAGCAAATATTTTATATTCTTTATTTGTTATAAAATATTTTGTATTCTTTATTTGTTATAAAATATTCTTTATTTGTTATAAAATATTTGTTATAAAGCCGGTAGAGCCTCTTACGGTTTAGTTTTTTTTTTTTTTTTTTCCAGCCGTTAGAACTTGTCCCGGTTGGTACCTTTTTTTTAAAAAAAAAAATTTTCTGTACCGGCCGTAGGAAGCTCATACGGCTGTTATTAAAAAAATTATGTTATTCAAGCAACTCGCTGCTAAACAGACTCGAACACGCAACCTCAAACTCCAAATACACGTCATATGACCACCCGAGCACCACGGGCCTAGCTGTCAATATCAGCCAAGGAATTCTCTTTACATTAAAACTTCACCATCCCCCAAAAATCTAAATTGTTGCATTATTATTATTATAGTACGATTTATTATTATTAACAAGTCTATATAATACATATGGGGGTTTGATATTTAGAAATAAGTTAATATCTATATTTATTAAGCAATGATTATTAGAAATGATTTTATATATTAAGCAATGATTTTATTATTAAGAAATGATTTTATGCAATAATAAAACTAGTGAAGTATAATAATAATGTCACACTATCGAATTTATAAAAGTAGTGAAGTATTATTATAATAATAATAATGTGATTATCAATATTATAAGTACAGATTATACCAATACTAGTACTGCATAAATATATCAAAAGAAATAGTACATATTACATGTTCATTCATGCCGGTGTGTAGTACCAATCAACACCATTTTGTCTTGTTCCTATATGTACTATTTCATTCTTTTGATATATTTATGCAGTACTAGTATTGGTATAATCTGTACTTATAATATTGATAATCACATTATTATTATTATAATAATACTTCACTACTTTTATAAATTCGATAGTGTGACATTATTATTATACTTCACTAGTTTTATTATTGTATAAAATCATTTCTTAATAATAAAATCATTGCTTAATATATAAAATCATTTCTAATAATCATTGCTTAATAAATATAGATATTAACTTATTTCTAAATATCAAACCCCCATATGTATTATATAGACTTGTTAATAATAATAAATCGTACTATAATAATAATAATGCAACAATTTAGATTTTTGGGGGATGGTGAAGTTTTAATGTAAAGAGAATTCCTTGGCTGATATTGACAGCTAGGCCCGTGGTGCTCGGGTGGTCATATGACGTGTGTTTGGAGTTTGAGGTTGCGTGTTCGAGTTTGTTTAGCAGCGAGTTGCTTGAATAACATAATTTTTTTAATTTTTTTAATAACAGCCGTATGAGCTTCCTACGACCGGTACAGAAAAAAAAAAATTTTAAAAAAAAGGTACCAACCGGGACAAGTTCTAACGGCTGGAAAAAAAAAAAAAAAAAACTAAACCGTAAGAGGCTCTACCGGCTTTATAACAAATATTTTATAACAAATAAAGAATATTTTATAACAAATAAAGAATACAAAATATTTTATAACAAATAAAGAATATAAAATATTTGCTATTTTTATTTGCTATTTGTTATAAAAATATTTTATAACAAATAAAGAATATAAAATATTTTATATTCTTTATTTGTTATAAAATATTCTTTATTTGTTATAAAATATTTGTTATAAAATATTTGCTATTTGTTATAAAAATATTTGCTATTTGTTATAAAAATATTTCTGGCGGATAACCCAATTGGATAATAACTTCTTGACCAATATGACTTATGACTACGTACATACTTGCATGCATGAAACAAAACATATATATATATCGATAAGTTTTGTGCAAGCCGTAAGAGGTAGTGCCGGTTTGGATTGGATATTTTTTTTTTTTTTTTTATTTTTTTTGTACAAGCCGTAAGAGGTTGTGTCAGTTTGGATTTTTTTTTTTTTTTTTTGTATAAGCCGTAAGAGGTTGTGCCGGTTTGGATTATGTTTTTTTTTTTTTTTAACAGCCGTAAAGCACAGTAATATATATATAGGAGGTACTGTTATGCGTTAAAAAAAAAAGACACAGCCGGTACAAGTTGTGCCGGCTGGTGTTTTTTTAATAATAAAAATTCGTTTCTTTTAAATGTACTGACAAGATGTTGACCATGTAGGGTGTTTATATTAAAATAAAAGCAGGTACAAGCTGTGTCGGCTTATCAAATATTAAGACTCATCTCAGTCGTGCGATCAATTTATCAACGGTCCAAAAAGGGGTTGTTGCACAGTTCTCACAGCAACCGGTTGCTATGGAAGGGCTCCCATATATATTTTTTTTAAATTTCTCGCTCACTCAATAAATCATCTGGACCGTCCAAAGTTTGGGATAAATCACACCGTCCATACATCTATCTATCTAATAAAATACAAATGATTTTAAATTTCTCGCTCACTCAATAAATCATCTGGATCGTTCAAAGTTTGAGATAAACCTCGCTGTTCATATAGTGCCGGAGGCACGGGACCGAGCTAGTATATATATATATATATATATATATATATATATATATATATATAGAGTCCGGATCAGGTCCGGACTCCCGGATTTTGTTAAAATCCGGATTTTTTTTTTTTTACTTTTTTTTTTGAAACAACTTAAAAAAAAATTTATGGAATTGGAATTTTTACATTATACAGTGTTTTGGGCGTGATTTGAATGCCTATAACAAAACATGTCTGTACAGTCTAGGCAGACTGTACATACATTGGTTGGTGTAGGTATTAAAAAACACACCCAAAACACTGTATTATTGAAAAATTTCAGTTCCATAATTTTTATTTTATTTTTTAGTTGTTCTACAAAAAAAAAAAAAAATAGGGTCCTTATTTTGATCCAGTATATATATATATATGGATTCCATCCACAACAACCGGTTGTTGGGGAACAACCCCTTTTGGCCCAGTCGCTACAACCTGTACCGGCCTTAGACAAATTTTTTTTTTATAAGCCGCTACAGGTCATAGCGGCTGGGCCAAAATAAATTGCTCCCAACAACCGGTTGCTATGGATGGAGACCCATATATATATATATATATATATATATATATATATATATATATATATATAGAGAGAGAGAGAGAGAGAGAAAAGGCCATAAGGGTGCATGGAAAATCCCAAACACCACTTTTGTTTGTTTTGTAATTTATCTGAAAACAACATGTTAGTTACCATTAGGAATAACATAGACTAAAAGGTTCTGTTTGTTTATATCTGATTGCTTTTAGTGGATTGTCTTTTATTCGCTAAGAGGCATGATGCTATTTGTTTTTTGTTTTGTTACATCTGAATGTCTCTTAATCGGTAAGGCAGAAAATGAAATCTTAATAATTAAGAGGTAACTCTTAATGAAATTTTTTTGATAATTTTTTTTATATAAATATATTCAACAATATTATGCACTCATTTTTTTTAAATTGAATATTTAAAATTATTAAATAAAATTTTACCATTTAAAATGGTAAAATAGTGTCACTAAGAGACAATTTACTTTTTAGTTATCAAACAATTTTTTAAATTCAGACCTCATAACCATTCAGATGATCTAATTTATTAAGACATCATAATCATTCAGATCTTAATTCTCAAGTTTATCAAACATAACCTAATATTTATATCCGACTTGGCCAAGTTTATTTTGAATAAATAAATGATTTATATTTGTAATAAAAAGTTGTACTTTTTCACATTAATTAATTGTATTATTAAAGTTACAAAGTAATTCTGTGTTGCACTCATGTAATTTATTCCTATATTGAACTTGACCAACTTTATCCATGATATATATATATATATATATATATATATATATATATATATATATATATATATATATATATATATCATGGATAAAGGCCGGATCCTGTCCGGATTTTCGGACAGGTTTAAAATTCGGACCTTTTTTTTTTTGCTTTTTTTTTGAAACAACTAAAAAAAAATTATGAAATTGAAATTTTTACATAATACAGTGTTTTGGGCGTGATTTGGATGCCTATAACAAAATATGTCTGTACAGTCTGGGCAGATTGTACATACATTGGTTGGTGTAGGTATTAAAAACACACCCAAAACACTGTATTATGAAAAAATTTCAGTTCCATAATTTTTTTTTAGTTGTTCTACAAAAAAAAAAAAAAATTGGGTCCGGATTTTCTCCCGTCCGGGAGGTCCGGACCTGATCATATATATATATATATATATATATATATATATATATATATATATAGGAATTCCATCCACAGCAACCGGTTGTTGGGGAGCAACCTTTTTTCGCCCAGCTGCTACAACCTGTACAGTAAGAGATCCCTTACTTTCTTAAAATGAAGGACTTTTTTTTGTTTTTTTTTGTTTTTTTTAAAACAACTAAAAAAAGTTTAATATTTTATGGAACTGAAATTTTTTCATAATACAATGTTTTGGGCGTGTTTTGAATACATATACCAAAAAATGGTGGTACAGTCTGCCCAGACTGTACATACATATTTTGTTATACGTACCCAAATCACACCCAAAACACTGTATTATGAAAAAATTTCAGTTCCATAAAATATTAAACTTTTTTTTAGTTGTTTTAAAAAAAAAGCAAAAAAAAAAAGTCCCTTATTTTAAGAAAGTAAGAAATCCCTTACCTGATCCTAACCCTATATATATATATATATATATATATATATATATATATATATATATATATTGCACACTAATTAATTCATTCTCTATTTCATTCTTGTAATTCTCCAATGTAAAAATTAAAATTCAATTGCGAATCTTAACAAACTTCTGTTTAATTATTTTTCAAAAAATTATATTATTATGTACATTTCAATCCTCTATATGAGTTTAGGAAAAATTAAGCGAAGAAATGGTTAGTAGCAAAACTAGAGAAAATCTATGAAAAAACTTGTTTAATTAGGTTATGTTAATTATTAATCTGATAATCATACCTAAGTATTCCCCTTCGTTTCAAATTAAATGTTTAATTTTGATTTTTTTATACTGTTTTAAAAATTAATAAATAAGTATATATATATATATTACAAATTAGAATTAATAGTAAATTTTGTATAATTTTTTTTATGATCTCTTCACATATACTTCGTAGTTAAGAATGGTACAAAAATTAGCTTATAAAATGATAATTTGATCACATAAAAAATATTCAAAATTGAATATTTAATTTGGAACGAGGGAGAATATGCTAAGATGTAGGTGTGAAAATAATTCCGAGCCAAGACAATACTTATTCAGATTCTACTCAATTTTTTTAAGGTACTCGGATTTGTACTGATTCGAATAAAATTTTGTAAATCTTTGGTCAGATTCAAATTCGACTCGTTTTTATTATACTCGAATTCGATTCTACTCATTTTTTAATCAAACCACTCGCGAGCATTCAAGACATACACGAATTTGAACCGGATCATTTATATTATGATAATATATATATATATATATATATATATATATATATATTTATATGGGATTCCATTCACAGCAACCGGTTGTTGGGGAGCAATCCCTTTTGGCCCAGCCGCTACAACCTGTTGCGGTTTGTTACTTAATTTTTTTTTTATAAACCGCTACAGGTTGTAGCGGCTGGACCAAAAGGGGTTGCTCCCAACAACCGGTTGCTGTGGATGGAGACCCTATATATATATATATATATATATATATATATATATATATATATATAATTAACTCAAGTAGTTCTAATAATTAAAATTTGAACACTTCAAATTAGATCTCTAGCCTTGTAAAAAAATTAATGAGATGATATTATGAAACAATTAATGAACTACTTCTAATTCTAAAAGTATGTGGTGAATTTAATTGCTAAATATTATATGTTAAATAAATCGAATATACTCGATATTGTATATGAATAAAAATCAACAAACTTGTATCGAATTTATATCAGTGAGATAAGGAAAATTCGATACTTTATATGAGTGAACAAAATTAGACTAGGTGGGGGCGTGGGCGTTAAAAGATCGAATCCAGTTATTATGGAATTAACTTCATGGTAAATTGGTCATGTAACCAATACAGTACTGACACGTATACAGAGAGATCACCTCCCACTTGCGTGTTAATCAATTGACCAAAATTAACTTTCATTTTTTACCACTCCCTAAAAAATCAAAGCTGAGAATTAAGACGATTAGAGCACCAAGAATATGATAATGAAGTGGATTCATTCAATCAACTCCATCCTAAGATTATGGCTGCCCAATCAAGCACCATCCACAGATCTTACATTATAAATATATTCTCTTAGATTATATAAAAATATAAATACATGATTCTAATAATTAAATCTTGATATATTTAAGCTTGTTTTAGATATTTAAATATTCGGAAATTCTATAGGGATTTGTTTCTTAATTATAGAGGTTAGATGTACGTTGATATTATTAAGAGCAAATATACTTTTAATAATATTTCTTTGGAATTGTAATAGCAATACTAAACAATTTAAACGAAAATTATTATTCTAATAAAATAATTTTTAGTATGACAATTTCAATCGTCTAAATATAATTAGAAAAATCATACACATATTGTACATCAATTTTAATTTTAAATATTGTATTTCTTCAAATATCAAATATTAATAATTACCCGTGTGTGTCTGAAGGCACGACATAACCAATTAATTTTTCTCTCTCCGTTTCAATAATTCTACTTTCATTTCTTTTCTCTCATCATTCCTCTCCCCACCACCTTTTCTGCCCAAATCAATTAGAATGAATTTAAACAGTTCTTGTGTTTTCCCGCCCAAATCAATTAAAATAAATCTGATCCGTTCTTGTATTTTCTCGATCAAATTCAAAATGGATTCTATCTCATTAATATTAATATTGAGATTAAAAGTTTCACCTTCGATTATCACAATTATTTTGTATATATTTATTTTTAATATAATTTTTTTTATTGTGAGATTTTTTTTTTAATGTAAGCCTATTATTTTTAATATAATTATTTATATTTGTAAAGTACTTAGCATTTAATAAAATATTACAAATAATTTGTAACTCTGATTCAGCGCTCAACTGGAACAATGTCACGCGGACGACATGTGGGTCCACGTGATCAACAGAGTTAGGGACACTGAGGCTCATTTGACTTTGACTGTTTTACAGACTTTATAATCCAGATTCCATAATATTGAATACGGCAAAGGGTCAAAAATGTCTTTGATATTTATTTCGATGTCCCACTTGCATCTTAAATTAATTTTTTTTTTCAAAAGTACTCTTAACGTTATATTTTTTGGGTCGCCGTGCCCCTGCCGTTAACAAAAGACAAACGGAGTTAAAATGTGATGACGTGACAGACTTAAATATAAAATATATTCTAAATAAAATAATATATATCATTTAATCAAAACAAAAAAAAATACAAAAATTCAAAATAAAAAAGCATAACATATTTACATCATTTAATCAAAATAATAAAATTCAAATTATTTTGTTAACTACTCAAAAAAACTAATTAAATAAAATAAGTTGTATAACATATTTACATCATTTAATCAAAATAATAAAATTTAAAACATAACATATTTACATCAAATACTAATTATAAAAAAAAACTAAAATACAAGTTAAAAAAAAAACTAAAATACTAAAAAAATCAAATTAAAAAAATACTAAAAATTCAAATTATTTTGTTAATTAATCAAAACAACAAAAATTCAAATTATATCATTAAAATACTAAAATCATAATTGTGACGCCTCCAAAATTAGGTATACATCACCCATCTTGAGTCGCTATATACATGGTACAGAATACAAATACAACCTAATAATACAATTGTCGTGTAAAATACGACAGAACATAAGCTGAGAGATTGAATACAAATATTGTCTACTAGAGAGTATACAAACTCAAAAGGAGTCATCATTACAATATTATCACACTATTTCACAGAATAGTGAGGACTACTAATGCACCATCTAGGACTATCACTCCATTCCCCGACTAGTCCCAGCTACGTTCTCATTTCCTGAAGAGAACAATGAAAGAAATGGTGAGCTCAACTAGCCCAGTAAAAAATATTATGACTAAGATACTGCAGAATAAATTATCGTTAGCCTTAAATAGTGTTAAACTGATACAATATAACAAACATTAAGTTTAACTACAGCGGAACAAGCAATCCATTAGAAGAGTTAAGTAGAGAATAAAATCTACTATTTTTTATGATTTAAAAGGTTTTTCATGACTTTTATCGCTGAGACTCAACTTAATAAATAATCCACATCATCGAATCATCCATGCACTACGGCCAAGGATATTATTTAGTATCACGACTACAAATTATCCATGCACTACGACTTAAGATAATCATGTTTTCATCAACGGTCCTGATCATGCCATAAAACAATTCATCTTTGCACTACGGCTAAAGAGAATCCATAGCCATAATCATACCAAAAAACTGTCCATCAATGCACTATGGGCCAATGAGGATTTTTTTTTCACATCATTTGTAACATTACGGTCATGATTATACCGAATAATCCTTGGTCATAATCATACCAAGTCCATCTACGCACTACAGGCCACAGATGACTTTTTCCACATCATTTGTAACATTACGGTCATGATTATACCTAATAATCCCTGGTCATAATCATACCAAGTCCATCTATGCACTACAGGCCATAGATGGCTTTCAACATAATATAAACATGAGGATGATGACAATGATATAAAAATTCAATAAAACAAGTTCAAGAACTAATTTATCCAGGAACTAATAACGTCCAAATTGTCAACATCATACTTCTTGTAGAGTAAAATTCAAGAATGCTCAGAAGAATATTTCCATGAAAAGATACTAGATGAAGCGTAAATATCAAGGATATTCCACTAATTTCATGGAGTATAGAAGTCAAAACTTTAACCAACTGAGTATAATAAAGAATGAAATAACAAAATAAATCATCATGCATGCGGTACTTCGCATAGACAGGTTATTCTAACAGAATAATAATAACAAAACCAGGTCAGGCGAAATTCGCACCGACAGGATGTTCCAACAGAATAATAAAGAATGGAATCACAACAGAAATCACCATGCATGCGGTACTTTGCATAGACAGGTTATTCCAACATGATAATAAAAAATGGAATAAGGGAAGAATTTCACCATGCGTGCGTAACACGCAACGACAGGTTATTCCCAACAAAATAATAAATAATGGAACCATGTCCGGTGTAAACGCACAGACAGGATATTCCGACAGAATAATAATTAATGGAACCAGGTCCGGCGTAAACGCACAGACAAGATATTCCGACAGAATAATAATTAATGGAACCAGGTCCGGCGTAAACGCACAGACAGGATATTTCGACAGAATAATAAAGAACGGAATATTAGAAGAATTTCACCATGTATGCAGTACTTCGCATAAACAGGTTATTCCAACATAATAATAAAGAATGGAATAACAAAAGAATTTCACCAAGTATAGGGTATCCCGTGTATACAGGTTATTCCAACAGAATAATAAAGAATGGAATAACAGAAGAATTTCATCAAATATAGGGTATCCCACATATACATGTTATTCCAACAGAATAATAAAGAATGGAATAACAGAAGTTCTCTTCATTAATAAGAAAGAAAGAAAACCCCTTACGAGTACAACAAATAATATCTCCTACCTTAGAAAGAAGAGTACTGGATATAGAAGTAGTGAAGTAGCAGAACACTTTTCTTCTTTCTCTCTATAGTTTCTCTCTCTAGAGTTTCAGTGAATTCGTAAGAAATAATGAATGAATGGGCTTCTATTTATAGAAAAATGGACTGCATAGTAACTAACTCATGAACGGTTCAGATTGATTTAATTTAATCTGACGGTCCATATTTAAAGCAAAATCTTTTAAATAAAATATAATATATTCTATTTATAATCTAATAAAACGAATAACTTTATAAAAGATTTTACTATGCAAACATTTTGCAGGCACTATGCAAACACTATGCATAATAAAATATAATATATTCTAATTATTGTCTAATAAAACAGATAACTTTATAAAAGTATTCTGTTTTATATAAAAAAATTTACTATACAAAATATTATGCAGGCACTATGCAGACACTATGCAACACTATGCATAATAAAATATAATATATTTTATTTATAGAATAACTTTATAAAAGTATTATATTTTATATAAAAAGATTTTACTATACAAAATACTATGCAAACACTATACATAATAGAATATAATATATTCTATTTATAGAATAATTTTATAAAAGTATTATGTTTTATTACATTAATAATACTAATAAAACAAAGCTGAGTGACTTATCACATAAGCATCAATAATCAATACCGTGTGCTACTATGCAACCACGCGTATTAATGTACTTTTACTACCGAGTAGTTCAACAGTATTAACAGTAAAACTTCCGCCGTTATTTTCATAAAATATTTTTGTCGTTTTCTCAATCAGACAATAATTTTGTTGTGGGGTCCACCAATGATTGTGTCGTTGCACGAATATTCCCTGATAAAAAAATTCCCCGACCAATCGAATATAATATGACAACTTGCATATTTTGCAAAATTTATAAATATTACCCATAACTATAACATTATCTCAAATCCACATCATAATATTAAAAAAAATATTTCGAAAAAATTAAATCTTTATTCATAAAATCTGGGGTCTCACAATCTCTCCTCCTTATGAAATTTCACCCTCGAAATTTACGTACGTACCTGGTATGTCGAAGAGGTGAGGATACCTTGACTTCACTTCAAATTCTAACTCTTGAGGTATAACCTTTATGTGTCGAATATGATCCTTCTTATCCAAGATGTTAACATGTATCTCCTCATACGTTAAATCTTCTGCTATCTCGTCCGGTTCTAAATTAATAATGTGGTTCAGGTCATCCACATATTTACGTAACATCGATACGTTAAAAATGTTATGAATACGCGACATACTTGGCAGTAAAACGAGTCTATAGGCCACAGTTCCTTCTTCATCGAGGATTTCAAATGGACCAATTAAATCGAGGGTTGAGATTTTCTCTCTTCGTCGATTCTTGCTTCTAGAATAACTCCCTCTTGAACCTTCTTCTTCACATTTATCAGCTCCGGGTGTGTAGCTTGAGCGGCTTTAACTTTATCGATTAAAGTCGATTCTACTCGTATATTCGTTATCTTCACTTGGGTCCCTAGAGTCTTTAACTCTATCTTCATCACTTGTAAGTTTTACGAAATGAGTCTTTGTGTTAACAACATCGCACTCGTAAACGCATCCGATCTTCTACTCAACACGTCAGCTACCACATTCGTTTTCCCACAATGGTATTGAATAATACGATCGTAATCTTCAACAGATCGAGTCAACGTCTTTGGCACGTTATACGTTCATTTTAGTTGAAGAAATATTTGAGGGTTTAAGAAATGGCTTTTGTATTGGGGTCAATACAAAATTCGATTTCACGCTTTAGGGGTAGGCTAAGAAGACTTCAAGAATACGTCAGGAAATTTATTAACAATAGAAATATCATTCAAAGTTGTGACCCTCATCAAAGACTTGGATAGTATGTCACATTGATACCTATCAACTTTCCATCGTCATTCATGACGTCGCCTATAGAAAGTCTGGCTTCGGTGCATTCGACTCAAGGAAGTCAACAATGAAAGGACCGGGGCTCTTTACTTATGGCTTGATATGACAATGATTGACTTTAGTGATTTGGTTGCTTGAATTCGCATAACAGTTTGGTTAGGAATATGAAAACTGACAACCTTACGAATAGCATGGTGAGTAGTTAACCAATCGATTCCTAAAATCGCATCAAAGGAAAGTATTTTCAAAGAGATAAGATTGACAGGTAACGTGAAAAGTGTCAATTTGAATTAAACAAGATTTATAAATAGTGGATGTAACGAAGGTTTCTACTAACAAATTTTCAACCAATAAGTCAAAGTCTAACTTCTCCGGAGTTAAATTTAAACGTTGAGCGCAAGCAAGAAAGATAAAAGAATAGGTAGAATCGGTATCTAATAAGGTATAGACTTCGCAAGAGCTTATGATTAACTTACCCGTAATAACCTCGTTCGGGTTCCTTGATAAACACTTTCAGTTAAACTACCAGCTTTGACTTGTCTGAGACATCTTTTGGCATCATTATCCCAGCTGGACTTGACTTCACTTCACGACAAAATCGAGCTAGGTGACATTCTCTTCTTGAAATTTTCACTTCTATTATCTTGGTCATGATTACCACCGAAGTGGTTACCATTCTTGGCATGATAATTTCCCCCGCGATGATTATCATTGTTCCGATGGCCGTTGCCACCGGTATGATTATTATCGTGTTGTTGGTCGTTACCTTTTGGTTGAGCTGACTCAACGGTCTTATGTGCTTCATTGTTTATCTTAACATTTTCGGATGCCATTTTCAAATACTGCCACAAAACAAGGGTTAATTAATATATCACATATTATCCCTATACTCTGACCGACCAATTAAATACCAAATAAACTTAGGCAGGTCATACTAGCGAATGAATTCCCCGTCTCTCCCCTCCTAGTTCTAGTCTCACATCTTAGCCAGGGATCATATCCCTAAGCTTTGATACCAACTGTGACGCCACCAAAATTAGGTATACATCACCCATCTTGGGTCGCTAGATACATGGTACAGAATACAAATACAACCTAATAATACAATTGTCGTGTAAAATACGACAGAACATAAGCTGGGAGTTCGAATACAAATATTGTCTACTAGAGAGTATACAAACTCAAAAGGAGTCCTCATTACAATATTATCACACTATTTCACAGAATAGTGAGGACTATTAATGCACTATCTAGGACCATCACTCTGTTTCCCGACTAGTCCCAGCTACATTCTCATTTCCTGAAGAGAACAATGAAAGAAAGGGTGAGCTCAACTAGCCCAGTAAAAAATATTATGACAAAGATAATGCAGAATAAATTATCATTAGCCTTAAATAGTGTTAAACTGATACAATTTAACAAACATCAAGTTTAACTGCAGCGGAACAAGCAATCCATTAGAAGAGTCAAGTAGAGAATAAAATCTACTATCTTTTATGATTTAAAAGGTTTTTCATGACTTTTATCGCTGAGATTCAGCTTAATAAATAATCCACATCATCGAATCACCCCTGCACTACGACCAAGGATATTCTTTAGTATCACGACCGCGAATTATGGATGCACTACGGCTTAAGATAATCTTGTTTTCATCAACGGTCCTGATCATACCATAAAATAATTCATCTTTGCACTACGACCAAAGAGAATCCATAGCCATAATCATACCAAAAACTGTCCATCAATACACTACGGGCCAATGAGGATTTTTTTCCACATCATTTGTAACATTACGATCATGATTATACCGAATAATCCCTGGTCATAATCATACCAAGTCCATCTATGCACTACAGGCCACAGATGACTTTTTCCACATCATTTGTAACATTACGGTCATGATTATACCTAATAATCCCTGGCCATAATCATACCAAGTCCATTTATGCACTACAGGCCACAGATGACTTTCAACATAATATAAACATGAGGATGATGACAATGATATTAAAATTCAATAAAATAAGTTCAAGAATTAATTTATCTAGGAACTAATAATGTCCAAATTGTTAACATGATACTTCTTGTAGAGTAAAATTCAAGAATGCTCAGAAGAATATTTTAATGAAAAGATACTGGATGAAGCATAAATATCAAGGATATTCCACTAATTTCATGGAGTATAGAAGTCAAAACTTTAACCAACTGAGTATAATAAAGAATGAAATAACAAAAGAAATCACCATGCATGCGGTACTTCGCATAGACAGGTTATTCTAACAGAATAATAATAACGGAACCAGGTCAGTCGAAATTCGCACCGACAGGATGTTCCAACAGAATAATAAAGAATGGAATCACAACAGAAATCACCATGCATGCGGTACTTTGCATAGACAGGTTATTGCAACATGATAATAAAAAATGGAATAAGGGAAGAATTTCACCATGAGTACGTAACACGCAACGACAGGTTATTCCCAACAGAATAATAAATAATGGAACCAGGTCCGGCGTAAACGCACAGACATGATATTCTGACAGAATAATAATTAATGGAACCAGGTCCGGCGTAAATGCACAGACAGGATATTCCGACAGAATAATAAAGAACGAAATATTAGAAGAATTTCACCATGTATGCAGTACTTCGCATAAACAGGTTATTCCAACATAATAATAAAGAATGGAATAACAAAAGAATTTCACCAAGTATAGGGTATCCCGTGTATATAGGTTATTCCAACATAATAATAAAGAATGGAATAACAGAAGAATTTCACCAAGTATAGGGTATCCCACATATACAGGTTATTCCAACAGAATAATAAAGAATGGAATAACAGAAGTTCTCTTCATTAATAAGAAAGAAAGAATACCCCTTACGAGTACAACAAATAATATCCCCTACCTTAGAAAAAAGAGTACTGGATATAGAAGTAGTGAAGTAGCAGAACACTTTTCTTCTTTCTCTCTATAGTTTCTCTCTCTAGAGTTTCAGTGAATTTGTAAGAAATAATGAATGAATGGACTTCTATTTATAGAAAAATTGATTGCATAGTAACTAACTCATGAACGGTTCAGATTGATTTAATTTAATCTGACGGTCCATATTTAAAGCAAAATCTTTTAAATAAAATATAATATATTCTATTTATAATCTAATAAAACGAATAACTTTATAAAAAATTTTACAATACAAATACTCTGCAGGAACTATGCAAACACCATGCATAATAAAATATAATATATTCTTATTATTGTCTAATAAAACAGATAACTTTATAAAAGTATTCTGTTTTACATAAAAAGATTTTACTATGCAAAACACTATGCAGACACTATGCATAATAAAATATAATATATTCTATTTATAGAATAACTTTATAAAAGTATTCTGTTTTATATAAAAAGATTTTACTATGCAAAATACTATGCAGACACTATGCATAATAGAATATAATAGATTCTATTTATAGAATAACTTTATAAAAGTATTCTGTTTTATTACATTAATAATACTAATAAAACAAAACTGAGTGACTTATCACGTAAGCATCAATAATCAATACCGTGTGCTACTATGCAACCACATGTATTACTGTACTTTTACTACCGAGTAGTTCAACAGTATTAACGGTAAAACTTCCGCCGTTATTTTCATAAAATATTTTTGTCGTTTTTTCAATCAGACAATAATTTCGTTGTGGGGTCCACCAATGATTGTGCCGTTGCACGAATATTCCCTGATAAAAAAAATTCTCGACCAATCGAATATAATATGACAACTTGCATACTTTGCAAAATTTATAAATATTACACATAACTATAACATTATCTCAAATCCACACCATAATATTAAAAACAAATATTTCGAAAAAAATAAATCTTTATTCATAAAATCTGGGGTCTCACAATAATACTAAATACTAATTGATATAAAAATTTTAAATTACTAAAATCATAATACTAAATAATATTCTGTTCAATACACATATATTTTAAATTTTAACATACAATAATATGTAACGCACAAATTTAATAAAAAATTATAATTATTATTATCATTATTATTTGGCAGCAAGACCCATGATAATTATGAAAAAGAGATGTACAAAGTGGGTATAATAAAGTTGATTTTTAAAATATGAATGAATATGATTAAAATGTAGTTGTAATTAGGAGCCAAAAGGAGCCCTATGAGGAATGCCTTTTCTTCTCCTGACAGTAGTAGAGTTAGGCAGTGGGGGAGGCGTGGGCGAGTATATGTCTTGTTGTAAGTATTAAAATTTAAAATATTATTTAGTATTATAATTTTAGTAATTTAATAATTTGATTATTTTTTAGTATTTTAGTATTTTTTTAATTAGTATTTTAGTATTTTTTTTAATTAGTATTTGTTGTAAATATGTTATGTTTTGAATTTTAGTATTTTGATTAAATTATGTAAATATGTTATACAACTTATTTTATTTAATTAGTTGTTTTGATTAGTTAACAAAATAATTTAAATTTTATTATTTTGATTAAATGATGTAAATATGTTATGCTTTTTTTATTTTTTATTTTAGTATTTTTTGTTTTGATTAAATGATATATATTGTTTTATTTAGAATATATTTTATATTTAAGCCTGCCACGTCATCATATTTTAACCCCGTTTGTCTTTTGTTAACGGCAGGGGCACGAGCGACCCAAAAAATGTAACGTTAAGGGTACTTTTGGAAGAAAAAATTAATTTAGGGTGTAAGTGGGACATCGGGGTAAACATCAGAGACTTTTTTGACCCTTTGCCCATATTGAATATGGTCTGCCAGAACTATCTAATTTTTCAATTTTGTGAAATTATTATACATGTAAGAAAGTATTATTAAATTAAATGGAATGTTAACATATCAAAAAATAATGGACTAAATACATTTATGTCTCTCGAAATATGACTTATTTTATACTTATAATCCTAATGTTTAAAATTTTACATTAGCATACTTCAAGTACACTTAAGTAAACAATAATAATCCTAAAAACCATTTCGGCCAAAAAAATATGCCCGAATGTTGACGTGATACTGAAAATACTATTTAATACGGTTTAAATTTATATACTATTACAATATACTGAACTAATTAGTTAATACAAGAGAAATACAAGGAAGGAGGTTTACTTTATTCACTTTGACATATATGGCTGAAGCACGCTTTTGAAAATAGAGTTCGGTAAAAGCTAGGGTTGGGTTGGCCCTCACAATTGAACGATCGACAACAATAGTGTCAAATTGGAGACAATTTGTGGCTTGCAGAGCTCTTAAGTAGGTGTTCGAGGTTTAAAATCAATATTTAAGAGGTTGCAATGGTATGGGTCGTGCGAAATCGAGATTTAGGAGGTAGACGAACTCCAAAATATGGAGTTAAAGCAATTTTTTTGACATGGATACTTTTACTTTTATAGTAGTTGGGAAAGTTATGATATACGTTTGTGTATATAAATATCAATTAGTAATGATTGTTGAAAAAATGATTGTGCAATTCTCGTCTTTATTTCTTCATTCTTTAACAATTGTGTGGTCCTTTCTTTGGGTCCCAAAATATTCTTTATGTCCTTTTTGTTTTTTAACTGATTTTGCTTAGAAGTAGTGTTAAATAATTAGGCTTTTTTTATGGGTGTATTTATTATGATTTTGTTAACTGCATCTTTGCATGATGATATCTTATTTACTATAAGAATGCAGTATGCTGATGAGTTTATTGATGAGGGGGTATGAGGGGTAGATATCAGTATTTTTACTATTGTGAGATTAGTCAGTTAACCCCAAAAGAGTTGGGTACTATGGCAATGGAGGTTAATTAGTCTTTGTGGGTTATTATCATACTACCAATTTAGTACAGTTGGGGGATACAAGGAACTGAACTCAATTGATGATATTAGGCAGTTGAAGCCATTTATTCTGAAGTCTAGAGAGGTGGATATAGTAGTGATAAGTCACCCGCCCTTACAAATCCAATCTCCATTGAAGATATTTGATAATGAGGAGGAAGACAACTAGGTTCCTGATAATGAATAAGGTTTCCACTGTGACATTGGTGGTGATGAGGAAGACATCTACCTTAGTGAACGATCGACAACAATAGTGTCAAATTGGAGACAATTTGTGGCTTGCAGAGCTCTTAAGTAGGTGTTCGAGGTTTAAAATCAATATTTAAGAGGTTGCAATGGTATGGGTCGTGCGAAATCGAGATTTGGGAGGTAGACGAACTCCAAAATATGGAGTTAAAGCAATTTTTTTGACATGGATAATTTTACGTTTATGGTAGTTGGGAAAGTTATGATATACGTTTGTGTATATAAATATCAGTTAGTAATGATTGTTGAAAAAATGATTGTGTAATTCTCGTCTTTATTTATTCATTCTTTAACAATTGTGTGGTCCCTTCTTTGGGTCCCAAAATATTCTTTATGTCCTTTTTGTTTTTTAACTGATTTTGCTTTGAAGTAGTGTTAAATAATTAGGCTTTTTTGTTATTGGTGTATTTATTATGATTTTGTTAACTGCATCTTTGCATGATGATATCTTATTTACTATAAGAATGCAGTATGCTGATGAGTTTATTGATGAGGGGGTATGAGGGGTAGATATCAGTATTTTTACTATTGTGAGATTAGTCAGTTAACCCCAAAAGAGTTGGGTACTATGGCAATGGAGGTTAATTAGTCTTTGTGGGTTATTATCATACTACCAATTTAGTACAGTTGGGGGATACAAGGAACTGAACTCAATTGATGATATTAGGCAGTTGAAGCCATTTATTCTGAAGTCTAGAGAGGTGGATATAGTAGTGATAAGTCACCCGCCCTTACAAATCCAATCTCCATTGAAGATATTTGATAATGAGGAGGAAGACAACTAGGTTCCTGATAATGAATAAGGTTTCCACTGTGACATTGGTGGTGATGAGGAAGACATCTACCTTAGTGAACGATCGACAACAATAGTGTCAAATTGGAGACAATTTGTGGCTTGCAGAGCTCTTAAGTAGGTGTTCGAGGTTTAAAATCAATATTTAAGAGGTTGCAATGGTATGGGTCGTGCGAAATCGAGATTTGGGAGGTAGACGAACTCCAAAATATGGAGTTAAAGCAATTTTTTTGACATGGATAATTTTACGTTTATGGTAGTTGGGAAAGTTATGATATACGTTTGTGTATATAAATATCAGTTAGTAATGATTGTCGAAAAAATGATTGTGTAATTCTCGTCTTTATTTATTCATTCTTTAACAATTGTGTGGTCCCTTCTTTGGGTCCCAAAATATTCTTTATGTCCTTTTTGTTTTTTAACTGATTTTGCTTTGAAGTAGTGTTAAATAATTAGGCTTTTTTGTTATTGGTGTATTTATTATGATTTTGTTAACTGCATCTTTGCATGATGATATCTTATTTACTATAAGAATACAGTATGAAGATGAGTTTATTGATGGGGGGTATGAGGGGTAGATATCAGTATTTTTACTATTGTGAGATTAGTCAGTTAACCCCAAAAGAGTTGGGTACTATGGCAATGGAGGTTAATTAGTCTTTGTGGGTTATTATCATACTACCAATTTAGTACAGTTGGGGGATACAAGGAACTGAACTCAATTGATGATATTAGGCAGTTGAAGCCATTTATTCTGAAGTCTAGAGAGGTGGATATAGTAGTGATAAGTCACCCGCCCTTACAAATCCAATCTCCATTGAAGATATTTGATAATGAGGAGGAAGACAACTAGGTTCCTGATAATGAATAAGGTTTCCACTGTGACATTGGTGGTGATGAGGAAGACATCTACCTTAGTGAACGATCGACAACAATAGTGTCAAATTGGAGACAATTTGTGGCTTGCAGAGCTCTTAAGTAGGTGTTCGAGGTTTAAAATCAATATTTAAGAGGTTGCAATGGTATGGGTCGTGCGAAATCGAGATTTGGGAGGTAGACGAACTCCAAAATATGGAGTTAAAGCAATTTTTTTGACATGGATAATTTTACGTTTATGGTAGTTGGGAAAGTTATGATATACGTTTGTGTATATAAATATCAGTTAGTAATGATTGTTGAAAAAATGATTGTGTAATTCTCGTCTTTATTTATTCATTCTTTAACAATTGTGTGGTCCCTTCTTTGGGTCCCAAAATATTCTTTATGTCCTTTTTGTTTTTTAACTGATTTTGCTTTGAAGTAGTGTTAAATAATTAGGCTTTTTTGTTATTGGTGTATTTATTATGATTTTGTTAACTGCATCTTTGCATGATGATATCTTATTTACTATAAGAATACAGTATGAAGATGAGTTTATTGATGGGGGGTATGAGGGGTAGATATCAGTATTTTTACTATTGTGAGATTAGTCAGTTAACCCCAAAAGAGTTGGGTACTATGGCAATGGAGGTTAATTAGTCTTTGTGGGTTATTATCATACTACCAATTTAGTACAGTTGGGGGATACAAGGAACTGAACTCAATTGATGATATTAGGCAGTTGAAGCCATTTATTCTGAAGTCTAGAGAGGTGGATATAGTAGTGATAAGTCACCCGCCCTTACAAATCCAATCTCCATTGAAGATATTTGATAATGAGGAGGAAGACAACTAGGTTCCTGATAATGAATAAGGTTTCCACTGTGACATTGGTGGGGATGAGGAAGACATCTACCTTAGTGAACAATCGACAACAATAGTGTCAAATTGGAGACAATTTGTGGCTTGCAGAGGTCTTAAGTAGATGTTCGAGGTTTAAAATCAATATTTAAGAGGTTGCAATGGTATGGGTCGTGCGAAATCGAGATTTGGGAGGTAGACGAATTCCAAAATATGGAGTTAAAGCAATTTTTTTGACATGGATACTTTTACTTTTATGGTAGTTGGAAAATTTATGATATACGTTTGTGTATATAAATATCAGTTAGTAATGATTGTTGAAAAAATGATTGTGCAATTCTCATCTTTATTTCTTCATTCTTTAACAATTGTGTGGTCCCTTCTTTGGGTCCCAAAATATTCTTTATGTCCTTTTTTTTAACTGATTTTGCTTAGAAGTAGTGTTAAATAATTAGGTTTTTTTGTTATTGGTGTATTTATTATGATTTTGTTAACTGCATCTTTGCATGATGATATCTTATTTACTATAAGAATGCAGTATGAAGATGAGTTTATTGATAGGGGGTATGAGGGGTAGATATTAATATTTTTACTATTGTGAGATTAGTCAGTTAACCCCAAAAGAGTTGGGTACTATGGCAATGGAGGTTAATTAGTCTTTGTTGGTTATTATCATACTACCAATTTAGTACAGTTGGGGGATACAAGGAACTGAACTCAATTGATGATATTAGGCAGTTGAAGCCATTTATTCTGAAGTCTAGAGAGGTGGATATAGTAGTGATAAGTCACCCGCCCCTACAAATCCAATCTCCATTGAAGATATTTGATAATGAGGAGGAAGACAACCAGGTTCCTGATAATGAATAAGGTTTCAACTGTGACATTGGTGGTGATGAGGAAGACATCTACCTTAGTGATGAAGACAATGAAGTTACCTCATTCAATGAACAATTATATGATAGTTCATATGAGGAAGATGGCATTGCATTCACTGCTAATATGGACAGCGGCTTAGAAGACATACATGGTCCAAATGATACATAGTAAGAAGAAGTAGAGGTCTCAAGTAGAAAGAAAGAGAAGGTGACTGCAAAAGAGAAGAAGGTCATTGAAATTAATGATGAGGAAGATCTTATGCAAGAAAGAATTCCTAAAACGACTGTAAATGAAGATGAAGATGGACCAAAATGGCCAGAGTTTGATCCTGAAACTATAATGGATGATCCTAAATTTGAAAAGGGCATGTTGTTCAAGGACAACAAGGTATTCAAGAAGGCATTTAGAGCTCACTCAGTCAAGCATAGAAGAAATCCAGTAATATACAAGAATGATGCTTTCAAAGTTGGTTATAAATGCAGTCCTCCTTATCCATGAAAGATATATGCTAGTAAGTTGCAGAGGGAGAGTACATTACAAGTTAAGAAGTTGTATGGCCCCCATACTTGTTCGAGAGATGCTATAAATAAGCATGTTAACTCTAGGTGGCTTGCAGAGAAGTATGTTCATGAATTCAAAAAAAAATTCCAAAGACAAATGATGCTACCTTTGTAGAAATTATTTGGAAGGAAGATATTGTGAAGATATCATAAGCTCAAGTTTATAGAGCTAGGGTTAAAGTAGTGAAGATGATCCAGGGCAGCATTAATGAACAATATGTGTTGCTATGACAGTATGCTCAAGAGTTGAAGAGGTTAAATCCAGGTAGTACAGTTGAGTTGGTTACTGAAGAGGGTACACTAGCAAAAGGAAAACCAATTTTTAAAAGGGAATAATTATATCTGTTTGGGAGGACTAAATGAAGGCTTCAGGAATTATAGGCATGTCATTGGGGTTGATGGTACCCTCTTAAAGAGTACAAAATGGAGTAGTCCTTTTAACTATAGTAGGTGTTGATCCTAAAAACAATATGTTTTCCTTGGCGTATACAGTTGTGGAAAGTGAGACAAGGGCTACATAGACATGATTTTTAGAAATTTTAAAGGATGATGTTGGGATTGAGAATGAATATGGATGGACATTTATGTTTGACAAACAGAAAGGGCTGATTGCAGAATATGATGATAAAGTCCTTAGTGTTGATAGAAGGTTTTATTTCAAACACTTGCACCAAAACTTTACTAATGATGGACATAGAGGTATTCAACTAATGGAACTATTGTAGAATTGTGCAAGGGCCAGTAATAGGATAAAGTTTAAGCACTTAATGGAAATACTTAAAAAGGTTGATCCTAATGCAATCAAGTATCTAGCTGATAAGCCAACCCACCAATGGTCAAAATCGCATTTTAGTCCATATCCAAAGTCTGATATTTTGACTAAAAATATATGTGAGATCTTTAATGGGATGATCAAGTTGGCAAGAGAGAAGCCTATCCTAAGTATGCTTAAGGATATTAGGGACTTGTTGAAGAAAAGGATGGCCTTTAATAGAGATGGTATGGGGACCTTTGTCCTAATACAATAGAAATGTTAGAGACTGGTAAAAAATTAGAGTCAATTCCTACAGTTGCTAGTGAATTTAGATACCAAGTAAGGTCAATGTATGGATAGCATTACTCAATAGATTTGGAGACAAAGGGTTACAGTTCATGTAAGCGATGGGAAATTACTAGCATACAATTTAGTCATGTCATTGTATGTATGTCTTTCAAAACCTGAATCCTAGTACATATGTGAATGATCTCTACAAGATTAGTACATATCAGTTAATTTATGCACCAGTCATTGCTCTAATGGGGAGTTCAAATATGTGAGAAGTTGAGGTTCAAGGTAGTCCAACAATGATACCTCCAATATAAAACAAACTTTCTAGTAGGCCAAAGAAGTTGAGGAAAAAGAATAGAGTTGAACCAAAACCAGGAAGAGATAGCAGTAATGGGAATTTGGGGAAAAAATTTCAAAATTCTCTTAGATGCAAAGTTTGTTGGCAGTATGGACATAATTCAAGATTTCACAAGAAGCAAAAAGGGAACTAACCTGCTAATCAAGATGTAGTTAACCAAGAGAAAATTCAGTTAACACCACCAATTGAAACTCAACAATCTCAAACAAGATCAAAAATAGCAGTAAGTAATATGCTAATATATCCTTTCTTTAGTTACTGTAGGTAACATATTGATCTTTTTTTATATTCCATTTTAGTTTATGAGGAACTCAACATCTCAAGGAGGTGAGCAAGGAAAAATGCTGGCAATACTAGTGTAAGTATTCATTTAGTTCACATATATATTTAGTCATTTTTGATTAAAGTGTTCAGTTGAAATGAGGATAACTTATGTATTGCTTTTTTTAGGTTAAAAGTTGCATAATTGGAATGAAGAATAATGTACCTGATAAAAGTTGGCTTTATGATAAAGTACCTCAAACAAAATCATCTTATAAAGGGACACCAATCATTGTCTAAGGGGGGAAGAATTATATTACTTTGAAGAACATGAAATCTTTTATGCAAGGTCTGGTTCTGGGTGTTTGTTCCTAGTTGGCACAATAGTTATCTAGAAGGGGGCTTGAATAGATATTTAAAAAACCTTTTCGTTTTAAACTTGTTTGTTGATGATGATTAAAACTTAGCGGAATTAATGTTTGTTTTAATCTCCATTACGAAGTAGTGGAGTTACGATAGTGAGGCAGTTATAACAGATATAACAGTTATCTTATGAAAGTAAAAGACACAATTGTTTTAAGTGGTTCAGAGCACTTAAAGCTCCTAGTCTACTCTTCTACTCCTCGAGTAGGAAATTCACTAAGGATGTCTTTTACAACTTCTGAATCACACAGATTCCTTCTAGACCAGCAGTCTAGGAACTTCTTAGTTCACTTTTGAACTCTTTAAGTCCAGCAGACTTGACTCTCTTATAGTTCACTTAGAACTCTTCAAGTCTAGCAGACTTGGTACTCTTCTTCAGTTGATTGGTAGATGTTGAGTTCTTGATGGTTGCTACTCAGTTGCTGTTTAAGCACTTGTTCGAAAGAACTGAGTAGCTGAGTAAGCTTTTCTGTTTCTCAGATCATAGAGTTGAGCTTTGAGAGTTCTTCACTTTATTTGTTTAATGCTTGTTTATCTCTCTCATATGCTTAATTTGCATATATGTTATCTTCAAAAACTATCCGTTGGATCCATCCGTTAAAGCATTAAATGCGTTTGACCTTTCTGATCTTTGATGGAGACTTTTCTGCACTTCTTCTGAATTGCATTCTAGCCCACTGACACAGCAGACTGCTTTCTCACGTAACACCTGAAAAGGTGTTTTCCCCTTTACCCATGGTACTTTCCTTAGCTTCTTCAATAAGCTTCTTTGTTGCATATTAATGATATTTCTTATGACTTTGGGACTGGTGAGTACTGCAACATTTAGAATCCATTCCTCATATGTTGAAGTCTGTCTCTACACAAATCATGATGTTTGACATTTCTGACAAAAGACAGATGATACTCTACGATTTAGATCGTGAAACTCTACGATTCAGATCGTGGTACTCTACGATTTAGATCATGGTGACTTGTTGCCTGGTCTAATGCTATCAGCCGAGAGCAATACGATTTCTCTTAAGTCTTTACACACTACGATCTTCGCTTGCTTAAGTTATAAACTCTACATTTTTGAGGGCATTCTACGATCTCTGAGTTGGCTCGGCAAACGTTGGGACCACTCTACGATTTCCGAAGAGGCCCTTCAAGGCAGGCTCCCTATGATCTTTGAAGCTCTATGTTTCTGCCTTAACTTCTGCAATGTTGATCAGATTGATACACTACAATTTCTTCGAAGCCTATATATTACATTTCAAGATCAACCTAACAGCTTTGATCTTTTCTATCTATACATTCAATTACAGAATGATACATGTTAAGAGCTTAGATCAACCAAATAAATTTGATCTATCATTAAGTCCTTGTACATATATTACTTGAAGGACTTTACAAATACTCATGAACATATACATTAAAACATCAAATCATAATATGCATTCTCCCAACAATCTCCCCCTATTTGATGTTGACATAACCAAGGAGATTTGTTGTCATGATTATTAGTGTCTAGATGCATTTGCAGGAAATTTATACATGACTTAGTATTTCAGTGAGCAGCTAAAATTTCTAGAGAATAAGTATGAATTTATTGATGATTGAAGAGTATTACAATTTATCTTTACATCAATAAGAATTTAATCTTTATTTATCTCTATTTCTTTGATCTTTTCCTTAGAGTATTGGCATACTCCTCAGCCCTTCTTTTCCTACTAGCTTCATCCCTTCTGGCTAATTCTTCCAACTCACTTGGACTTATCAAGGGGTTGTGATCATGCCTATTCATGAATGCAGGATCTCCAATTGTCATTCTTAGGCTTGTAGTGGTCACATTATGTGAACTAGTGGTTGGCCCTTGACTTCTTAATGGTTGAGCCATTAAGACTTCTTGCTGATCAGATCGTTGAGTCTGTTTGTGGAATTATCTTGCAGGAGGGCTTTTTGATGCTTGAGCGTGAAATTTTCCTCTACCCCTTTCTTGGCTTCCTTGACCTCCTCTTCCTCTACCCTGGCCTTCCGGGCCTCCTTGAAATCCTTTCCCTTTATTCTCCCCCTTTATGTCAGCATCAAGGGTTCGAATGTCTGTAAAAAGTCGATTTACTCCTTGGACAAGCTCGTTGAGTTGGCTTTGTGTTTGAGCAATGTCCTCTCGACTTTCTTTGATCAGGACTTCAGATCTAGCTTCTTTATTTTGGAGGGCAGTTAGAACAATGTCAGTCTATTGTTCCTGATTTACATATGCTTTCTGGAATTCTTTGACTGAAGCTTTCAGGTTGATAATGTTCTCCAACATAAGATTATTTTGTGTTTCTTGAGATTTCTGCATTTCAAGAACAGCCTCTCTTTGTTGTGTGGCTATCCGGAAGTGAATCTCATCTCTGTTCTTCATGCTTTGAAGAATTTCTTGGATAATTTCCCCCAGCTTCTTTGTAAGCTCAGCGTTTATAGTGCCAGGGAGATTATTTGCACCAGTGATCATTTGATTCAGCCGGAGATGAATGAGGTCTGATTGAGTTTCCAAGCTTTCTTATATGTTCTTGACCATGTTCTTGGATGCTTCCTTCAAGTCATCTTTCGTGGGAAGATTTAGGAGTGTATCACTGGGTTGAGGATTGTTGAATGGAGGGAATGTTTCCTGGGATTGATCGTGAAGGGAGTAGAGGGAAAGATCAAGATTAAAATATTCATTTGAGGAGGAAGATGAAATATCTGATAGAGGGGCCTGGGTCAGGATGTTTGTGTTTGGTGACTCTACGATTTGAGGTGAAGACTCTGTAATGGGGCTAGAGTCTGTGATCGTAGAGTTGATAGTTTGAGGGATCAATATGAAGTTGACTGCATTTGGTGTCTCAGTTACAAAATTTTGGGATTCTACAACTGGAAATTGATTTAGTGGATGAAGTATCACTTCCAACCATCGTGAAAATTCATAAAAATGGCTAAATGAGGATGATGTCAAGTGACTAACTCTGAAGAGGATTGGGATAGACAATACCTCAGGTTTATCCCTTGTGGAAGAGTTGTTGGTAAGTAACTTCTTGGCAAAGGTGAATCTTCATGGGAATCCATTGGCTAGTACTGAGATGGCTGGATACTCTTTGAAGCTCCAGAACATGTGATCCCAAGAGTTTAGGATTTGGGCTTGATGATATGGCATCATGGGTAGGTAAGAGAACATCTAATTGTAGAGATAGCTTCTATACCAATCTTTGCCCACACCAGTGATCTCAAGATCATCATAATCTTCTTCCTCTTCTCTGTTCTCGTTGGAGGATTCCATTATCTCAATGGTCTCTTGATGTTCTTGCACCGATTCTTCTTCATTTATGGCAGGGGCCTCTTCTTCTGCCATGAAGATGTCATGAGGCTCCCCCTCAACTTGATCATCTTCTTGTAAGCTCAAAAACTCCCCCTCAGCTAGAGCATCTTTTAGAGCTTCAGGCGTCTTCCCCTCAGCTGGTGTATTCTCTATCATGAAAACTTCAGGGATCTCCCCCTCAGCTGGAGCATTGTTCTTCTTGACTTGCTCCGGACAGTTCTTCTTTGGTAACTACACTCTTTGCTTCCTTCTTGAGAACTTTTTCATTCTCAAGGATGTATTTCTTGACCAGTTTTCTCCTTGATTTTTTAGGCTGAGCCACAGCCTCAGGACTTTCTTGAACCTCAATTTTGTCCTGTTCGTAAGCCAATATGCTTGATGCAGCCACTTCCTTGCCTGATATGCTTGGTCTGGTCTCTACGATCAGTAGAGACTCTACGATTGGGGAGATGGATGGCTTCTTGGGTTTGTGGCTGATTTTATTCTTCTTCAACAGCTGAGATATGGTGGCTCTATCTTCTTCAGCCTCAACCTGATGTTGTTTCTTTCTCAGAATCCTTAGAGTCTCAATGTCAGAGGACTCTACTGGTCTATCAGTTGTGGATCCCTGGGGTTCTTCTTCCATCCTTTCCTTAAGTTTCCTCTTGCCCTTGCTTTTTCTGACATGGATAGAGGGTTCTCCTTTGTTTGTTTCTCCTTCTTCTTCGATTTCCTTGACAATAGACATATTTCCTGGAAGGCCTAAGTCCTTCAGATCACTAGTTCTTCCACTGGACTCGGTCATCATGTGAACATACTCAGCTGGGTTCCTCTTCTAATTTTCAAACAATTTCTGGGTCATTTGTCTGTTTGGGTTGATAACTTTTCCTTCTTCATCCCCAATTTTGTCACCCAGAGTAGACTGTAGAATAATGCTTATGAATCGCCCGTAGAGCATCTTTTTAGGGCTTTTTGACTTTTTTGAGTTGATGATCAAATTACCAATCCACTCGAGCAATAGGGCTCCATAGTTGAGTTGTATTCCATAACACATGGCAATCATGAGCATAAGTTGTACTTCATTCACAGAGTCATGACCTGAGCTCTTGCAGAATATACATTTCCCAACTATATCGGCTAGAAATTCATACCTTTGTGGGAACTCCTTCTTCTTGTACCCTTTCACAGAGGGGAGTTTCTTGTGATGCATTCTTTTGAGTCCCTCTTGGAAACCCATGCTATTTATGAATGAATGCCCTTCATTTTTGAGACCTAGGGCGAGGTTGATGTCTTCAACCTTTAGACTGATTTCCACATCCTTTACTCTCGTAGTGATGGTGTCGTGTTTAAACACACCATTCCTGTAGAAATCTTTCACTAGCTTGGGATAGATCAATGTGTCTGTGCCCAAAGCCTCTTCGAGACCCGCCTTCTTCAGTAGCGCCAGAGTCTTGTGAAATTTTGGTTGAGCTGTTTTGAACTCGTCAAAACATAGTCTGTAGCCAGAGATTACACTGGAAGTCGCCATTGATTTTCTTGCTAGAAATGAGATTTGACTGAGCTTTCTTCTGATTTATGGCTTTTTGCTTTGGGAGAGGATGAGAGAGATTATCTTTTGAACTTCTGATTTTCAAAAATACGATTTCAAAGAGTACGTGTAACTTCCCTCGCTCCATTTTACTTAGTGGGACAGGTGTCGACTTTTGCTTGGCTCTACGATTTTAACTGATAAGGATTGTACTAATTTGCCCTTGACTACTGCAGAGCTGATGTGTCCTTAGGAAGGACTACGATCGTTGAGGTAGTCTTGTGATCGTTGAGTCTGCTTTGCATTTGTCGAGTCTGAGCTACGATCGTTGAGTCTGTTCAACATTCGTCGTGTCTGAGCTACGATCGTCGAGTCTGTCCAGCATTCATCGTGTCTGAGCTATGATCGTCGAGTCTGATCTACGACCGTCGAGTCTGACCGGATCCTTGTGATGAGTTTTTGACATAACATTCTTTTAAGGTAACTCAGGAAAGGCCAACCTCTTGGAGTGAGTCAAGGGTTAGGTTTGTTCCTGAGGCGCTTATCAGAGGGATTGCTTTGTTTTGAAGCTTATCATCACAGGTTGCATTCTTGCTTTATTGATGGGCCTTTTGTCATCGTTGAGTCTGTACTACGATGGTTGAGTCTTTGCTACGATCGTTGAGGTCGTTTTATCTTTTCAGCTCTACGATCGTGGACTTTCCTTGATCATGTCTACGATTTTGAGTTTAGCCTTTGTATCTGTTATGGTTAGCACAATCTAGAGTATATATTTTATGGTTGTAGATTTAGCATGCCTAGCTCACTTATTAACTTATTAAATCTGGATTCATCTAGTGGTTTTGTAAAAACATCAGCAAATTTTCAATAGGTATATATCGTAAAGATATAGTTCCATTTTGCACATGATCCCTAATGAAGTGATACCTTATTTCTATATGCTTAGTCCTAGAATGCATAACAAGATTATGAGTTATTGTTATGGAACTTGTGTTATCACAGTGAATGGGAATAGATTTGAAATCAAACCCATAATCAGCTAGCTGATTTATCATCCATAGGATCTGAGCACAGCAGCTGCCAGCAACAATGTATTCAGGTTCTGCAGTTGAAGTAGACACTGAGTTTTGCTTTTTTCTAAACCAGGACACAATTCTGTTTCCTAGCAATTGACAGGTGTCACTGGTACTCTTTCTATCTATTTTGCATCCTGCAAAATCATCATCTGTGTATCATGTTAGTTCAAATGAGGATTCCTTGGGGTACCAAAGCCCCAAGTAAGGTGTACCCTTGAGATTCCTGAAAATCCTCTTTACAGTAGATAAATGTGATTCTTTAGGGTTAGCCTGGAATCTAGCACATATGCATGTTGCAAATATTATGTCTGGTCTACTGGCAGTTAGATATAAAAGAGAGCCTATCATACCTCTGTATTGAGTTATATCAATACATTTACCTTTTTCATCTTTGTCAAGCTTGGTTGCAGGAGCAATTAAGGTTTTCATGGGAGAGGCTGATTCCATGCCATACTTCTTGAGTAACTCTTTGATGTACTTGGCTTGGTTTATGAAAATTCCTTCATCAATCTGCTTTACTTGCAGTCCAAGGAAGAAATTTAGCTCACCCATCATACTCATTTCAAACTTGCTCTGCATCAGCTTGTAGAATCTCTTGCATAACTTTTCGTCAGTAGAACAAAAAATAATATCATCAACATATATTTGAGCTAATAAGACTTTGTCTTTATGCTGTCTAAGAAACAATGTGGCATCTACTCTATCTCTAGTGAACCCATTTTCAATTAAGAAGTTAGTTAGTGTTTCATACCATGCTATAGGTGCTTGTTTAAGACCATATAAGGCTTTGTCTAATCTATAAACTGTAAGACCCCAACTTATTATAAAAAAATCGAATTTTCTCTATTTATTATTGTGAATAATAAGGTGATAATTTGATATAATACTTTGGTTATGAGTGAAATGTGCAAATTTTGCAAAATAAGCAAGTGATTATAAAATATTCATTGTGTCGGGGAATATTCGTTTGGTCGTGGAATATTCTTTCTGTCAGGGGAATATTCGTACGACGGCACAACCATTTGTGGGCCCCATAACGAAAAACTGTTGGATGAAGAAAATGACAAAGTTTGGGTTGTTATAAATAACGACGTAGTTGTTACCGTTAAGACTGTTAGAATACCCGGTGGTTAAAATACAGTAATACGCGTGGATACACAGTAGCACACGGTATTACACAGTATTGTGAATTATTGATTCTTACGTAAGAAGGAACTACTCAATAATTGTCACAGTAGTTACTATTCAATATTTTATTTTATTGATTCAATAATTGCTGCGTAGATATTTTATATTATTGTTGTTCAATAATTGTCAATGCACAGTATCTCCATTATCAGATTAATAATTCATAGTATTTGAATAATATTATTAGATAGCATTATTGGCAATGTCTAGAAAGTTCTGTCAAGGAGAGGTTTGGTCACCTAATTGCGCGCCAGTAAGGAGAAATCCTTATCGGAAAGCCCACTCTTTCTTGGGAACAGCCTGATTGTCATAAATGTGATTCTATAATATTATTTGTGAATAATTAATTATTGATTTATATGATAAGGAAATATTTATTTTATGTGGATATAAATGATGGATTTATTTATGTGGTTATTAATGAAGAAATTAATGCTGAGATGTTTTATCAGTATTTTGTTGGATTGGTGGTATTAAAAATCAAACTAGTATTTTTTAAGATATATTGCGGGAGTAATAAATTTTAATCTGATCGTTGGATCGTTGTAATTTTTGGATATGTTATACATATATAAGTTAAGTATATGCCACAAATTTTGAACCGTTAAAAAGGAGCGTATGATTTGTTATGAATTTTAAGAGGTGGCTGATTCGAAAATCAGGTTATAAATGATTTTGGTGGAAAATTCTAGAATTGAGTGGGCCCCACTTGTGGTTGGTGAAGAAATGTGCTGAATTTTATTTCAAATGTGGTGGGTGGCAATAGTAGCAGGTAAAGCCGTCAGGTTGCAAGTCAAGTCTGCTTCGGCGTGCTAACATTTTCCTATAAATAAAGGGCTAAGTTAGAATTGAAAATCACACCAGAAACATAAGCTTTCTCTCTTTCTCTCTATATATTATTGAGCGTATTCTTGTGAGTATTTTGATACTTTGAGTGTTGCTATACGGTGCAAGTTCCTTCAGTACTATATCCAGTATTCCAGTCAGAAGTACTGTCTTTTTGAGGTAAGGGATGTTATTTTCTTTGTAAGTGATATTATTTCTTCAATATCATTATGCCGAAATATTGGTTGGAACTTTTTATCAAATTTCGAACTTTTCATGTCGGGTTTACTATTCATGAGTTATTATTCACGAAATACTATTCACGAGTACTATTCACGAAGCATGATGATTTTTTTTTGTGGAATTTCTATCTTTTGGTGTCGGAGTTACTATTCACGTATGCGACACTATTCACCGAAATAATGAGATTTTCTTCTTTTTGTCCAAGATGTTTATTATGGTTACTATCTTTGATTGTATCCATGTTTTGATCTTTATTCTTGAATTTTACTTCGAAATTGGTTATTATGGAGTAATATTGATCTTGAATAAACTGTAATACGAATCCCTAATATTTGTTATTTTATCTTATTGGATTCGTTCTCTAAAATGTTTTTCATCACCCTCAGTCCTTAATGATGATACTTGATGAATATCTTTGGCCCGTAGTGCAAAGATGAATGATTACTTGATGAATACCTTTGGCCCGTAGTGCAATGATGAATGATTACTTGATGAATATCTTTGGCCCGTAGTGCAAAGATGAATGATTACCTGATGAATATCTTTGGCCCGCATTGGAAAGATGAACAGGTGTTGAGATGAACATGACCAACTGGTGATACAAATGAATATCTTTGGCCTGTAGTGCAAAGATGAATATTTGATTAAAGAAGTATATTGATTGATGTTATAGGGATAAAATATTGATGATGAACTTTTAAATCTTAGAAGATAGTAGAATTCTTTCTCTACTTGACTCTTCTAATGGATTGTTTTTTTCGCTGCAGTTGTTGATCTATAACTTGTTGTCTGCTATATCAGATTTTTCGCTGTTGAAGACTAACGATAATTTGTTGTATATTATCTTAGTCATAATATTTCTTACTGGGCTAGTTGAGCTCACCCTTTCTTTCACTGTTCTCTTCAGGAAATGAGAATATAGCTGGGACTAGTCGGGGAATGGATTGACGGTCCAGATGGTTGCATTAGTAGTCCTCACTATTCTGTGAAATAGCGTATCAATAATTGTAATGAGGACCCCTTTTGAGTTTTTATACTGTCTATTAGACAATAGTTGTATTCAAACTCACAGTGTATGTGTTGTCGTAGTTTGCACGATAATTGTATTACTGAAGTTGTATTTATTTTTGTACCATGTATTTGGCGACTCGGAATGGGTTGGATGGAATGGACCTATTTTTGGGTCGTCACAGTTGGTATCAAAGCTTAGGGATATGATCGATCCCTGGCTGAGATGTGAGACAAGAACTAGAAGGGGAGAGACGAGGAATTCTTTCACTAGTATGACCTACCTAAGTTTATTTGGTATTTAATTGGTCGGTCAGAGTATAGGGATAATATATGATTTGTTAATTAACCCTTATTTTATGGCAGTATTTAAGAATGGCATCAGGAAATATTAATGATGGAGTGAATGAGACAGTGGTGACACCTTTAATCAATACCCTGGATAAGGTGCAACAGGAAGACAATAATCCTCAAGTAAACAATAACACCGATAAAATGGTGAACGATGGGATATTCAAAGGCTTTATGCAATTCATGCAATATCAGGCGAAAACGGTTCCTATTCAAAATGCAGGTGGAAGCAATGGCAACCCACGGTCGGTCACCGCTAAGCAGTTCAAAGAGCTGGGACCACCGGAGTTTTTGGAAAAGCCAGAACCACTTACGGCAGAGACGTGGATAAAACAGATAACCAAGATATTTGATGTCTTGGGATGTTCCGAGGAGCAAAAGGTTCCCTTTTCCACCTTCATGTTGCTAGGAGAGGCAGATTACTGGTGGACATCTGTAAAGCGTACTCAATCTGCCGCACTGAAGATGTCTTGGGAGAAGTTCCAAGAATTGTTCAACGACAAGAACTTTCCCAAAATTATTCGTCACATGAAGGAGGTTGAGTTCATCAAGCTGGAACAAAATAATATGAACGTGTCGCAGTACGAAGCTAAGTTTGTGGAGTTGTCCCAATTTGCATCCCATTTGGTTGATAATGAGGAGAGAATGATGCAAATGTTTCTGCGAGGTTTGAAACCGAAATACGTCAATACCTCATTTCTCATAAACTTTATTTATATTCAGATGTAGTGAATAGGGCTCAGTTATTGGAGGGCGATAATGAGCCAGCCCAACCGAAGGATAACGAGCAACAACACGATAATAATTGTACCGGTGACAACGGTCATCGGAACAATGATAACCATCGTGGAAGAAATTATCATGCCAGAAATGGTAACCACTTCGGTGGTAATCATGGCCAAGATAATAGAAGAAATGATTTAAGTGGAAATTTCAAGAAGAGAAGATTTAACGATGACGGGAAGACGTCAGCAACAACACCAGCACCAGCAACAAATTCTAGGGGAGGAGAACGACCATCAGTTATATGCTACAGATGCGGAGAGGAGGGACATATAAGTCCAAACTATTCACAGCTTTTGAAGATATGTTTTAGTTATGGAAAAGACGGTCACATAGCTCGATTTTGTCCTGTAGCGAAATCAAGTCCAGTTGGGACGGTGGCACCAAAGGTGGATACGGACAAAATAAAGTCGGTGGTTTCAGGAAGAGCGTTTTTCGTGACCTCTCAAAGAGCGAGTAACCCAAACAAAGTTAGCATGGGTTAGTTAATTATAAATTCTTGTGAAGTCTATACCTTATTAGAAACCTTCATTTCATGTGATATCCAAGTCTTGGATGAGAGTCACAGTTTTTAAATGATATTTTTATTGTTAATAAATCTCCTGACGTATTCTCGAAGGACTTCTTAGCCTACCCCTAGAGTGTGAAACCGAATTTTGTATTGACCCCAGTACAAAACCCATTTCTAAAACCCTTAAATATTTCGTCAACCAAAACGAACATATAATGCGCCAAAGACGTTGGCTCGAGCTGTTGAAGATTACGATTGTACCATTCAATACCATTGTGGGAAAGCGAACGTGGTAGCTGACGCGTTAAGTAGAAGATCATATACGTTTACGAGTGCGACGTTGTTAACATAAAAACCCATTTCGTATAACTTACAAATGATGAAGATAGAGTTAAAGACTCTAGGGACCCACGTGAAGATAACGAATATACGAGTAGAATCGACTTTAATCGATAAAGTTAAAACCGCTCAAGCTACACACTGGAGCTGATGAATATAAAGAAGAAGGTGCAAGACTGCGTTATTCTAGAAGTAAGAGTCGATGAAGAGAAGAAAGCTCAAGCCTTCAATTTATTTGAAATCCTCGATCGAGTACGAACTATGGCCTATAGACTCGCCTTAACGCTAAGTATGTCACATGTTCATAACATTTTTTACGTATCGATGTTACATAAATATATGGACGACCCAAACCACATTATTGTGTTAGAACCAGACGTGATAGCCGGAGATTTAACGTACGAGGAGGTACCTATCAAGATATTGGATAGGAAAGAGCATGTCCTTCGAACAAAGGTTATACCACAAGTTAAAGTTTTGTGGAGGAACCATGTTATTGAAGAAATGACTTGGGAGTTGGAATCAGAAATGAAAGTGAGGATCCCTCACCTTTTCGAAACACCAGGTACGTACGTCAATTTCGAGGACGAAATTTCATAAGGAGGGGAGGTTGTAAGACCCCAACTTATTAAAAAAAAAATCAAATTTTCTCTATTTATTATTGTGAATAATAAGGTGATAATTTGATATAATACTTTGGTTATGGGAAAAATGTGTAAATTTTGCAAAATAAGCAAGTGGTTATAAAATATTCATTGTGTCGGGGAATATTCGTTTAGTCGTGGAATATTCTTTCTGTTAGGGGAATATTCGTACGACGACGCAACCATTTATGGGCCCCATAACGGATAACTGTCGGATGAAGAAAATGACAAAGTTTGGGTTGTTATAAATAACAACGTAGTTGTTACCGTTAAGACTGTTGGAATATTCGGTGGTTAAAATACAGTAATACGCGTGGATGCATAGTAGCACACGGTATTGCACAGTATTGTGAATTATTGATTCTTACGTAATAAGGCACTACTCAATAATTGTCACAGTAGCTACTGTTCAATATTTTATTTTATTGATTCAATAATTGATGCGTTGTTATTTTATATTATTGTTGTTCAATAATTGTCACTGCACAGTATCTCTATTATCAGATCAATAATTCATATTATTTGAATAATATTATTAGATAGCATTATTGGCAATGTCTAGAAAGTTCTGTCAATGAGAGGTTTGGTCACCTAATTGCGCGCCAGTAAGGAGAAATCCTTATCGGAAAGCCCACTCTTTCTTGGGAACAGCCTGATTGTCATAAATGTGATTCTGTAATATTATTTGTGAATAATTAATTATTGATTCATATGATAAGGAAATATTTATTTTATGTGGATATAAATGATGGATTTATTTATGTGGTTATTAATGAAGGAATTAATGCTGAGATGTTTTATCAGTATTTTGTCGGATTGGTGGTATTAAAAATCAAACTAGTATTTTTTAAGATATATTGCGGGAGTTATAATTTTTAATCCGACCGTTGAATCGTTGTAATTTTTGGATATGTTATACATATATAAGTTGAGTATATGTCCACAAGTTTTGAACCGTTAAAAAGGAGCGTATGATTTGTTATGAATTTTAAGAGGTGGCTGATTCGAAAATCAGGTTATAAATAATTTTGGTGGAAAATTCTAGAATTGAGTGGGCCCCATTTGTGGTTGGTGAAGAAATGTGCTGAATTTTATTTCAAATGTGGTGGGTGGCAATAGTAGCAGGTAAAGCCGTCAGGTTGCAAGTCAAGTCTGCTTCAGCGTGCTAACATTTTCCTATAAATAGAGGGCTAAGTTAGAATTGAAAATCACACCAGAAACATAAGTTTTCTCTCTTTCTCTCTATATATTATTGAGCGTATTCTTGTGAGTATTTTGATACTTTGAGTGTTGCTATACGGTGCAAGTTCCTTCAGCACTATATCCAGTATTTCAGTCAGAAGTACTGTCTTTTTGAGGTAAGGGATGTTATTTTCTTTGTAAGTGATATTATTTCTTCAATATCATTATGCTGAAATATTGGTTTGAACTTTTTATCAAATTTGGAACTTTTCATGTCGGGTTTACTATTCATGAGTTACTATTAATGAGTTATTATTCACAAAATACTATTCACGAGTATTATTTACGAAGCATGATGATTTTTCTTGTGGAATTTCTATCTTTTGGTGTCGGAATTACTATTCACGTATACGGCACTATTCACCGAAAAATGAAATTTTCTTCTTTTTGTCCAAGATGTCTATTATGGTTACTATCTTTGACTGTATCCATGTTTTGATCTTTATTCTTGAATTTTACTTCGAAATTAGTTATTATGGAGTATTATTGATCTTGGAAAAACTGTAATACGAATCCCTATTATTTGTTCTTTTATCTTATTGGATTCATTCTCTAAAATGTTTTTCATCATCCTCAGTCCTTAATGATGATACTTGATGAATAACTTTGACCCGTAGTGCAAAGATGAATGATTACTTGATGAATATCTTTGGCCCGTAGTGCAAAGATGAATGATTACCTGATGAATATCTTTGGCCCGTGGTGCAAAGATGAACAGGTGTTGAGATGAACATGACCAACTAGTGATACAAATGAATATCTTTGGCCTGTAGTGCAAAGATGAATATTTGATTAAAGATGTATATTGATTGATGTTACAAGGATAAAATATTGATGATGAACTTTTAAATCTTAGAAGATAATAGAATTCTTTCTCTACTTGACTCTTCTAATGGATTGTTGTTTCCGCTGCAGTTGTTGATCTAAAACTTGTTGTCTGCTATATCAGATTTTTCCATGTTGAAGACGAACGATAATTTATTGTATATTATCTTAGTCATAATATTTCTTACTGGGCTAGTTGAGCTCATTGTTTCTTTCACTGTTCTCTTCAGAAAATGAGAATATAGATGGGACTAGTCGGGGAATGGATTGACGGTCCAGATAGTTGCATTAGTAGTCCTCACTATTCTGTGAAATAGTGTATCAATAATTGTAATGAGGACCCCTTTTGAGTTTATATACTGTCTATTAGACAATAGTTGTATTCAAACTCACAGTATATGTGTTGTCGTAGTTTGCACGACAATTGTATTACTGAAGTTGTATTTATTTTTATACCATATATTTGGCGACTCAGAATGGGTTGGATAGAATGGACCTATTTTGGGGTCGTCACATAAACATAATTGGAAAGAGATGGATTGATGAAACCTGGAGGTTGCTCTACATAGACTTCTTCTTGGAGTTCTCCATTTAGGATTGCACTTTTGACATCCATCTAAAAGACTTTGAACTTCATGTGAGCAGCAAAGGCAAGAAAGTTTCTGATGGCTTCTAGTTTGGCAACAGGTGAAAATGTCTCATCGTAGTCAATGCCTTCTTTTTGAGAGTATCCCTTTGCCACTAATCTTGCCTTGTTCCTGGTTATAACTCCATCTTCATCCATTTTGTTTCTGAAGACCCACTTGGTTCCAATGACAGGATGACTCTTTGGTCTTGGTACCAATCTCCATACTTTGCTTCGTTCAAATTGGTTGAGTTCTTCCTGCATGGCTTCTATCCAACTGGAATCTTCCATATCATCCTCTATCTTCTTTGGTTCTATTTGTGACAGGAAGCTTAGATAAAAGTATTCATTCTGAGTGGCAGCTCTTGTTTTGACTCTAGCACTCGGATCTCCAATGATTAAATCTTGAGTGTGATCTCTGGCCCATCTGTTTTTGATTGGGACATCTGTCCTAATGCCTTCTTGTCTTAAGTTTTTAAGATCTATTTCTTCTTCTTGGTGTGGAGGTTCGTTGTCTTGCATAGACCTCTCTACGATCTCATTTTCTTGCTCGACGATTTCACTATCTGGCACTACAATCATAGTGTTGAGCTCAACGACTTCATTCGTAGTGTCTACATTATCGGTCATAGTGTCTTGAAGCAATGTATTGTCTAAGTCTGTTTCATCAAAGATGATGTGAATCGAGACTTCAACACTCAGTGTCTTCTTCTTGAACACTCTGTATGCCTTACCGTCTGTGACATATCCAAGAAAGATTCCTTCGTCTAACTGGGGCTGAAATTTTGTCAGGTACTCCTTTCCATTATTGAGAATGTAGCATGCACAGCCGAAAACATGAAAGTAGCTGACACTTGGCTTTCTTCCTTTCCACAGTTCGTAGGGCGTCTTCTTGATCGTAGAGTGTATCAGCGATCTGTTCTGCGTGTAGTATGCAGTGTTGACAGCTTCTGCCCAGAAGTATTCAGGCAGATGAGCTGCTGCTAGTAGAGTTCTTCCAGCCTCTATCAAGGTTCTGTTCTTTCTTTCAACTACTCCATTTTGTTAAGGAGTTCGTGGAGCTGAGAAGTTATGATTGATGCCATTGTCTGTCCAGAACTGGTCCATTTCTGAGAAATTGAATTTTCTTCCATGATCACTCCTTATGGCCTTGATTTTCTATCCTTTCTTGTTCATCACCAGTCTGAACATCTTGATTAATTGGGATCTCGTTTCATCTTTTGAAGTTAGGAAGAATACCCATGTGAATCTGGTGTAGTCGTTGACTATAACTAGCGAGTATATTTTTCCTCTAAGACTAGTTGTTGGAATTAGTCCAAATAGATCCATGTAGAACAACTGCAGGGGCTTATCGATAGAGTTTGCAGTTTTGCTCGTAAATGAGCTTCTGGTTTGCTATCCAAGCTGACAGGCATTGCATGGCCTTTCCTTTACGAAGTTGAACTTAGGTAGGCCAGCAATGAGGTCTTTTGATGCTAGTTTGGACATGCTTTTGAAGTTTAAGTGGGACAAACATCTATGCCATAGCCAGCTCATTTCTTCATATGCTTTTTCCAGAAAACATAATGACCAAGATTCACTGTGTAGACATTTCCTTCTTTTGTCCAAGTTAGCTTTACAGTAGATGTCTTCAAATCTCTGACTTGACATTGGTTGTTGAGGAATGTTACTTGTTGACCCTTGTCGTAGAGTTGGCTGATGCTTAGAAGGTTGTGTTGGAGACCTTCCACATATGCTACTTTGCTGAAAGATACCGCACCATTACCAGTAGAGTCGTATCCTATTGTCTTGCCCGAGCCATTGTCTCCAAAGATGACTGAGGGACCCTCCTTTTCTATGTAGTTAGATAGAAGGGCTTTGTTCCCTGTCATGTGCCTTGAGCATCCACTGTCCAGATACCATGTTGTGATCGTGGAGCTCTTTTCCTATCAAAACATTGAACCTTCATTTTGGTACCCATATTTGCATGGGTCCTTCTTTGTTAGTTCCTTTGGGGACCCAAATCTGTTTAATCTTGGGTCTCTCATTCATGGAATTATAATAACACTTGGCAGCCTTGTGACCATATTTATTGCATATAAAACATCTAGTATGATGCATGCCTGTGTGTATGATGATTCATCCTCCATTTGGACTTGTGTGGTTCTTTAGTTGTCCTTCTGTTAAACTGATTCTCATTCTTCCACGTGTCCTTGGATTTCATAAATAGTGATGAGTGTGTCTTACCTCTACTGTACCTTCCCAGTTAATTCATAGAGTTGGTCTTGCTTGACTCTACGATTCTTCGAGGTTGGTGAGTAGAGGTTAGGTTACTCTTCTCTTTTATGAAGCCCAGACCAGTATGAGATCCCTTACTCCTTTGAGTATGAATGGAAACAGTAGAACAAGGTTGAACTGGTTATTCCTTCTGTGAGGATTTCACAAAGGTAATGCTTCTACTAAAACTTGAGGCATTACTAGTGCTAGTTTCCTTTGTCTTTTCCACACATGTGATAAGTCGGTTTATACCTACTTATCCGGTATCTTTTACTTGAATTAGTTGCTTATATTCATGTGTCTTAGTTACTTTTCATGCATTTTGTGTTCGTTTTGTAGGTTATACGTTTGGGAGCGGTGTGAGCGACTATTGGTAAGGAAAAACAAGGAAAATGCAAGAAAAAAGCAATCCGAACATCGTTTATGCTTTCATGTTCAATTCATGTTCTTGGCTTGGAGCTTAGACTATATTGTAGAGCTTTTTCTTAGCTTTCCGGAACATCTTGAATCATTCAAATCGGAGTTCGGATGAAAGAGTTATGACATTTCTACCAATGGACGTTGAACTTCACCGTTTTGGGTGGTCATTTGCATAGCAGTCACTTCCAGTCCGATTTCGACCATCATGCGTTTGTTATTTCTGAAAACTCAAAGAATTAAAGTTGTAGATCTCGTCGATAGCTTCGATTTGATAGTTCGCGGGCCCCGTAACTCCTCTCAGTTTAAAAGGTATTGCAATTTTAGCAGATGAGGTTCCAGCAGAAAATTAATTGGCAGTTTGCACCTTAGCCGGGGCTGGACGTTTTTGTGCCTTAGGACCCAGCCGGGGCTGGGGTCCTGGGAGTTTTAGAAGTCCACTACCCAGCCGGGGCTGGGTTTTTACAAAGGAAAAATGTAAGACCCCGAAATTTTTTAAATAAAAAGGAATTTCCTTTATTTATTATTTTGAAATAGTAAGGGTGGATTTGATTAATGTGGTTAGTTATGGGTAAAATGCACAAATATTTTAAATAAGCAAGTGGTGATAAAATATTCATTGTTGTCGGGGAATATTCGTTTGGTCGTGGAATATTCTTTTTGTTGGGAATATTCGTACGACGGCGCAATCAATTGTGGGCCTCATAACGGAAAACGGTTGGATGAAAGAAAACGACAAAGATTGAGTTTTATAAATAACGGCGTAATTTGTTACCGTTAACACTGTTGGGTTACCTGGTGGTTAAAATACAGTAATACGCGTGGTTGCACAGTAGCACACGGTATTGCACAGTATTGTTGAATTATTGATTCGTACGTAAGAAGGCACTACTCAATAATTGTTACAGTAATTACTGTTCATTATTTTATTGATTCAATAATTGCTGCGTTGATATTTATATTATTATTGTTTCAATAATTGTCACTGCATAGTATTTTCCATTATCAGATCAATAATTCATATTATTTGAATAATATTATCAGATAACATTATTGGCAATATCTAGAAAGTTCTGTCTAAGGAGAGGTTTGGTCACCTAATTGCGCGCCAGTAAGAAGAAATCCTTATTGGAAAGCCCCCTCTTTCCTGGGAACGGCCTGGTTGTCAGTACTGTGATTCTGTAATATTATTTTTGAATAATTAATTATTGATTATTATGATAAAGAAAATATTCATTTTATGTGGATATAGATGGAGAAAATTTTTAATATGACAATTGTTGAAAATTAATATTTTATCTTTTTCTGATAAAATGATTTATTTAAATATATTATTTTAATAATATATTAACGGTGATATTTTTACAATGAATGTGGGATATATGAGTATATGGGGAGGAAGAGTATTTTTGTGGTATTAAATGTTTAACACATGTTTTGTGTGTCGGTGGACACAATTCTTGATCGAAAATTGATTATAGACTGTAAAATCACCCGTTTGTGGATTTCGGATAATTTCTGTTTGGAATTTGGAAAAACTTCCTTCTATAAAGTTGTAGAGAATTGAATTTCCTATAAAAAGTCGCGAGATTCGAATTTTCTGACAAAAGGGCTATTTATCATGAATTATTGAAGTTCCGGAGTTCCGAAATAATTGATTTTTGGAAGTTTTAATTATTTTATATAAGAAAAACGTTTTTGGTGGTTGTTGGCACATGGGTGGCTGATGTTTTTGATCAAAGAAGGCATGCTAGAGTTTTCAAAACATGTGGGTAGGAATTTTGAATAAATAATAATATATTTTATTAATTTAGTCTCCTTTGGCGTTCTAACATTTTCCTATAAATAGAGGGCTAAGTTAGAATTGAAAATCACACCAGAAACAAAGTTTTCTCTCTTTCTCTCTCTATATTATCGAGCGTATTCTTGTGAGTATACTTTGAGTGTTGCTATACGGTGCGAGTTTCTGTCAGCACTATATCGAAATTCAGTCAGAAGTACGGTTATTTTGAGGTAAGGGATGTTGTTTCTTCTTAAATGATATTATCTTCTTCAATATCATTATGCCGAAATATTGTTCTAAATTTTTTTATCAAATTTAGAACTTTTTCATGTCGGGGTTACTATTCATGAGTTACTATTCACGAGTTACTATTCACGAGTACTATTCACGAAGCGTGATGATGTTTTTGTGAAATTTCTATCTTTTGGTGTCGGGATTACTATTCACGTATACGGCACTATTCACGAATACGGCACTATTCACCGAAAAATGAAAATTTCCTTTTTGTCCAAGACGTCTATTTTGGCTACTATCTTTGATTGTATCCATGTTTTGATCGTTATTTTTGAGTTCTGCTTTAAAATCAGTTGTTATGAAGTATTATTGATCTTGGACAAACTGTGGTACGAATTTCTAATATTTGTCCTTCTATCTCACTGGATTCGTTCTTAAAAATTATATTTCATCATCCTCAGTCCTAAATGATGATACTACTGAATATCTTTGGCCTGTAGTGCAAAGATGAATGATTAACTGATGAATATCTTTGGCCTGTAGTGCAAAGATGAACAGGTGTTGAGATGAACATGACCAACTGGTGATATAAATGAATATCTTTGGCCTGTAGTGCAAAGATGATTAAAGATGTATATTGATTGTTGTTACAGGGATAAAATATTGATGATGGACTCTTAAATATTAGAAGACAGTAGAATTCATCCTCTACGTGACTCTTCTAATGGATTGCTGTTTCCGCTGTATTTGTTGATCTAAACCTTGTTGTCTATTGTATTCTATTAGATTTTTCCCTGTTGAAGACTAACGATAATTTTTTTGTATATTATCTTAGTCATAATATTCTTTACTGGGCTAGTTGAGCTCACCCTTTTCTTTGTTGTTCCATTTTCTTCTCAGGAGGTGAGAACATAACAGGATCGAGTTGGGGTATGGAATGAAGGTTCTAAAGAGAGTTGTTTAGTAGACCTCATCATTTTTATAAAATAATGTATCAATAATTATGATGGGAATTTATTTGCGTGTGGATATTGTCTAGACGACAATATCTGTATTTAAACTCACAGTATGTATTGTCGTATTTCACACGACATTTGTATTATTGAAGTTGTAGTTATTTCTGTACCATGTATTTGGCGACTCAGAATGGGTTGGATGGAATGGGCCTATTTTGGGGTCGTCACAAAAAAGCCAGCCGGGGCTGGCCTATGAGTAGATTTTGTTCGAATTTGAGTCCGAAAATGATTGTTTTGAGTTGTTTGATTCAAGGACTTCCAATAGGACTTAAAGACATGTACAAAGACTTATAAAAGGAGGGGAATAACATAGATTAGAGGGGATTTTATTGAGAGATTAAGGAGTTTTTGAAAGAATTCTATTAGATTAGATTAGAGTAAATTAGATCAAAACATTAGTTTTTATGAGATTTGGAGATTGAAGCAACTTGGAGACCATTGAAGATTCAAAGTAGGAGCAAGGAGGGAGCGTTAAATATACAGACAATAGATTCTATCTTCTTTACTTCTTCTATTTTTGTCTTTTAATGATTATTCAATTGTGGATTCTTAGTTTAAATTTAATAATCATGAACTAATTCTTTGTTTGAGATTACAATGGATCTTATTGTGTATTTTATTTTAATATGCTTCGTTATCAATTATTATGTTCTATTGAGAGGATTGTCTATTGTGATTTGGACTTAATTGTTTAATTGCTTGGCCATCAATTACCGTGATAATCTATATGAACTCGAGAGATGAAGTATAGATTTAGATCTAATCATGATAGCATGTGTTCAGGATTTTGTTAGTAGCTTAAACTTGATGTGTGTTAAGGTAGAGATATACTTGACATCGCATGTAATCGGATAGAGAACTTATTCTTCAACCTTCTTCAATTGTAATTCACATAGAGATATAGTGGGTTAGTTGATTAAGGTGTTTAACAGATTTCTATCTTAATTGTGAATTGACGTTAATATGGTATTAGTGCATCGAGAGGTGGTTAATACTACTTTCGTGTTCTTGATTAACAATTCGGGATAGAGAATAATTGATAAGAAGTGTGTTAACCTAAATGAAGCAATAAGTGAAGTTGTGATCTTAAATCTCCATAATCTGATTTTAATTAGTGGTAATTAGAATTAGTTTAGTTAAATATTTTAATTTATAACATTAAATTCATTTGTTTAAATAAGATTGAGTTGGTTACGAGTTAGTACTTGGTGATTTTTATTAAATAATTCTCTGTAGGAATGATACTCAACTTACCACTTTATTACTTTTTGACCACGTATACTTGCATGTTGTGCGTAAATAGATTTTACCCAACAACATGGCTTTGGGAGGGATTCCCCAAAGCCTAAGCCTGTTCTGTCGAATGTACTTCTCTGACTAGAGAGCAGGGAGTCCATGGATGATGAGGATTTGTTCCATGTAGAGACAGTCTTTTCTAGTTCCTCAATTTTAGAGGTTATATTAGACTCTCTTTGTGCATTGAGTTTATTTGTCTGTTTTAAGATCTCATTCTCAGCCTCAAGCTTGGAGAGAAGGTTAGTACTTAGAAGGGCTGTTTCAAGCTCTTCTTGAACTTTCTTCTTCTCCTCTTGAAGAAGTGAATGGTCCTTAGACAAGACTCTGAACCACTTTATGTACTGATGTAGATTAGTGGTTATGCCATGAAGTGCAGTTCTTAAATCATTTATGTCTTTATCAGGTGAGTTGAAGTCAAATACCTCATCGAGACTTACATCATGTATGTTAAAATTTTGTTTGTCCTGTGCATCTTTGGCCATTAGGCACAGATTAGCCATTTGTGGTTCTTCGTCATCTTCAAAGTCAGGATTGGAGTCATTGTCTGAATCACTCCATGATCCTCCAGCTAACAGGCCTTTGTCTCTCTTTTGAGGCCTTTTGTTGCCTTTGTATTCCTTCTTTGCATGTGATTTCTTATTTCCTTCTTCTCTGAGAGGTTTGTTGCAGTTAGCAATGAAGTGGCCAGGCTTCTTGCAGTTGTAGCATAGATCATTCATTTGCTCCTGGCTGCTGTAATTGTTGACCTTCTTTGGCTTGCTGGTTTTTCCTTGACGCATGAACATTCTTAGTCTTTTTACCAGCATTGCAAGGTCTTTATCATCGTCCTCATCATAATCAGAGTCAATCTCAGTGTTGACCTTAGATGCACCTTTAGTTGCCTTGAGAGCAACACCCTTATCCTTCCTTCTTCCTTCTGATAGGGTTTCAGCCCATTGAGTCAGCTATAGTTCATATGTCAGGACATTGCCATATAGCTATTGAACTGTCATCTCGTGAAGATTCTTTGACTCTCTTATAGCAGTGGTTTTGGCATCCCACCTGCTTGGTAGAGCTCTCATGAACTTTATGATCAGATCTTTGTTAGGATAGATCTTCCCATATGCTCGTAGAGAGTTGAGCAGAACGTTGAATCTCTCATAGGTGGCAGTTACGTTTTCTCCTTGAACACGAAAAAACATCTCATACTGCTGTGTCAGGAGTGATTAATTGGTTTCTCTAATTTCTTCAGTTCCTTCGTGCATGATTAGCAGTGCTTCCCAAACCTCCTTAGATGTTTTGCTGTTGACAAATTTTCGAACAGATCGTCTTCTAAGGATTGGAACAGGATGTTCTTGGCCTTTTTATCAAGTTGGACAGCTCTCTTCTCATTGTCTATCCACTCTTCTTTAACTTTGATTTGTATTCTGTTTGTATCATCAGTGATTGGTGCAAGCTTTGTTGAAACATAGGGCCCATTCTGTACGGTCTCAAATAGATCTTCATCTATTGAGTCCATGTATGCTCGCATCCCGACTTTCCAGTTTGCAAATTTATCCTTATTGCACATTGGTGGCTTGCTGCCTCCTCTAGTCCTAGATTCGCTTGGTACGTGTGCCATTGGATCTACTAAAGCTTGTAAGCTGTATAATAGAACCTAACTTGATACCAATTGTTAGTTCCTAGTTGGCACAATAGTTATCTAGAAGGGGGGTTGAATAGATATTTAAAAAACCTTTTCATTTTAAACTTGTTCGTTGATGATGATTAAAACTTAGCGGAATTAATTTTGTTTTAATCTCTTTTACAAAGTAGTGGAGTTATGATAGTGAGGCCGTTATAGCAGTTATAGCAGATATAGCAGTTATCTTATGAAAGTAAAAGACACAGTTGTTTTAAGTGGTTCAGAGCACTTAAAGCTCCTAGTCCACTCTTCTACTCCTCGAGTAGAAAATCCGCTAAGGATGTCTTTTACAACTTCTGAATCACACAGATTCCTTTTAGACCAGCAGTCTAGGAACTTCTTAGTTCACTCTTGAACTCTTCAAGTCCAACAGACTTGGCTCTCTTATATTTCACTCAGAATTCTTCAAGTCCAACATACTTGGTAATTTTCTTTAGTTGATTGGTAGATGTTGAGTTCTTGACGGTTGCTACTCAGTTGCTGTTTAAGCACTTGTTCGAAAGAACTGAGTAGCTAGGCAAGCTTTTCTGTTTCTCAGATCGTAGAGTTGAGCTTTGAGAGTTCTTCACGTTATTTGTTCAATGCTTGTTTATCTCTCTCATCTACTTGATTTGCATATATGTTATCTTCAAAAACTATCCGTTGGATCCATCCATTGAAGCATTAAATGCGTTTGACCTTTCTGATCTTTGATGGAGACTTTTCTGCACATCTTCTGAATTGCATTCTGGCCCACTGACACAGCAGACTGATTTCTCACCTAACACCTGAAAAGGTGTTTTCCCCCTTACCCATGGTACTTTCCTTAGCTTCTTCAATACGTTTCTTTGTTGCATACTAAGGATATTTCTTATGACTTTGGGACTGGTGAGTACTGCAACGTTTAGAATCCATTCCTCATATTTTGAAGTCTGTCTCCACACAAATCATGAGGCTTGATGTTTCTGACACAAGACAGATGATACTCTACGATTCAGATCGTGATAATCTACGATTCAGATCGTGGTACTCTACGATTCAGATCGTGGTGACTTATCGCCTTAGTGCCTGGTCTGATGCTATCAGCCGAGAGCACTAAGATTTCTCTTAAGTCTTTGCACACTATGATCTTCGCTTGCTTGAGTTGTAAACTCTACATTTTTGGGGGCATTGTACGATATCTGAGTTGGCTCGGCAAACGTTGGGACCACTCTATGATTTCTGAAGAGGCACTTCAAGGCAGGCACACTACGATCTTTGAAGCTCTACGTTTCTGCCTTAACTTCTACAATGTTGTTCAGATTGATACACTACGATTTCTTCGAAGCCTATCTATTACATCTCAAGATCAACCTAACAGCTTTCATCTTTTCTATCTATACATTCAATTACAGAATGATACATGTTAAGAGCTTAGATCAACCTAACAAATTTGATCTATCATTAAGTCCTTGTACATATATTACTTGAAGGAATTTACAAATACTCATGAGCATATACATTAAAACATCAAATCATAATATGCATTTTCCTAACACTGGGAACTAGGGGGTTAGGACTCGGACTAGTAATTTACATATTTTAGGGTATATAATATATATTTTTGGGGCTTCTACTTGATATATTTGTTGGGGCTACTATTTGATTGCAACATATTTTTAAGGGTGCTACTTGATATTTTTTTAGGTATAGTACTTGATATAGTTGTTGGGGCATATATTAGTGATTGAAACATATTTTTTATGGCTACTACTTCAGATATTAGGATGTGTCATTACTACTTCATATATAATTTGATGTGACACTTTGCAAACTTAGGAACTACATGTTTGTAGTTTGTAATGTTTCAATGGTGATGTGTTATATAACTAACATATGTTAAGGTGTGAATGGTGAATGATGAATATAATATTTGAATTTAAATTTGGGTGTGTGTGTGTTATGTATTGTGAATGGTGAATTGTGAATTGTGAATGGTGTAGTCTATTAATGGTTGAGGATATTATGGTAATGGTATGATTTTGAATACTACAATTTGATAATGGTGAAGGTTTTAGACTTTGTAATTGCTAAACTAGTGTACTCTTTTTTGTACATGTGATTGAACTCTATTTTTTTCTTTTAAATGGTGTAATCTGTTAATGTTGAATGGTGTTCAGCTGTGATTGAAATCTACTTTTCATTCATAATTTATAACAACATGGATAGTCAATAACATGATGAACTATGAGTTTCAATACTTTTCATTGCATACTAGAAACATCATTTCCCATAATTTTCATACACATTACAGTTGTAAAAAGCAATACTATTATTCCTCTATAAATTTTCTCTCTTCTTTACAGCTTTGTTACTTCTTGCTCAGTTGCAGAAATCCTTCTAAGGAGGACATGAATAACTTGGATTACTCTTGTTTGTATTGGAGGATCATGCCAGTAAAAGAAACCACATCCTTGACCTCCAATAGTTTGGTAAGAAAAAAATCTCCTACCCGAATTTCTATCAGTCCAAGATGTCCTTATTTTAGCTGAAAGATGACAGTGACACAAAATTGAAGACATAGATTTTCCAAGTATGTTTCTTCTCTGCATTTCTCCTTCTTTGCACCTTCTCTTTCTCATTCTCTGAATTTCTTCTACTCCTTTTTCTCTTTCCACCATGAGAGCTGATATATATGGGATGGTCAACCGTTTGTTGGACCGAAATTGATGGAGGGAAATAAGCAGTGTTGGATTTATAGGGAAAATAATGATGTCAGTTGGATGGAAATAAATATATACATGGAATTATTTATTTTAATTGACAAAATACACATCAAATACACTTTAAATTACAAATACAGTGAAATACATATCATTTTCAGTGCCACGTCAGCTTTTAGGCGTATTTTTTGGCCGAAAAAGTTTATGGGGTACTTTTGTTTACTTAAGTATACTTGGTGTATGCTAATATAAAGTTTTAAACATTAGGGTCATAAGTGTAAAAGGGGTCATACTTCGAGGGACAAAAGGGTGTTTAGCCCAAAAATAATTAAAAGTGGTGGAGACATTTTTTGTGTGTACATAAGAAAACTGTTTATCTTAAAGTGTTGGTTTTTTTAAATTCATGAGTCACAAAATATACTTTACTATGATATTGGCAATAATTTGATCAACTCCTCTTATTCCTAATTATTGTAAACACTTATATAGGTTCTTGATAACGCTTAGTTTCTTCAGGTTTAATCACTAGATCTCGATATTTTAATATACTTAAAAAGAAATGAATGTGTGGAGGATTGATCTTTCGATCCGTCTCCGATGATTAAATAAGTAACCACATTTATAGAGGTTATTAATATGAGGATATAAGTTTGCATGCGTAAAAAACATATTAGAGACTCTTCTTTGTATTTATATATGAAGTTTGGATATTTGTTTGTTGGAGTTTCCTTTCTTATAGCACGAAAATTGTTATTGATAAGTACAAATATAGATGGACTAGTCTAGATAAGAGGCCTCAATGGAAAGGAGTCTAATTATCTCCGTGTTTCATGCATTGTGGGAACTCAAGTCACACCAACTAGTGTTTGAGGATCCCATATGAGGTTTGGGGTCACTTAAGGATTTGAGTCCCGAAGGAGGTTCAGGACAAAGGCAGAACTAGAGGGCGGGGAGGAAGGTCATATAACCCTGATATTCCAGAGCCTTTTTAGGCAACTCCCCTAAAGCTTCCATTCTTGACCCTACAGATTTAAGTGGCACAACGAATGATTGCCCGATGCTGCCATCTACTGGCATGCTGCTTCACACCTTTGATTGTTGATGAGTTCTTCTTAGCACTGCAGAAGTTAGGTTTTATTTATTTTTTATTTTTTTTAAACTTACTCAATGAAACGACATCGTTTCATTTAGTAAGTTAAAAAATACCTTTTCTTTTCTTCTTCAAAATTGCAATTCGCAACAGCCCTTTTTTCCCCTTCCGAGTTCCGCCTCTATCGACAGCTCACAGTCGCACAGCAGGTTCGCAACTCGTTTGTTTTCTCTCTCTTCCTCCTGCCTTTGCTTCTCCCTTTCTCTCTCCAGCTCATCCCTTCAGCCCTTCTGTGTTTCCTTTTCATATATGTTAATCTCTGTATGTGTCTAAATAAGGAATTTTGTTCTTAATTTTGCCATTAAATTAGAGATTTAGAGTTTGTTATGCCATGATTTAGAGATTATGTATTATTATCATTGAATATTTGAATTGATAATTTGATATTGTATATTATGGTATATTTATGATATATTATTTGTGAAAATAATTGAAATTATTGAAATAGGTTAGTTGATGAAATTATAATGAAATGTTTGAATTGGTGAAATTATTATGAAATGTTTAAATTGATGAAATTATTATAAAATGTTTAAATTGGGTAAAATGAATTTGAATATAAATTTGAGAAATGGTATATTTATGGTATACAATATACTAATGGTATATTGATTATATAATGATGGTATAATTATTGATTAACAATTAATGTTTTTATTTATTCTAGATTATGGATAAATACTTGATTAAGCGACCAAGAACTGTTGATTCTTCTAATAACCAAGTTCTGAAGCAAGTGGTGGTATAAAAAATTCACGTGTCCAGTTCAATCCGAATGATATTATTAGTGATCCGGGGTTACGTAAATCAATTGAAGACTTTGATATTGTGAGTAATGATCAAGTTCAAAGAGAGTATTTTACTAGAGGTCCATGTCAACCAATTTCCCATAATTATCCCCAAAAATACTTTTCTAATGTGAAGAGAAGCTTTCAGCTCGCTTGGTTTAATAATTTTGAGTGGTTGGAGTATAACATTTCAAAGGATGCAACCTTTTGTGACGCCCCCAAAATAGGTATACATAACTCATTCTTATTCGTTAAATACATGGTACATAATACAAATACAAACTTAATTATACAACATGAGCTGAGAGTTTTAACACGAATATTATCTTCTAGACAATATCCAAACTCAAATGGAGTCCTCATTACAATTATTATCACACTGTTTTATAAAATAGAGAGGACTACTACAGCCACCATCTCAGACCGTCACTCCATTCTCCGACTAGTCCCGGCTACGTTCTCATTTCCTTAAGAGAACAATGAAAGCAAAATGGTGAGCTCAACTAGCCCAGTAAGAAATATCATGACTAAGATAATGCAGAATAAATTATCGTTAGCCTTCAACAGTGTTAAACTGGTAGAATACAATAAACAACAATTTAACTGCAGCGGAACAAACAATCCATTTGAAGAGTCAAGTAGGGCATGATATCTACTATCTTCTATGATTTAAAAAGCTTAACATCAATTTTATTGCTGAGACTCAGCTCAATAAATAATCCACATCACTGAATTATCCATGCACTATGAGCCAAGGATATTCATTAGTATCACATCCACGAATTATCCATGCACTATGGGCCAAGGATATTCGTGTTATCACCAATGGTCATGATCATGTCAAACAATAATTCATCTTTGCACTCTTAGCTGAAGAGAACCCATGGTCATGATCATACCAACAACCGTCCATTAATGCACTACGGGCCAATGAGGACTTTTACCACATCATTTGTAACATTACAAGTAATGATTATACCGATACATAATCATAATCATAATCATACCAATCAACAGTTCATCTATGCACTACGGGCCAAAGATGACTTTTATCACAATATAAGCACAAGGATGATGTCAATGATATAAGCATCAATCAAACGAAATCAAGGATAAATATTAAAGATTTTTAATTTATCTGGGGTTTAAAAATATCCAAATTTTCAACATAATACCTGCTTTGTAGAGTAAAATTCAAGAATAATATTCACGTATCAAAAATAATTTGGACAGAAAAGAATAATTTTTTCGTCGTGAATAGTACCCCAGGTGAATAGTACCTAGTGAATAGTACTTTGAGAATATTACCCCGTGAATAGTACACTGACATGAAAAGTTTAAAAATTATCAAGAATACTCATAATAATATTTCCATGAAAAGATACTAGATTAAACGAAAATTTCAAAGATATTCTACTAATTTCAAGGAGTATATAAGCAATATTTTAACAAAATGAGTGTAGAATTCAGAATCTGAAACGAAATAATATTAATTATATACTACAGAGTATGGAAGAAAATATTATTTCTTATGAATATTGAACAAAAATAATATCTCTTACCTTAAAAGGAAAGTACTTCTGATTGGTAGGGGGGATATTCTTGAAGAAAATTTGCACTGTTTTCTACACTCAAAGCTTCCTTAAACTCTAAAGAAATATGCTCAATATTATAGAAGAATAATTCTCTGATTTTTGTGTGATTTTCATTTCTAAACTAAGCATCCTATTTATAGAAGAATGAAAGGATACTATTTAAGAAAAATCACGGGTAAACAATGGAAATCACAGACGAAACTTTTTCACGGGCAAAATTTTAAAATTTCACATGATTTACTATGCAAATGTTATGCATAATAAAATATAATATATTCTATTTTTCATAAAAAACAAAAATTATTATATTATATATATATATATATACTGAATAACTTTCTGCCGATTATTTTAAAAAATGGATAAGTGGGGGTCCATATAATAAGTCAAACTTATAACAAATACTTCATAAAATTCTCCTCTATTTATCTCAATAACAATCATCATTAATATTATAACTTGCAATATTAACAACCAGATCATTCCCAGGAAAAAGGGGGCTTTTCGATAAGGAGCGCGCAATTAGGTGCCCAAACTCCTTTTATCGGCAGAAATTTCTAAACATCGTCAATAATGCAAATAATAATATGAATAACTTTGTCGTCTCAATTATTGATTTAATAATATAAAATATTATGACAATAAATAAATCAATAACGTGAGATAATGTGCAACAATTACTGTAGCAATAATTGAGTATAACTGAGTGACTTCTCATGTAAGCATCAATAATCAATACCATGTGCTACTATAAAACTACGCGTATTACTGTACTTTTATCACCGGGTATTTTGACAGTTAATGGTAAAACTTTTGCTGTTATTTTTATAAAAAGATATTTCTTTCGTTTTCTAACTCTGATAATAATTTTGTTGTGGGGTCCACCAATGATTGTGTCATCGTACGAATATTTCCTGTTAAAACGAATATTTCTCGACCAATCGAATATTTTATAACAACTTGCTTAATTTGTAAAATTTATAAATATTACCCACAACTATAATATTATATCAAATTCACACCATACTATTCAAAAATATATTTTGAAAAAAATTAATCTTTATTCATGAAAGTTAGGGTCTGACACCTTGTGCTTTTGCTGAGATCTATTTAGCAATTCAAACAAAGTAGATGATGCTTTTACAAAAAAAGGGTTTAGCAACTGGAAAAAGGCAATGAAAAAATTTCAAGAACATGTGGGTGCTTCGAATAGTGCTCATAATGATGCTAGGATACAACTTTAAGGTTTTCAAAATCAAAGGCAGGGTGTGTCACATATACTACTAGTACAAGGGCGAAAGATGGAGGTTGTTTATTGCACCCGTTTAACGGCGACTTTGGATGTCACACACCTTCTTTTAAAGCAAGGTTTACCTTTTCGTGAATATTATAAGTCATCGACTTCATCAAATAAGGGAAATTTCCTTGAGTTTTTTGTGTGTTACAACCTAAAAAATGAAGAGGTATGCAAGTTAGTTAATGAGAATGTTCCTAGAAACAATCAAATGACTTCCCCAAAAATTCAAAAAGAACTAGCAATTTCTTATGCTGTGGAAACTACAATTTCCATCATAAATGATATCGGGGACAAAATCTTTTCTACTATGGTTGATGAGTCTCGAGATGTTTCAATAAAAGAGAAAATGGAAGTTGTTTTAAGATATGTAAAAAACCATGGAGATGTGATTGAAAGGTTTCTTGGTGTGGTACATGTGCCTGACACTTCATCTATTTCTTTGAAGAATGTTATTGATGAATTGTTTGCAAAACATAAATTGTCCTTATCGAGATTGAGAGGTCAAGGAAATGATGGGGCTTCAAATATGCGAGGTAATTTCAATGGATTGAAGGCTCTTATTTTAAAAGAAAATCCATATGCAAGGTATGTCCATTGTTTTTCTCACTAACTCTAATTAGTTTTTGTTGTTGTTACTAAGAGCAGCCGTATTGTGAGTGATTTTTTTCAATATGTTACTATGATTGTGAATGTGGCTGGAGCATCATGTAAAAGGAAAGATAAATTTAGACAGCTTGAACATAATAGAATCGTAGAGTGTTTAGAAAAGGGAGAGATAGTTAGTGGTAAAGAAAAAAAAATTAGAAATCAGTTTAAGACAGTCAGGAGATACTCGTTGGGGGTCACATTACATAATAATAATTTGTCTTATGTCTACGTGGACTTCCATATTACAAGTGCTTGAAAATGTGCATTTTATTGTGCTTTTGATGATAATAGAAGTATAGTCATATGTTTGACTGATAAGATGTAGAATTATGAATTTTTATTTGTGATGCATTTGATGAAATATTTATTGGGAATCACAAATTACTTGTCACTTGCCTTACAACAAAAAGATCAAATCATTATAAATGCTGTGAGATTGATTGGGGTAATGAAAGCTCGACTACAAGATTTTAGGGAGGCAAAATGGGAGAATTTTTTGAAGGAAGTCAATATTTTTTGCAAAAAGAACATGATCCCAATAATTAATATGGAAGACAACATGAGATCTCGCGGTTGTTGCAGGACCAATGGACAAATTATTACTAACTTTCATCATTATCGTGTTGAGATTTTTTGTCATGTATAATCTCTATAAATCTTTTTTCATTATTCATATCCAAGAATTTATCTTCTTCTCTTTTTATTTTTCATTATTACAATGTAGGTTGTTGATTCAATTGTTCAAGAGATGAACAATCGTTTTTCAAAAGCAAGCACAGAGTAAATTTTATGCATATCATGCCTTGATCTAAGGGTTTCGTTCTCTAAATTTGAAAAAAACATATGTTACTCCATCTTGCTAAGCTTTATCCAGAAGACTTCTCATTGATTGATCGCATGATACTTGGGGATCAACTTGAAAATTACATTTATTATATTCGATGCAATAATTAATTTTTTTGGGATCGAAGATTTGGGTTTGGGAAGTCTTGCTAAGAAACTGATTGAAACAAGAAGAAATATGACTTTTACATTGGTATATCGATTGATTATTTTGGCTTTGGTTCTACCAGTTGCGACTGTTATTGTTAAAAGAGTATTCTCTACGATGAAAATTATCAAGACTAACTTGTGTAATAAAATGGAAGACGAGTGGATGAATGACAGTTAGGTAGTTTATATTGATAAGGATATTTTTTCAACAATTGTAAACAAACAAATTTTGAGATGTTTTCAAACTATGCAGACTCGCAGGATACAATTGTCTCCTCTCAGTCGTACAACCGAAAGACGCACTCCAAGCGTCAATAAATAATTTTTTTTACTGATATATTTTGACCCCCCCCCCCTCTAAAAACGTTAATGGTGGTTCGGGATACCATTCCCTAAGAGTTCTCAATAAAGTTTAAGTAGGTAAAAAAATTTATAAAGGAAAAATAAAATTTATAAACTTGTGTTTAACTTGAACTTTATAATAAAGTTTGCTATATTTAAGTTTGTAAAAGGAAAACAAATTGGGCAAATGCCAAAGGCATTCTCAGTTAGAGAAGTTTATGTGGATTCCAAAAATATAGAACTTTTTATTATTTTAGTAGAATATTCAATTTTTTTTAGTTATACTCTATGGCCATGTTTATTTGCAATGATTATAATCTCAAGACTATTAATCATAAGATTAAATAGTCCAAGTCACGTATTTGTTTTTTATAGGATTATTCATGTGATAACTTAAAATAATCTCATGTTATGTTAGTTTTTTTCAAGATTAATTAAAGTATTGGATTAAAAAATATTGTTTAGACTATTATTGTGATGCCCCCAAAATAGGTCCACACAACCCATTTTGTGTCACCAAATACATACTACTAAATCCAAATACAAATCTTCCTATTTATAACTATTAAACAGTCGATAACTATTTTAGGAATTAAAATATTTGAAAAATGCTCAAGGAAGCCTTCATACATGGGAGGCCATGCATCTAAGTTATAATAGATATTATAGGATTTAAGAATTAACCTTGGTTGACCCAATAGACCCCAAAGAAGAAAGAGAAGATTACTATCATGTACATTCCAATGGTGTGTATCTTCTTGTCATATAATTATCTCCATTGTCTCAAATTGAGAATTATATTCCAACCATATACTCCAAGATTATATAGATAATGCTCATAGATATAGTCAAAAAGTGGATGCGCACAACCATATCTTATGATAACACGAATTCGTATGTGATTTGACATCTTGTATGATAGTGGAAACACACCCTTCCAAAGTCGGGTTCTCATCACCCTATTGTTGTTCACCAAAATCAATTATTAAATAACTTATTAAATATGGCACACACATTTTATGTCCTCAATACAATTATTACCATATTATTTTATGAGAAACTTCAATAATCACATACCATCACTCTATTCCCCTGTTATCCCTGCTTGACCCAGCTACAATTTTACTATTTAAAAGGAATCGTGAAGCAAAAGGGTGAGCACAAATAGCTCAGTAAAGAATATCATGACTATTATAATTAAATTATCAATAGTCTTCATCAGTAATAAATCAAATATTTAGAACATATGGTAGATGATAAAAGTTTTCAACCATAATTGCAGCGGAATCAACAATCCATTAGAAGATTCAAGTAGAACATAATTTTTACTATCTTCTCCAAATTAAAAATCCATTCTCAATATTTTATTCATGTAACACCAATCCACAGTTCTTCGTTGTACCCAAGACAAAAAAAACTTCCACCATCTGTCTTTACCTGAAACACCAAAGATCATGGTTAAATCAATTCACAGTTTATGTTTATAATTATTCCATTAAATTCATCTTTGCACTCCGGGCTAATGATATTCAATTGTAACACTAATAGCCATGCCAATTAACAGTCCATCTTTGTACTACGGGGCAAATATATACAACTTTAAAACCAATAATCAACAGTCCATCTTTGCAGTACGGTCCAAAGACATACAACTGTAACACAAATGGTCATGATTATACCAATACCCAATTCCAGTTATGATTATACCAATACACAATTCCTTGTCATAATCATACCATCAACAGTTCATCTTTGCACTACAGGACAAAGATAACTTTCCAACACAAATTTAAGTATAAGGATGATGACAATGATGTATATAATGAATGGACATAAATAATCAGAACAATAAGATAAAATAGATCTTAATGATTTTCAACTTAATTATCCATAGTCCAAATTTCCAATATGATATCCGAAAAATCGATTAGAATTCTTGAAAGAATATAAATTTCAAGTAAATGTAAAGTTCTCGGCTCAAATATAATAACTTAAAATTGAATAGAAATATTCAGGTCAAAATATTAGATGAATCACAAACTATTAAGGACATTCTAATCATTTTAGGACTTTTTACCATTTAATGATAAGTTAAAGAAACGAATAATAATATCTTACCATAATATGGAGTATGAAACAAAATGATATCCCATTACCATAAAAATGATACCCCTTACCTTAGTGAGAGATTGGATACTGCAATAGTTTAGTAGCAGAATACTCTTCTTCTCTCTCTCTATAGTTTCTCTCTCTATAATTTTAGTAAATTCGTGAGAAAGAAAAAAGAAATGAGCTTCTATATATAGGAGAATGGACTAAATAGTAACTTATTCACGGACAGTACAGATCGTTTTACTATTAAAACTGATGGTCCATATTAATTTTCTATTAAAACTTCAACTGACGATCCATATTGATTTACTATTCAAACTTCAACCGACGGTCCATATTGATTTACTATTTAAAACTTCAACCGATGGTCCATATTGATTTACTATTAAAACTTCAACCGACGCTCTGAAAAATTAGCACGTCCCCCATGGAATAATAAGCTAAACTTACAACAAACACCTCATGACAAACACCTCTATTTATATCAAAAATTGAATAAATAATTACCACAACACATTTTTAATCTTTTAACAATTATTCATCATTAATATTATAACTCAAAATATTGACAACCATATCGTTCCCAGGAAAGAGGAGACTTTCCGATAAGAATTTCTTCTTATTGGCGTGCAATTAAATAACATAACCCCTTTCATTGACAGAACTTTCTAGTCATTGTCAATAATGCAAATAATAATATGAATAACTGTGTCGTATCAATTAATAATTTAATAATATAAATTATTGTGTGGATGATACTGTGACAATAATTGAATATGAGATACTATGCATCAACTACTATGAGAATTATTGAATGAAACTGAGTGACTTCTTATGTAAGCATCAATAATCAGAGATATTGTGCAATACTGTGTGCTACTGTACAATACCGCGTACCACTATAGAACAACTAGTATTAATGTACTTTTATCACCGGGTATTTTAACAGTTTAACGGTAAAAGTCTTGTCATTATTTTTATAAAAGGTTATTTTTGTCAATTTCTATATCCAAAAATTATTCTGTTGTGGGGTCCACCAGTGATTGCGCCGTCGTACAAATATTCCCCGACAAAAAGAATAATTCCCGACCAAATGAATATTCCCCGACACAACGAGTATTTTATGACAACTTGTTTACTTTGTAAAATTTGCACATATCACCCCATAACTATAGTATTTATTAAATTATCACCTTACTATTTCGAATAATATTTATAAGAAAAATTGAATACTTTTAATTTATAAATTTCGGGGTCTTACAATTATACCCTTACCAATAATAACATATTTTAAACTTATTTATACATCAAAAAAAATACTTACTGATTATATATATACCTCACACCCACCCCCCAAAAATATTATTTACTGATTATGTATACACTCCTACCCCCACCCACCTCCCCACCCCCACCCCCACCCCCACCAAAAATAATATTTACTGATTATGTATACACTCCCACCCTGCCCAGCCCCACCCCACCCATACCACTACCCCTACCCCCATCCCCCCTTCATCCTCCACCTAAAAAAATAATATTCAGTGATTAAGTATACACCCCACTCTGCCCATTCCCCTCCCCCTGCCAAAAAAAATAATATTCAGTGATTATATAAACCTACCCTACTCCACCCCACCCTCACTCCCACTCCCACTCCCACTCCCCCACCCCCCATCCCCCACCCCCACCTAAAAAAATAATATTCAGTGATTATGTATACACCCCTCCCCCTCCCCCCTCCCCCTCCCACTCCCACTCCCACTCCCCCTCCTAAAAAAATAATATTTAGTGAATATATAAACCTACCCTAATCCACCTCACCCCACCCCCATTCCCATTCCCACTCCCACTCCCACTCCCCACCCCCACTGTAAGACCCTGAATTTTATGAAATAAAAATATTTAATTTTTCTTATAAATATTATTCTAAATAGTAAGGTGATAATTTAATAAATGTTATAGCTATGGGTGATATGTGTAAATTTTATAAAGTAAGCAACTTGTCATAAAATATTCGTTGTGTCGGGAAATATTCATACAACGGCGCAATCATTAGTGGACCTCATAACGAAATAATTGTCGAATATAGAAAACGACAAAAATAACTTTTTTATAAAAATAACGGCAAGACTTTTACCGTTAAACTGTTGAAATACCCGGTGATAAAAATACAGTAATACGCATTTTTACACAGTAGCACACGATATTGCACAGTATCTCTGATTATTTATGTTTACATAAGAAGTCGCTCAGTATTTCATTGAATAATTGTCACAATAGTTACTGCATAGTATCTCGTATTATTGATTCAATTATTATCACAGTATCATCTGCACAATACTTTATATTATTAAATCAATAATTTTCACAACATAGTAACTCATATTATTGAAATGATATTATTAGATAAGCATTATTGACAATATCTAAAAATTTCTGTCGAGGAAAGGGGTTAAGTTATCTAATTGCTCGCCAATAAGGAGAAATCCTTATCGAAAAGACTCCTCTATCCTGGGAACGATATGGTTGTCAATATTGAAATCTATAATATTAATGGTTAATAATTATTTTTTTGATTAAAGATAAGTGAATTGCAAAAGTTAAGGGGGAATAATGCGAACATGGAAAACTTTAGGGGTACCAAAGTGTAATATGTCGACCAATCCATGTGAACTCGAATCAACCAATCAGAGAAGATATGATGCAAGCATAATATAAGCATGACATCATCCTTAAAGAAACACAAAGATGATGTCATCATGATGATGTCACTTGGTGGAGGATGATGGAGGGATTAAGGTGCAATTAATGAGGTACTAAAGTGTAATAAACCTAGGTACCAAACTGTAATAAGTCCAGCCCCCAACATGTAATTATCGAAACTATATTTTTCTATAAATGGAGAGCTAAGTTCATTAGTTCTTTGCTAATTTACAAAACCAAGTTATAATCAAGATTTAGAGAGAGAGTTTTTGTGAGTATACTTTGAGTGTAGAGCAAGAATTTCTCAAGATTATCTCCACTATTCCAGTCATAACTACTCTCCTATTAAGGTAATGGATGTTATTTTCTTCATACTCATAAGAGTTGTCATTCTATTCCTTATTAATCTATGGGAATAACATGTATACACGGATTACAGCATGCCTAGTGAATAACCCTTCGTATTCATTCTTTATTAAATTGTGGAAATGATATGTCTACGCGGATTACCGCATGACGGGTGAAAATCCATTTATAGTTTTCTGTATTATTTCATTTCATATTCCTAAATATAAACTTACTATGGTAAGTATTGCTTCTATAATTTTAATTTTTTCATGTCGGGGTACTATTCATGTCGAGGTACTATTCATTCGGGGTACTTTGCATAATAGGGTACTATTCATTCAGGGTACTATTCACGATAAAATTTGTTTCTTTTTTCTGTCCAAATTATCTTTGATATATGAATCTTATTCTTAAATTTGAATTCACATTTTGATCATCATGTGGGCCATTTGGATATTCTTGAACTCTGAATAAATTAAATTATAAATCTCTAATATTTATCTTTGATCTCACTTGATTCATTATTTATATCATTATTATAATTCTCTGACTTAAATTGTGGTTAAAGTTATCTTAATTTGACCCGTAGTGCAAATATGAATTGTTAATTGGTATGATTAAGACCAGAAACATTGTATTGGTATAATCACAACCTTTAATTTTATATATAAAGACTTGTGATGAAAGTTCTCTTTGACCCGTAGTGCAAAGAAGAACTGTTGATTAATATCTTTGGTCGTAATGCAAAGAAGAACTGTTGATTGATATCTTTGGCCCGTAGTACAAAGATGGACATGTGTTTGACATGATCATGGCCACTAATGATACAAATGAATATCTTTGGTCCGTAGTGCAAAGATAGACTATTGTTTGGCATGATCATTGGTTTTTATAGTTGAACATCTTTTGCCCGTAGTTAAAAAGATAGACAATTGATTGGTATGATCATGACCATTGATATTACAGTTGAATATTTTTGGCCTGTAATGCAAAGATAGACAATTGATTGGTATGATCATCACCATTGTTGTTACATTTGAATGTCTTTGGTGTAGGGTGTAAAGGCGATATGATTATCGAGTGTCTTTAGCCTTTGTGGCAAGGACATTGAGTAAAAGTTCTATTAAGCCTTTATGGCAAGGAGAAACTGTTAATTTACATGACTATAAACATGAATTTTGAATTTAACTATAATCTTTGGTGGTTCAGGTGAAAACAGGTGATGAACGTTCTTTTTGTCTTGGATACAATAAAGAACTGTTGATGGGTATAACATGAATGAAATATTAATTATGGACTTTTAATTTGGAGGAGATAATAGACATTATGTTCTACTTGACTCTTCTAATGGTTTGTTGATTTTGTTGCAATTATGGTTGAAAACTGATGATTGGGTAATATACCCATGACTTGGGTATACTTGGGCTTAGATTTGTGTATTCTCGAGTCCTTTAGTAGTGTTTTTACTGTGTTTAGTTGTGCTATTGCAGGTTTGTGAGCTGTAGGAACATTTGGGAGCATTTGGGCTAAAACAGGACATGACTGGCACTTTCTGCTTCCTAGCACCGGGGCGATCAATATAGACTTAATCCTAGCGCCGGGGCGCTAGGCTGTGAATCTGGTTGACTGGGACGCGCGTTGACTTTTCGTTTGACCATTCAATTGGAGGTTATTTGAAGCCTAATTGGATTTGGATTGCTAGAGTTGGACAAATGAAGTATATAAGGAATATTTCTATTGGAGTAGGGAAGGAAGCTACACAATTTGAAGATTGATCAAGGAGCAAGGGGAGATTTTGAAGATTTTTGACTTGGAGTTCTTCTTCTTCTTTATTCTTTTAATTTGTGTAATTCATTAAGGATGATTTTTCAATTATTGTTGGTTCAAATTTCCGTTATGAACTAATTTCTTTAATTAAGATTCCAATTGAACCTTTTATGGATTGATTATTTGATTTATTCCAATTATTTATGTTGAAGTGAATTGTTCATCTTGCTTTGTGCTAATTGATTAATTATCTGACCAATAATTACCTTGTTACACTAGAAGGAATTGAAAAAGGAATTCTAGGGTTAGAACAGATCATGGTGACATTTGACTTAGTTATTTGCACAGTGAATAATCAGGTTTGTGAATATAATATAAATATCTATTTGTCGCATGTAACGCATAAGGAATTGGCATTGTAACGAGTTTAATTCAATTGTTTTGCATAGGAATATAGCAAAATTAATCTGGGTTAAATAGAAGGGAATTGATCATTTGAAAAAGAACTTTTGGCACTTATGAATTCCTGTTAACAATTCAGTAAACATAATAATTGGGATAGTTGGATAATTGATTTATAGTTCATAATTGGGGATATTGGAGTCTTAATCCTTATTTATCTGAATTCAATCAAGTCTTAGTTTTGTTTAGTCGTTTTAGTTTAGAATAATCTCTTTTAATCGTTTAATTTAGTTTTCTTAATTATAAAAATCACATTTTATGGTTGTTTAAATAAAATTGGATTGATACAGTACTAGTAGTTGGAATTTATTAATTAGAATTCTCTGTGGGATCGACATTCTATCTTATCACTATATTACTTGTTGACCGTGTATACTTGTACGTTTTCTTTGATTATGAATTCAACCAACAAAAACTTTTATCATCTACCATATGTTCTAAATATCTGATTTATTATTGATGAAGGATATTGATAATTTAATTATCTTTAGTCTTCATATTCTTTATTGGGCTATTTGTGATCACCCTTTTACTTCACAATTCCTTTCAGGTAATAAAAGTGTAGCTGGGTCGAGCGGGGATAACAAGGGAATAGAGTGATGGTCTGTGACTATTGAAGTTTCTCAATAGATTATAAAACAGCTTGACAATATATGATTGTATTAAGGACTTAAAATGTGTGTGTCGTATTTTATATGTCATTTAATTGTTTATTTTGGTGAACAATAGTATGGTGATGAGAATGAGTAGGAAAGAATTGTACTGGGAGTTTAAAGGGTGTGTTGCCATTATCATACATGATGTCTAACCATATACAAATTCGTGTTATCATAAGATATGATTGTGTGCATCCACTTGCTGACTATATCTATAAGTATTATCTATATAATATTGGAGTATGGTTGGAATATAATCCTCAGTTTGAGACAATGAAGATAATTATATGGCAAGAAGATACACACCATTGGAATGAACATGATAATAATCTTCTCGTTCTTCTTTGGGGTCTATTAGGTCAACTAAGGTTAATTCTCAAGTTCTATGATATCTATTATAACTTAGATGAATGGTCTCCCATGTATGAAGGCTCCCTTGAGTATTTTCCAAATATTTTAATTCCTAAAATGTTATCGATTGTACATTTTTTTTAAGTATCAATGGTTTGGAGCGAGTGTGAGTACTATTATTTGTATTGAAACTAACATCTTATGTGTTGTCATATTTTGCACGACAGTTTAATAGCTGTAAATATCAAGATTTGTATTTGGATTTAGTATTGTGTATTTGGCGACTCAAAATGAATTGTGTGGACCTATTTTGGGGTCATCACAGCCACCACCCACCCGCAAAAAAAAATAATTTTTACTGATTATGTATACAACCCCACCCCCACCCTTTCCAAAATATTAATATTCAGTGATTATATATACACCTCACCCACCACCTCGTCCGCACCCCCCCTCCCCCCTCCCCCCTCCCCCACCCCCACCCCCACCCCCAAAAAAATAATAATATTTTGTCTTTGTATTAGTAAGTTTTAAGTTACCAGTAATAATAACAAAAATTACAGGATATTATGGTAATCGTAGAAAAAAGGTTGAGGTTAATTTTGTCTAGCGATTTTTAATCCCAAATGATAGAGATTATAATACCAGGTAGAACATGATATTAATTAATCTCACATAGTAAGCTATTTTATAATCCTAGAACTTATAATGATAAGTTCAAAATTAAAAACAAACAAGATACTTGTAATTAATAATTTTATCTCAAATATATTTTTTGCAAACAAACATAGCCTATGTATTCACTTTCTTTGCCAAAATAATTACTCCATCCATTGTAAACTAATGTTTCCCTATCAAATTGAAAGATTAATATATTTTTAAAAAGGTCCCTCCAATAAAAAAAAATTCACAAGAAATTATAATTAAAGTCTAATCAATTTATTTCTTATCTCAAGTTAAAATGTACTTTAATAATAATCCCATTTATTCAATCTATTATTACCAAGGTAAATAGGGATTTGATTATGAGTCAATTAGTAAATTGACCAAGTCATTTTGGTTGGTTTTAATTTCATCATTTAAGCCTATTCCATTTTGTTGATTTTCTTTACTAATTCGTGTCATGTGGTTGGACTACTCCTAGGGACCTACATCCATGCATGTATACATAGAAAATATATACAATGCTTTAATCTACATATTTCCACCTCACATTTAAGCCCAACTTCTTCCTCAAAAAATATAAACTAAAAATGAAACTTATCTTAAATACTAGTGGTCCCACATTTACATAAAAAGATGAGATTATTAATTTAAAATTAATTAAATAATCACAAAGCCAATAAAATCATCATCGACAAAAAAACACAAAATATATCAAAATTTAAACAATTAATTTCTCACATCTCTTTTTAACGTAAGTCCAACAGTAGTGGTCCTACTTAAAACTGTAAAACATATGAATATGAGAGATCGGGTTATTATGAATTTTATTTTTTGGTAAGTTTATTTAATAGAATAATGATATATATATATATAATTTTATTTATGTGTTAGTATTTTATTGGTTAATTAATTAATTTATTTAAAATAAACTTCATGCTAACCATTTCTAAATATGAGATAGATACGAACACACACAAAAAAGACTAAACATAGTATACTTTTTATTGTTTTTTTAATATTACTTAAAAAAAATTGACGTGGCATATCAATTTAGACGTAATCAGAAAATTTTAAAAGTTTAATTTTCTAATGGAAAAAATTGAGAAGACAATTCCCAAAATAGAAAAAAAAATAAAATTTTAATCCCCTAATTGAAAAAATTGAGAAGGCAATCCCTAAAGTGAAAAAAATTTAAAATTTTAATTCTCTAATTAAAAAAAATTAAGAAGACAATCTTCAAAGTGGAAAAATATTAAAAATTTAGAGTATTAATCTAGATTTAGGTCTTAAAAAGAAAAAAACAAGTAGAAAAAGTGTAGCCAAACAATCGAGATTAGAGGGCGGCCTTGATATTACAACAAGATGTGATTATAATTAGAAAATTGATAATTTTAAGTGAAATTATTACTTCTATGAATAATGCTAGAGATATAAATTATTTTACAAGTTGTTGATGTGATATACTCTATATCAGTTTTTTATACGGAGCCGAAGATTATATTAAAATAATTTGTTAATCAATATGTTGAGATGTAGTATGTCACATCAGCAGTTTATAAAATATTTATAGAATAATTTGTATCTCTAACATTACTCTATTTTTATAAGGTATTGTCTCATATGAAAATAGGACTCTTTTACTATTAATTCGAAAAAAAACTTATAAAATTATTAAATTTACTTTTATAAATATCAATTTCCTATAATTAATACTCCCTCTGTCCCAAATTAATTGCTCAGTTTTGACTTTTTTAAGTCGAATTGACTATTTTTAAAATTAATAGTTAAATATATATAAATATATTTCTAAAATTATAAAAATTGGGATTAGTAATAAATTGTATCTACTTTCTTTTGGTTATAATCTCTTCACCTATATTTTAATAAAAATAGTAAAAAGATTAATTTAAAAATTGATCAATTTAATTTTAAAAAATTAAAATTGAGCAATTAATTTGAGCAATTAATTTAGAACGGATGGAGTAGTACAAAATTAACGTTTTATGTTTTTTTTCCAAGGACAGCTTGCACGTCGCGTACGTTAATTCCGTTACCGTATGGATCCACATTTTTCATTTTGTTGTACGGTGTATTATAGCTGTCCCTCATATGTTTATTTAAATTATTCTTTCAGGATTTCTTTAAAGTACATAAACGCAAATTAGGCGCGTTTCAACCAACCGCCACTCCTCCAATGTAGTATGCTAACCATTTTCCCGATGTCACCCAAAAGTTTACTATGACTTGGGCATAGCTGATCTAAATCTATAGTTCTCCAAATGCTCATTTCATAGGTAAAATTTGAGAGTGGTTATCATAAAGTTAATTTTAGTCAATTGATCAATACAGTGTCGACACGCAGGTCGGGAGGTAATGTCTCTCTATGCGTGTCAATATTGTGTTGGTCAATTGACCAACTTACCATAAAATTAACTTCATGATAATCGGATCCGTAAAACTTGATGACTCAAGTCAATCACAAAATTTGCCCCAATTTTCAAATTATTTTTTGTGACCCTAAAATTACAAAAGACCACCACTAATAAAATCCCACATACGAAAAAATCCGTCTTCGAATTTAATGATTTTGTCTCAAAATTGAGTTTGAGACGAAAATCGACCGTCTCAAAATACTTTTATAAAAACTAGAGATGTCCCAAGATTCCGTCTCAAGTTGATTTTAAAATTGTCAATTTTCATTTCTCTAATAACAGAGCTTTATATGATATTAATCTAAAACTAATATTTTCGTCTGAAAATATGATAAGAACTTGAGACGGGATTATTTTGGCCTCTAATTTTAGCTAAGTTTTGCGGCCAACCAACTCTACATTTATATAACGTTATAAGGGAGAAAAATTCATTTTATTCTGTGTATTTAACTCAAATTGTCAAATAATCTTTAATTCCATCCAGGGACGGAGCCAGAATTTGTTCTTTGGGAGGGCCAAAAAAAATTTGAACACCATAAAATATACTCATCACTAAAATGTAAAATTTCACTATTACAAAACATATTTTTACTAAAACAAAAATAATATAGTAATAAAATTTGTTTTGACAAAGATAATAAAACATACCAAATAAAAGTCTTTTAAAATATATCAAAACTTCATCAAAACTTGGGGTGCCGTAGTCTTACAAAATTTTCAAAACAAATCAAATGTACAAATGAGTTTTATAAAATTTTCAAACTTTGGGGTGAATTTTATAAAAATTTCAAACCTTGGGGGGGGAGGGTGCGGCCCCCTCCAACATCCATGTAGCTCCGTCCCCGATTCCATCTCATTATTATCTTGAATACAACTTATTTTTAATCATTCTCTAAATTTATATATAAACTATTTTTTAAATATTGATGAAGAGAATAATATATATATATATATAGATTATTTTCTACAAATATTAAGTTTCATGATTTTAAAAGTTAATTACAAAAAATATGTTTGAAATTAATTATGAAAATGATAGATTTAATCATAAAAGTTAAAATTGTCAAGTAATTAAAATGGGACAAAACTAATTTTTTTGTACTTTTAAGAACAAGTGATCATATAGAAATTTAGGATAAACAATGTATGTTGCTTTGTATTTTCCTCTAAAAAACTCAAACAAGTCGAAACTGAGATTAGGGTAAGAAGCCCGGCCATGTTCAGCCCAACATGGTGGCGCATGAAGTAGCGCGTGACAATTAAAATCTAGGACGTAGTAATGAATGCCCACAGAAAGACACGCACTCAGACATAATAGAGAGAGAGAGTATATAGTGAAAAACTGAAAGGGCAGGAGACCACGTTGATGCCCTCACCACACAACCCATCTGTCTGCCCTTCTGTCTGTCTCTCTCCTCTTTTTATCTCACCATTTATATATATATATATATATATATATATATATATATATATACCCCCAGAAACCCACTTCTCTCTTATCTCTCCCTCTTTGAACACATCTACTCTCTTCATTCATTCTCAATTTCTCTCTCTAGAGATATATATAGTACTAACATTGCATTGTATTGCATGGTGTAACTGGATTAATTGCACATTATTATACCTATATATACACATTTGAAATCGATATATATAAATGACGATGAGCAATGGAATTATTATGGGCGGTCAGTTCGGCGACACGACGTTGACCAAAGTGTTCGTCGGAGGTTTAGCATGGGAAACTCAGAAGGAAGCTATGAAGGAGCATTTTGACAAGTACGGCGAGATCTTGGAGGCCGTCATCATCTCCGACAAGCTCACCGGCAGATCCAAGGGCTACGGCTTCGTAAGTAACAGTATCTCCATATGCATTGATTGTGTATACATGGTGGTATGTGTTTTGCTGACGGCGCTAGTTTTAATTAATTTCTCTGATTAGGTGACGTTTAAGGAGCCCGAGGCGGCTAAGAAGGCTTGTGAGGACGCCACGCCGGTGATCAACGGCCGCCGAGCCAACTGCAATCTGGCTTCTCTCGGAGCTCGCCGCCCTAGATCATCATCGACTGCACCTCCCCAACATGGTAAACCACACTTTATTGGATTTGGATTTCAAAAGGTTTAAATTAGACTGTTCATTTTTCCGTCCTCAGTGTATAGCCTATACTTGTATATCAATAAAATATGAGTCTCACATTTATGTGAGAAAAAATATATAAAAATATCAAAAATTTATGTGTAAATAGTGATTCTCTTATAAAAAAAATATGTGTAAAAAATTATTTAAATATATAAATATAAATTTTATAAAAATTAATGTAACGCATTTCTATAAACTATGCAAATAATTGTTGGATCAGGATCCCACTTTATTGATGGGTCTTAGAAAAAAATTGAATTTCAAATAAATTAATATTTTGCTTGATGAATATTTAGTTCAGATAAATTTAATATTTTCTCCAAGAAAATGTATATTTAATTAATTATTAGTAACTTATTTATTTTTCATTTAAATCATTATTTTGAGTACTTCCTTGCAGGTTTAATTGCAATAGTGTGTTGAGTAAGAACATTAAAATATATATATCCAGTTCGGACGTCTGGATTTTATTAAAATGCAAATTTTTTTTAAATAACTAAAACAATGTTTAATATTTTATGGAACTCCTACTCAAATATATAAACTCAATCACTATTTTCCTATTTATAATTAAAAATCATAAGACGATAATCAGTAATTATTCTTATACATACTTATTTTATTTTGTTAATAAGTATAAGGATAAGTATAAAGATAATTACTGATTATCCTTATAATTATTCTTATAATTTTTTATTATTTTATTTTACTGATTAATCTGTTAATAAGTATAAGGATAATCTGTTAATAAGTATAAGGATAAGTATAAAGATAATTACTGATTATCCTTATAATTATTTATTATTTTATTTTACTAATTAATTAATAAGTAGTATGTAATCAGGATAATGTAATTAAGCCAAATTTTTTTGTTGGCCGCTAGAGGGAGTAGCGACTGGGCACCCGTCTCCGCCATTCACTCTAAATTTTGGACGGCTGGATGAGCGTTAGTTGAACAGTCCCTCTGGCTAACGTATTCTATGAAACCCGCTCCTTGGTCCGTTCTTTTGGTCCGCTTTAGATCCTCCCCGTATATATATATATATATATATATATATATATATATATATATATATATATATGGGCTATATATATATACACAGCTGTGTATTACACAGTAGGCCTAAGACGACAGATTTTTTGGGTTATAGCGACGGTAAACTGTCGCCATAGCCCAGAATAGCTATGACGACGGGTGAAACCGTTGCTATAGCCCAAAAAATCGTCGCTATAGCCTACTGTGTAATACACAGCTGTGTACACACATTTTTTCCTATATATATATATATATATATATATATATATATATATATATGGGAATCCATCCGTGGCAACCGGTTGCCATGAACACTATTCTAACAACCCACTTTTTATCCGTGGATCAACTAATTGGATGACTCAGATTGAATGTCATAAAAAATAAGAAATTGTTCAGCCAGCACAAGTTTTACTGACTTTTATTTTAATATATTATTATAGTTGGTCAACTATTGTCATTTTAATAATTTTAAAATATTTTTTTAATATTAAAATATTCCAGCCGGCACAGCTTGTACCGGCTGGGTATTTTTTTTATAACTCAAATGCACTCTTTTACCTTATAATAATAACAGTGATTCTAAAAAGGATGCAGTGTCTCTAAAATATAGCTTACCCTAACATATTCAAGATCTTCTTTCAATTTTGGAAGCTGCCCAGAAATCTCTTCTTCCTGAGTCTGACCTGCTGAAACACGCTGCTGTTTCTCTAATCGTCTTATTCTTCGTTCAATTTTTCTTCTCTCTAAAAATATTCTTCGTTCAATTTTTCTTCTCTCTAAAAACGTAAATTTTAATCGCAGAAAGAAATCATAGCAATGAAATCCTATCCAATCATAATTCAATTTGTGGAATTTGGAAGGTTCACGATTGAAGCACAAAATATGGAATATATATTTTACCAAAAAACTTTTTCTTTCTGTCCAACAAAAATGTTTTACGTTCCCCAGCCAAACGAGTGTGAATCTCTTGTTGTTTCTTGAGCTCTTCTAACTTCTTTTCTTGGGCCTCTCTAACTTCGGATGGAAGATCCTGGAATGAATCATCAAGATAAAGTGCATCTGCTGTTAGTGACCCGAGGAGAATTGAAGCCATTAACAAAACATTCAGAGATTACACAACACATGATGCGATGCTCAGCCGGTACAGCTTGTACAGGTCGAAATATTTTTTATTTTTTTAATCTGATTTTAATGTGCTGAGTCATCAAATGCTTAAAAAAATATATCCGGCCCGTACAAGCTGTGCCGGCTGGAGTATTTTAATATTAAAAAATCATTTTTAAATTACTAAAATGACAACAGTTGACCAACTATAATAATATATTAAAATAAAAGCCGGTAAAACTTGTGTCGGCTGGACAATTTCTAATTATTTATGACATTCAATCTAAGTCATCCAATTAGTTGATCCACGGTTGAAAAATGGGTTGTTAGAATAGTGTCCATGGCAACCGGTTGCTACGGATGGATTCCTTATATATATATATATATATATATATATATATATATATATATATATATATATATATATATATATATATATATATGGGTCTCCATCCACAGCAACCGGTTGTTGGGGAGCAACTCATTTTGGCCAGCCGGTAGAGCTTGTACAGGCTTATAAAAAAAATTATCTAAGGCATATATATATATATATATATATATATATATATATATATATATATGGGAGCGATCCATAACATCTATATGCTATGGGTTAAATATTGGCATATAGGCTGTATTCCGTCCGTTTTATAGATGAAGGGTTGGGATCAGAAATTCTAATGCCTCGTCCGCTAGTATTACTAGCGGACATTTAAAGTAAAAGTTACGGACAATTTTGCCCTTAGCCACTGTGAATAAAGTCAACTTGACTTCAAAACAATATGGTCCGCTAGTATTACTAGCGGATAGAAGACAGTAGACTCAATTTGCCATGAAACACCAGATTCAGGCCATGAAACACGGAGAGTTCCCTTTATCTTCTTCATCTCAGATCGACCCAATATAGCAACAGCCAAGCCATCTACCAACTCACTGATGCTGTGCATTTCCACCAAAGCTCTTACTTGCCTCTTCCCATTAGGTGTCAAAGCCGCCTCAGGACACCTATCGGCAACCAAATCTGGCCATATATTCATTACACTCCCCATCTTCAGAGCCATGGTTTGTAACAGTACAAATGCTCCCAACATAGGATTCCCAGTTGACAACTTCCGTACGAGTGTCAAAAAGTAAATCAGTTTGTAGTTACAAATTTCTTTCAAGATTTTCATTCCGTTGTACGCCATATATGTTCATGACTTCTCATAAATATTCTCATCCTTTCTACATCTCCCCACCTTCCAGCATCAGCATATATGTTCGAAAGCAAGACATAATACCCACAATTTTTTGGGTCTAGTTCAAACAATTTCCTTGCAGAAATCTCCCTAAGCTCCACATTCATTGCAGAAATCTCCCCAAGCTCCACATTCTTGTGCATCCTACATGCAGCAAGGAGAGAACCCCAGACCATGAAATCAGGCTTCACCTTCATTTTCTTTATCAAATCATAAGTTGTATTTCCTGATGTCTATCCGCTAGTAATACTAGCGGACTATGGCATATTATATAAACAGAGGCTAATCGAGGGCATAAGGGTCCGGACGATTTATTTTAAACATCCGCTAGTAATACTAGCGGACGGGTAATTCTAACTTCTCATCCCAACCCTTTATCTATAAAACGTACGGATTAGAGCCTATATGCCACTTTTTATCCCATAACATATAGATGCTATGGATTGCTCCCCATATATATATATATATATATATATTCATGAAGTAGTCCTACTTGGGTCCGAACTAACATTGTTGTTGTGTTGTAATTTAAAATGATGTAGGACCGGTGCACAACGTGGGACCAAGATCCGCAACAGCAGTACCCGTGGCGACGCCTGGGAGTCAGGTGCAGTGGTACTATCCAACAGCATCATCGGGGACACCAGCATCGCCATTTCACCATCAGCAGCACCACCACCACCACCATCAGGCGGTGCCTTACTATGGGTATTCTCCGGCTTACGTTGCAACTGATGTCAATTACAACCATGTAAGTGGTTGCAATCTAATCTCTCTCTTCTATATCCATTAATAACACAAATTTGTTTATTTTTAATACATTTACATTTATTTATTGGTTGAGACTTGAGTGGATGAATTTTTAATTCTTCAATGTTTATTATTTGTAAATGGATTTTTTTCTTCTAAAAGATTAATTTTTTTTAGTGAAAATAGGAAAATAAGTTGTTTTTGTCCGCTATCATTAACATTATATTATTATATGAGGATCTGGTTAGTATGAAGTTTATTTTTTAGTAAGTTGATCAATTGGCTCTGCGTGTCAGACCAATTGACCAACTTATCCAAAAATAAACTTCATGCTGACCTCTTCCATTATATGCATATCAAATACGTATTCGTTTATAATCAGAATTTGAGAGATTTTTTTATATTAAAATTTTGAGATCCATGACATCGCCCATAAGATAAATATGTAGCATTCACATAAATTTTCAAGTTCATAAGGTGAGTGTGTCGATTATTAGTATAAGATACTAGACATAATTAGTTGGTTTTGGACCAGGAAAATAAATTTAATTTGGATCTGTGTTTTATGTTTTAATTAATGCAGAAGCTAAGCTACACTGGTGGGTCTTACATGAACGGGCATTACTCTCAAGTCTACCTAGGGCAACCCATGATGGGTGCAAACACATTGATGCCAATGTACCCTCTCTACCACTTCCAGCAGTCCCAGACAATGGGCCTTCCAGCCCATATTTATTCTCCTGCAGCACCTACTGGACCAATGAGTACTGTCCCGACTCTCATGTCAAAGCCCACTTCAATTCTTCCTAACCCAGGTACATACATATATATAGTCTGCTTCTCCAGCGAACTGGAAGGAGTGAACTAAGAACGAACCAACTATAACGACACGTTTTTCCCGTCACTATAGCATAGAAAGTCAGTTTTTTATACTATAGTAACGGAAAAAAACCGTCGTTATTGCCGGTTTGCTCCCTCCAATTCGCTGGAGAGAGCCGGACTATATATATATACTCACACAATCATACATTCATACATGCATATCATAGTATAGTATAGGATTTGAGCTTGCTCATCCAAAGAAATGGAGATGGGATCTCTAGAACCAGATGGCTCTCATTTTGGGACACATAAAATGACTCATCACATGTCAATATTCTCTCTCTCCACTCAGTTGTGGAAAAGAAACCCACCCATGTATAATTGTATACATATACTTTCACGTGATGTTTTACCCATTGCCAGCTGGGCTTCTGCAGACCCACATGGTCAGAAGGCTAAATGCCTCTCATACAGGCTGTTAAATACCATTGAAATTTGCTAATTTTTCTACCCCAAAAAGTCTTGCAGATACTCCTGCTCTTTAATTCATTTGAAAAGTTAATTTTAAAAGTTACCCCAAAATCCTTGACCTAATATACTTGGTTACAGGACACTATTGACTTTTAAAAGTTAATTTTAAATATTTTCAAATTCAAAATTAAGATAATAGATACACTTTTATGCATGTGCGGGAATTAATATAATAATCTTTGTATAATTGTAGACTGATATTACAACTACAGTTTGCTTGGCTGTGGAATAGGTGCAGTTGGAGAAGTTGAAGCATTCAAAAGGGTGACTCAGAGCACTTAAATTTAGCTGGAAATAACAAAAGGAGAGGGTGGTGGCTGCTCAGAACAACCATATTATCTGATCTGCAGTGGCTCTAATTCTTTCCATTTTTATTTTTTTCTTCTTTCTAATTCTCTATCTTATCTAGGCATCTGATTAGATCATTCATTCATTCCCTCTCTAACCTGCTTCTCAACTTGAGATGCAATCCATTGAATATTTGCATTATTGTATTAATGAAATTAAATTATCATGGTTCCATTGAATTCTCACAAAACCCTCTTTTTCTTTCATAATCTACAACTCTTTATTATTATTATTATTATTATTATTAGGGGAATATGGATATGCACAATTGTGTAACTTTTAAAGTTACACGATCGTAGAGTAGTCACTCCACGATTTGTGAATTCACTCTACTATCGTAGACTACCCTACGATAGTAGGTGGACTACTCTACGATCGTAGAGTTGTTTGACTCTACGATCGTAGACCGTATAATTTTAAAATAAAGTTACACAGTTGTGTACCTCTATTTTTACCTTATTATTATTATTATTATTATTATTATTATTATTATTATTATTATTATTATTAGTGATATTAAGGTTTGTTATAGATATAATTTTTCAATATTTTCTAAGAATTGGGAATTTATGTGTTTTTTAACTGTATTGTATTGTGCAAATGTTAGCATGCTTAAAACAAATTATATTTTAGAGGTGAAGCAAATGAGCTACCTATACGTGCACTCCAATTTTTACTATTTGCGCTCCATCTTATAATTATTTAGAGTTAAAACAAATAACATATTAGTACCTTAAATACAATTAACTAGTTACATTTTTTTATGATAAAGTTAGAGAGAATGTGTAATCAAAAATTTTAAAAAAAAAATCTTCATTTTTAATAACTCTAGTGATGAGTAATGTTACAAAAGATGACTACAAAAAATTAGATACAAAATGATGTTTTAAATTATAATTATTAGATGTTTCACAATACATGAATAGATAACCAATAATCATCCTACACATTATTTTATATCCTCTTTTAACAACCAATATTTTGTTGACAACCCGAAAATTTAGAAAATCTTAAATGATTAAATTAAAGGGTTAAAGTTTAAAACCTAGAGTGAATAGATAATTTATTTAAAAATTTTAAGAAAAATTTATACGGTTTAATAATTGAAAGAGATTATGTAATAATAAATATGACAAGCCATTTGAAGAAGGCTTATTGAATGTAGCAAACTGTATTAAGAGGTTTAATAGACATTAAATTAAATGTCTAGTCTAATTTATGAGTGTATACATTATTTTATGATTTATGAAGGATATATATGTTTACGTAATATGGTAAATATATTAAATTATTTGTTATATGTAAATAAATTGATATAAATAATTTAGAAATAATTAGTTTAAGTATATAAAAATTATTGTATACTTTAAATAAATGATATTAAAATAAATTCAAGCGTTGAATTATTTTAATAGAGAGAAGATATTATTTTAATTATATATCTTATTTATTGAATAAATTTCCATTTATAAGGTAAATATATTGAGTTATACTTACTATATATAAATAATTTATAATGTAAGAATAAATTTATTATTTATTTTCTCTATGTGATATGTGCATGTTTGGTGTACCATATGTTATTGAGAGTTAATAAATATATTATATATATGTATTTATTATGCGATGGAATAAAGATTGTTGAGAACAATTTGTGTAATGAAGCAAAAGAGACGGTTTAAGTATATAATATTTATATATATTTTACCAAAGAGCATTAAAATAAATTCTTAAATGAAATTATTTTAATAAAGCAAGGATATTATATTTATTACGATATCAATAAATTCTTAATTGAATTTATGTAAAAGAGGCAATGATATTATGTTTATTACAATATCTTAAGTAAATAATTAAATTTCATGGGAAATTATGTGTTCCATATTTATTTTGTATTTATAAAATAAATATGTAATTAAAACATATTATGTTATGTTATTATTTTGAAATATATAATTTAAATATTAATGATAATATTTATACTTTATATATTTCCAAAAGGGTGAAACATTTTAAAGGTGAGTTAAATGGTAACTTATTTAATAGAATTGAGTTACTAAAGATCAAGTAATTAAATTACTTATTAAAAGCAAAAGAGAGGAAATAAGACTAATTAATTAAATCAACCAAAATTGGAATTTCTTATTATCAAAGTACTATAACAAGCTGCAAGCCATTTCATTCCTATGTTTGTCGTGAGAAGAAATTGAGCATCTGGGTTATTTTTTCCTACAAAGTTGATCACCAACTCCAAGCCAAGTGTCTCCATATTTTTAGCCTCATTATATTATCAAGATTTAGAAGCAAAGTGGGAAGAATTTATCTCTTTCCTCACCCCCTAATTGCCGAGCACTCTCCTGCTCAAAACAATCCATTGGAACCACTTCTTTATCAATCAATTCCAATTTTAGCTCAGCTAAACACAAGAAGTAAAGCTAAGGAGAGCTTATTGAAATTGAAAGCAAGCTAGCTAAGGTATATAATTCATCATTTGTTTGTTTATATTTATGAATTCAAAGCATGAGCAAAGTTGGTTGATTATTTTTTAAAGTGAAATCAGTTGGCAAATGAATTGGTTTTGGACTGGGTTATTGTTTATGATCATATTATTTGGCAATGTGGATTTAATTATTGCATAGTAATTACATTAGAAGCAATGAATTAGATTTTAAAAATAGTTAGTAAACTAACTAGTTATAGTTAATATGTAAACAAATTGTTTATGTGCATCTTGATGGTGTAATCAGTTAGTTATGATCTAAATTAGAAATATGGAGCTAGTGTGTTGTGCGGAGTTATAAGGATGGCGAAATGGAATTGAAACAAAAACAAAACCTCAAGAAATCGGGTCATTATAGAGACACATGTGATGCTCAATAAAATGCCAAGAAAAAACTAATTTGGCTAAAATCTTGAATTTTGTGAAGCCGAGACTTTACACGAGTGTTATTATGTTAAATAAGACTTATTTGTAAATAAAGTTGGGTTGGAATGAGTCGAGGCGAGTTTTGAATGTCAAAATGCGAAGTCCGAAAAGTTAGTGAACTGCTGACCCTAGAAGGAAAATTCGGGAATAGTTAGACTATTCAGAAAATTCTGGGCTTTTGGGGAAGTATAGTACACTAAATATGCTTTCCATAGACTCCGGAACAGTCTAATTCTGACTTTGGAGCAAAGAGTTATGACCATTCAAAGTAGTCGCGTCAAAAATGTCTAACCAACTTGTGGCAGTCACCTTGCACGGATTTTCTTGAATTTTGTGTTTCGAATTTGAAAATGGTCAAAGAATAAAAGTTGTAGCCTCATAACTCAACTTCGTGTGGGCTAAAGAATCGCTCAAAAATGTTTTTATACGAAAAAAGTTATGACTGTTTTAGCGAGAGAGGGTAAAGCTAAAACGAAAGTGAAAACTGTTGTGAACGTACAGTTTTGGCACTCTTTTGGGCTGCCTAACGAACCCGAAATGAGAGTTTGATATTTTTTAAAAATAGTCTCATATGATACAAAAAACATAATAAAATTTGGAATCGATTCGTTTAGGTGTGAGAAAATTGCAAAGTAGGCAACTCGTTAGGTGCTGGAGCAGGTCAGGGAAGCAGCAGGGCAGGCAGCGCCCAGCGCCGCCGGCGCCTGCTGTGTAGGCTGCTGGAGTGATTTTTCAGCTCCATTTTGGTTAGTTTCCGTGGTTCATTTTTGCGGATAGAAAATTTTAAAAAAATATTATGACATGAGGTGTATAACATACTATAAATTCGTCATGATTCGATTAATGGTTTAAGAATTAAAAATGAGCGAAGAAGCATGTCAGAACTTGTAAACGAGCGAACGCCGACGTTCGACGTTCTGAAACACATTCCGGCAAAATAATAAGTTATAATAAATCTAATAAAGTCCTACAGGGTGAGATTTGACTATAAGTGATATTTTACACCGAGAAATTTTTTTTCGGGCATAAATAAAGCAATAAAAATATCTAATAAATATAAATTACATATTTAAGTAAAATAAAAAAATTATAGTTGCCTATAAAATTATTGTGGTGCAACGAAGAATGTAAAACCTTTGAAAATTTGTATTAATCATAAAAATAATATTTTGAGGTTTTCGGTGCTCAAAATGAAGTTTTTGAGCTGAGATTTATATATATATATATATATATATATATATATATATATATATCTGTGTTTAATTCCTGCACTTCTTTATACTTCTTGTTTCGCCCCTAAATGGTATCAGAGCCAAGTTGTTTGTTTACTTCCTGTTGAGCAGAACTGTTTAATCTTGCTTATTCATACTATTTTTTACCTAATTCCTCTCTGACTTTATGAGCAAATAAAGAGGGTAAACCGTTGATGAATTTTTCTTTCCAGAAAGGTTTATTACTGTCATTGCGTAACATAACTCTAGAAGTAAACACATCTTTGTACCATCTAAAGTCACTTAGAGTGGGACAAATGAGATTACTTAACTGATCGTGAATTCTTTCTGTAATATTACTGGGAGTGCCTATGAAATGTTTAATTATGGTAAACAAATGTTTCTTACGTTTTACTTTTACTTTAGTAAATTACTTTTACTTCAGTTAATGTAATATATATATATATATATATATATATATATATATATATATATATATATATATATATATATGAAGCGAAAATGCGAATAATTGTAAAATAAAAAATAAAGCGAATGTGCTAGTGAGATAAAATAGTTATATATGAGGCAACAGTCAGTGTTGACTCATGAACGGACAAAATGATGTAAAAATTATTTAAATTAAAGAAATATTATAGTAAATTGAGTTTTACTATAAAAGTTAAGCATTAGTTATTTAAACTCCGAATTAGTGAGTAAATGTAAAAGATATTTCTGAAATGAAATTTAAATGGTTTAAGCTTCAAGATGTAAAATATTTATATCTTAATATGTGTGAGACCTTTATTATTTATGAAAAAAGTAAAATATTATTACATGATTAATAATATTAGATAATGAATAAAATACTATTAAATGATTAATATTATTTGTAAAGGATTAAGATATTACTAAGAAATTGAGAAATAAATAAAATATTATTAAAAGATTAATAATATTAGACGAGAATTTAAGATGATGGTTATGTGATAATAATTTTATCAAATGACGATAATATTACAAGTGAGTTAAAGAATTATTCAATGTTTGATTATGTGGCTAAATGTTAGCTAATTTATTATTTGAGTAATAGTGTTGTGAGATAAAATGTATTATGCTAATTAGATGATCGATCTTATAAATGATAGGTCTTTCATAAGAGATTGAATTATACTTCTTAGCGGTAATCGACGGTCAAGGCAAGTCTCCTAACTCAAACTCGAGTTATTATGTTTCAAGCATGCTAGTGGATTAATTATTGATAATTATTCTACATCTTTGATTATTAATTCGCACTTAGTGCATGTTGCATATGTTCATCAGGTATAAAAGGTTGATCACCTTCATTACCATAAGGTTCAGTTAAATTTGTTCATGGTCATTGTTGACCACTCAGCATAATTATTCAGTTATTCAAATATTGAAATATTCGATTCATGCTCTTTCACAATTATATTACATTGTTGAAAACTTGAAAGCTTATTCCTTTTCAATCATGATATATCTTCATTGTACTTAAACTTGCTTGGTAAAATAGTTGTTCATCCTTGCTATATCATGATAACAAATTTCAGATTTAAACGAAGGCTTGAAGAAATACAGTGGCAAAGGCGAATTCCAAGTGTATAATAGTATGCATTTAAAACTATTAAGTTATCTGATGCAAATGACATTGTAACCTTTTAAGTTATTGAAGGTATATATTAAGTTAAGGTTGTAGACCTTGGGGATTATGTTGTAAAAATTTATTGTATAAATAATTTATGTTTATATCTTTCGCAGTAGCTATAGAAATGATGTATCGTAACGTTTCAGATCCGAGGCAAAAGGTACCCAGATTTGGGGGCGCTACAGCTACATTATTGACATGATATTTTACAAAACAAGGAGGACTGCAACACTAATCTGAACCCTCACTCCCCCCCCCCCAAGTATATCCGATCTTATTTACTGAAAATATTTTGAAAAAAAAAAGGATAAACTCAAATAGTAAAAAAATATCATGACTAGAATAATAAAAAACAAAATCATACTTAACTAAACCTGGCAATATAGTTTAAAAACTGTTGGGACAACCATATATACTTATATTTATTTCAATGGGTTGGATAAGTACTACATATACTATGGATTGAGTTGGTTTTAAAACTATATTATTTTAGTAACTAATTTTGCCCTATATATAACAAACTCATTCATGATTTAGTTTTGTATCTTCATTTTCTCCCTTTAAAACTTCTCACAAGTTCTTTCTAAAAATATTTAACTCTCTTTCTCTCTAATAAAAAAACTTGACATTTTCTCTTTAAAAATACACTCCCTCTAAAAAATACTTGACTTTCTCTTTTACAAAAATCTAGTTTCAATTTTAGAGAGAGAACTTAAGGAGGAAAAGAAGTTGAGAGACAAAAAGCTAAAAAAAAGAGACAAAGTAAATAAAGAATTTTGAAAAATAAAATATATAAAAAATTTATAAAGATAAAGTGTAAGACCCCAACTTATTATAAATGAAATTGAATTTCCTCTATTTATTATTTTAAAATAGTAAGGGTTGAGTTGATTAATGTGGTTAGTTATGGGTAAAATGCGCAAATATTTCAAATAAGCAAATGATTATAAAATATTCATTGTTGTCGGGGAATATTCGTTTGGTCGTGGAATATTCTTACTGTCAGGGAATATCCTTACGACGGCGCAGCCTTGTGTGGGCCCCATAACGGAAAGCGATTGGATGAAGAAAATGACAAATATAAGTTGTTTATAAATAACGGCGTAGTTTAACCGTTAATACTGTTGGAATACCCGGTGGTTAAAACACAGTAATACGCGTTGTTGCACAGTAGGACACGGTATTGCACCAATTATTGATTCTTACGTAAGAAGGCACTACTCAATAATTGTTATAGTAATTACTGATCAATATTTTATTTTATTGATTCAATAATTGTTACGTTGATATTTTATATTATTGTTGTTTCAATAATTGTCACTACACAGTATTTTCTATTATCAAATCAATAATTCATATTATTTGAATAATATTATTAGATAGCATTATTGGCAATGTCTAGAAAGTTCTGTCTAAGGAGATGTTTGGTCACCTAATTGTTCGCCAGTAAAGAGAAATCCTTATTGGAAAACCCCCCCTTTCCTGGGAATGGCCTGATTGTCAGTATTGTGATTCTGTAATATTATTTGTGAATAATTAATTATTGATTTATATGATAAGGAAAATATTCATTTTATGTGGATATAGATGGAAAATTTTTTTAATCTGACAATTGTTAAAAATTGATATTTTATCTTTTCTTATAAAATAATTCATTTAAATATATTATTATATTATAATAATATAATAATGGTGATATTTTTACAATGAATGTGGGATATATAAGTAAATGAGGAGGAATAGTATTTTTGTTACTAAAAATATTTAAAACATGTTTTTCATGTTTGTGGACCCCATTTCTTGACTGAAATTTGATATTTATAGCTTGTAAAATCGTCTGTATGTGGATTTCGACCAATTTCTGTTTGGAATTTGGAAAAACTTTCTTCTGCAAAGTTGTGGAGAATTGAATTTTCTATGGAAAGACATAAGATTCGAATTTTTCTAATAAAATGTCTATTTATTGTGAATTATTGAAGTTCTGGAATAATTGAATTTTTGGAGTTTTAAATGATTTTAAAATAAAAAACGTTTTTGGTGACTTTGGAACTTGTATGGCTAATGTCTTGACCAAAAAAAGGTGGGCGTAGGAATTTAAGAAAAATATATTTATATTTTATTAAATTTTCTACTTTGGTGTTCTAAGCATTTTCCTATAAATAGGGTGCTTAGGTTAGAATTGAATATCACACCAGAAACTGAAATCTTCTCTCTATATATTATCGAGCGTATTTTTGTGAGTATTTTGATATCTTGAGTATTGCTATACAGTGCAAGTTCCTACATCACTATATCTAGTATTTCAGTCAGAAGTACTGTCTTTTTGGAGATAAGGGATGTTATTTTTTTTATAAATGATATCGTTTCTTTCAATATCATTATGCCGAAATATTGGTAAGATTTTTCTAGTAAAATTCTTGTCTTTTAGTATCGGGGTTACTATTCACGTATACGATACTATTCATGTATATGACACTATTCACGAATACGACACTATTCACAGAAAAATTAAATTTTTGTTTTTGTCCAAGATATCGATTATGGATACTAGCTTTGATTGTATCCATGCTTTAGTCTTCATTCTGAAATTTTACTCCACTGTGGTTATTTATGAAGTATTTTTGAACTTGGATTGTTTAAAGTACGAATCCTAAATATTTGTTCTTTTGTTTCACTGGATTTGTTTTTTTTTATATATTTTTCATCATCATCAGTCCCAAATGATGATATAACTGAATATCTTTGGCATGTAGTGCAGAGATGAATGATTTTCTGATGAATATCTTTGGCTGTAGTGCAAAGATGAACAGGTGTTTAGATGAACATGATCACCAACTGATGAATATCTTTGGCCTGTAGTGCAAAGATGAATATTTGATTCCAGCTATATTTTGATTGATGTTACAAAGATAAAATATTGATGATGAACTTTTAAATTCATATATAGAAGTTGTAAGACCCCAACTTTTATAAATAAAGATGAATTTTCTATAAATATCATTTTTGAATATTATGGAGTAAATTTGATATAATGTTATAGTTGTGGGTAATATTTATAAATTTTGCAAAGTACGCAAGTTGTTATATAATATTCGATTGGTCGGGGAATATTCGTTTTAACAGAAAATATTCGTACAACTGCACAATCATTGGTGGACCCCACAACGGAATTATTGTCGGATTGAGAAAATGACAAAAATACTTTATGAAAATAACGGCGGAAGTTTTTACTGTAAGACCCCAAATAATTAATAAATGAAATTTAATTTCTTCTAATTATTATTTTGAATAGTAAGGGTTGATTTGATTAATGTGGATAGTTATGGGTAAAATACGCAAATATTTCAAAATAAGCAAGTGGTTATAAAATATTCATTGTTGTCAGGGAATATTTGTTTGGTCGTGGAATATTCGTATTGTCGGGGAATATTCGTACGACGACACAACCATGTGTGGGCCCCATAACGGAAAGCGATTGGATTAAGAAAACGACAAATATAAGTTGTTTAAAAATAACGACGTAGTTGTTACTGTTAATACTGTTAAAATACTCGGTGGTTAAAACACAGTAGCACACGGTATTGTACCAATTATTGATTCTTACGTAAGAATGCACTACTCAATAATTGTTACAGTAATTACTGTTCTGTATTTTATTTTATTGATTTAATAATTGTTGCGTTGATATTTTATATTGTTGTTGTTTCAATAATTGTCATTACACAATATTTTTCATTATTGAAACAATAATTCATATTATCTGAATAATATTATTAGATAACATTATTAGCAATGTCTAGAAAGTTCTATCTAAGGAGAGGTTTGGTCACCTAATTGCGTGCCAGTAAGGAGAAATTCTTATTGAAAAAGCCCCCTCTTTCCTGGGAACTGTCTGGTTGTCAATATTGTGATTCTGTAATATTATTTGTGAATAATTAATTATTGATTCATATGATGAGAAAAATATTGATTTTATGTGGATATAGATGGAAAATTTTTTTAATGTGACAATTGTTGAAAATTGAAATTTTATCTTTTTCTGATAAAATAATTTATTTAAATATATTATTATATTTTAATAATATAATAATGATGATATTTTTACGATGAATGTGGGATATATGAGTATATGTGGAGGAGGAGTATTTTTGTTACCAAAAATATTTAAAGCATGTTTTATGTGTCGGTGGACCCCATTTCTTGACTGAAATTTGATTATAGCCTGTAAAATCGTCCGTTTATGGATTTCGGTCAATTTCTGTTTGGAATTTGAAAAAACTTTCTTCCGTAAAGTTGTAGAGAATTGAATTTCCTATAAAAACTCGCGAGATTCGAATTTTATGACAAAAGGGCTATTTATTGTGAATTATTGAAGTTCTGAAGCTCCGAAATAATTGATTTTTGGAAGTTTTAATTATGTTTTTTAAGAAAAACATTTTTTACATGCTTGGGACTCATTTAACATGTGTTAGGATGGCTGAGTTCAGATTCATGATGCGTAGGAAGATGTGGAAAATAATTAATATTAATTTATTAAATTTTCTGCTTTGGTGTTCTAAGCATTTTCCTATAAATAGGGTGCTTAGGTTAGAATTAAAAATCATACCAGAAACTGAAGTTTTCTCTCTCTATATTATCGAGTGTATTCTTGTGAGTATGTTGAGTATACTTTGAGTATTGCTATACGGTGCAAGTTCAAGTCATAGCCTATATCCGGTGTTTCAACTAAAAGTACTGTCTTTCGAGGTAAGGGATATTATTTTTTAAAAATGATATTATTTCTTCAATATCATTATGTCGAAGTATTGATGAACCTTTTTTTATCAAATTTGGAACTTTTGGTGTTGGAGTTACTATTCACTTATACAACACTATTCACGAATACGGCACTATTCATCAAAAAATGAAAATTTTCCTTTTCGTCTAAAATATCTATTGTGGATACTAGCTTTGATTGTATCCATGTTTTGATCATTCTTTAATTTTACACCACTATGATTATTTTTTAGGTATTTTTGGACATGGTTAAAACAAAGTACGAATCCTTAATCCTTAATCCTTGTCATTTTGTTTCACTGGATTCGTTTATTTAAAAATATTTTTCATCATACTCAGTCTTAAATGATGATATTATTGAATATCTTTGGCCTGTAGTGCAAAGATGAATGATTTCTGATGAATATCTTTGCCCCGTAGTACAAAGAAGAACAGGTGTTTAGATGAACATGGCCAATTGATGAATATCTTTGGCCTGTAGTGCAAAGATGAATATTTGATTCCAGATATATATTGATTGATGTTACAGGGATAAAAGATAGATGATGAACTTTTAAATTCATACATAGAAGATAGTAGTTTGCATTTTCTACTTAACTCTTCTAATGAATTATTATTTCCGCTGCGAATATTGATTTAAAACTTGTTGTTTATTGTATTCTATTAGATTTTTCCCTGTTAAAGACTAACGATAATTTGTTGTATATTATCTTAGTCATAATATTCTTTACTGGGCTAGTTGAGCTCACCCTTTTCCTTTTTGTTCCATTTTTCTTCTCAGGAGGCGAGAATGTAGCGAGTACGAGTCGGGGTATGGAATGATGGTTATAGAGAAAGTTGTTTAGTCCTCACCATTTTTGTAAAATAATGTATCAATAAATATGATGAGGATTTATTTGGGTATAGATATTGTCTAGAAGATAATATTTGTATTCATGCTCATAGTTTTACTATTGTAATAATAAAGTTGTAATTGTTTCTGTACCATGTATTGACAACTCAGAATGGGTGATGTATACCTATTTTGGGGGCGTCACAGTTGGTATCAGAGCTTAGGGATATGATCTCTGGCGGAGATCAGGGAATAGAACTAGGAGGGGAGAGACGAGTAAATCATTCGCTAGTGTGTCCTACCTAAGCTTATTTGTTAGTTGGTTAGTATATAGGGATATTATGTGATATATTGATTTCCTTAATTAACCCTTGTTTTATGACAATATTTGAGAATGTCGACTGAGAATATTAACAGTGGAAATGAGATCGTGGAGACGCCTATACTCACCAACGAGGAGAACGTGCAACAGGCTGGCAATGTTCCTCCTGTGAACAACACCATTGAGTAGATGATGAACGAGGGGATGTTTAGAAGCTTTTTGCAGTTTATGCAAAATCAGACGAGGGAGACTCGTGTTCAAAATACAGGAGGAAATGATAGCAATTCATGGGTTGTCACAGCCAAGCAGTTTAAAGAGTTGGGACTGCCAGAATTTAAGGGAAAGCCAGATCCGATCATGGCGGAAACATGGGTCAAGCAAATTACAAAGATATTCAATGTCTTGGGATGCACGGAGGAACAGAAGGTTCCATTCGCCACCTTTATGTTCCGTGGCGAGGCAGACTACTGGTGGGAGTCTGTGAAGCGTACCCATCCAGCCGCACTCAGCATGTCTTGGGAGACATTTCAGAAACTATTTAATGACAAATACTTTCCTGAAAGTGTTCGTCATATGAAGGAAGTGGAGTTCATCAAATTAGAACAAAACAACATGACGGTGTCTCAGTACGAGGCAAAGTTTGCAGAGTTATCCAGGTTTGCACCTCATTTGGTGGAGAATGAGGAACGTATGACGCGGATGTTTCTGAGAGGTTTGAAACCCGGCATACGACAATATCTCATTTCTTATAAATTTTCTCTCTATTCAGATGTTTCAAACATGGCTCAATTATTAGAGTGAGATAACGAGTACGGTCAACCGAGGGACCACAATCAGGATCATACCGGAGATAGCAGTTAACAAAACAACGATAACCAGTGGAGAAAGAAAAAGACGGACAAAAATGGTAACCACTCTGGTGGTAATCATGGCCATGAAAATAGAAGAAGCGAGTTAAGAGGATATTTTAAAAAGAGGAGATTTAACAACGGCCATGTGAAGACGACAGTGCCGGCAGAAACTGGTTCTAAGGGAGGAGAACGACCACCGGTCATATGCTATAAATGCGGGAATGAGGGACATATCAGTCCAAACTGCCCACAACAGTTCAAGGTATGCTATAATTGTGAAAAGGAAGGACATATCGCTCGAGATTGTACGATATCAAAACCTAGTTCAGCGGGGACGGTGACTCAAAAGACTGTCCCAGAAAAATCAGTCAACGGTTCCTGGAAGAGCATTTTTTGTGACTAGTTAAAATGCAAGGAACCCAAACGAGGTGATCACGAGTAAGCTATTTATAAATTCTTGCGAAGTTTATACCTTACTTGATACCGGTGCTACCCATTCATTTATCTCTCCTGCTTGTGCTCAACGTTTAAACTTGACTCCGGAGAAATTAGACTTTGATCTATCTGTGGAAACTCCGTTAGGAGAAACTTTCATCACATCCACTGTTTATAAATCTTGTTTGATTCAAGTTGGCACCATCACCTTACCTGTTGACCTTATCTCTTTAAAGATACTTGCTTTTGATGTGATTTTAGGGATTGATTGGTTAACTACTCATCATGCCAAAATTGATTGTTTTCATAAGGTTGTTAGTTTTCATATTCCTAACCAACCTGTTGTACGAATTAAAGCAACTAAACCATTAAAATCAATCACTGTCATATCTAATCATAAAGCTATTCGTTTATTAAAAAACGGATGTCAAGCTTTCTTAGCCCATGTTATGGATTTGAATAAAGACACGTCAAATTTGAATAATATTCCTGTTGTTATTGACTTTCCTGACGTATTTCCTGAAGAACTTCCCGGTCTACCCCTAGAACGTGAAGTTAAATTATTTATTGATCTTGAACCTGATACAAAGCCCATTTCTAAAACCCCATATTGAATGGCTCCTATTGAACTTTAGGAGTTAAAGGTCCAACTACAGGAATTGTTGGACATCGGTTTCATTTGTCCTAGTACATCTCCTTGGGGTGCTCCTGTTTTATTCGTAAAGAAGAAAGACGGGAGTATGCTACTTTGTATTGACTATCGGGAATTGAACCATGTCACCATCAAGAATAGGTATCCTCTACCTCGTATTGATGACCTGTTTGACCAGTTGCAAGGAGCACAATTTTTTTCAAAGATCGATCTTCGTTCTGGATATCATCAGCTGAAGATTAGAACTGAGGATATTCCAAAGACTGCCTTTAGAACTCGGTATGGGCATTATGAATTCTTAGTCATGTCTTTCGGATTGACTAATTCTCCTACGGCTTTCATGGATATGATGAACCGAGTATTCAAGGAATATTTGGATCAATTCGTTGTTGTTTTTATTGATGACATCCTCATATATTCCAAAAGTCGTGAAGATCATGAGCACCATTTGAAGTTGGAACTCCAAAGGCTTCGTGAAAACAAATAATATGCCAAATTGAAGAAATGCGAGTTCTGGCTTGAGGAAGTAGCATTCCTTGGGCACGTGGTGTCGAAACATGGAGTATCTGTTGATCCGGCGAAGATTAAAGCAATACAAAGTTGGGAGCAACCGAAGTCGGTGACCGAAGTACGTAGCTTTTTGGGCTTAGCTGGTTATTATCGGAGATTCGTGGAAGGGTTTTCTCAAATCACTACTCCATTAACCCAGCTAACTCGGAAGGATACAAAATTTGTTTGGAGCGAAGAATGCGAGAAGAGTTTCCAAGAGCTCAAGAGGAGACTCATTTCGGCACCTGTTCTAACAATACCATCTGGTACGGATGGATTTGTTATCTACAGCGATGCTTCAAGCAAAGGGTTAGGATGTGTTCTCATGCAACGTGGGAAATTTATAGCCTATGCCTTGCGACAACTTAAAGAGTATGAGAGGAATTATCCTACTCATGATCTAGAGTTGGCAGCAGTCGTTTTCGCGCTAAAGATCTAGAGGCACTATCTATATGGGGAGAAAGTGGAGATATATTCAGACCATAAAAGCCTTAAATATTTCTTCACTCAAAAAGAATTCAACATGCGGCAGCGACGTTGGCTCGAGCTGTTGAAAGATTACGACCACACTATTCAATACCATCCTGGAAAAGCGAACGTGGTAGCTGACGCGTTGAGTAGAAGATCATATGCAGAAATGAGTGCGATGATGTCAAGTATACGCATAGAGCCAACTTTAATAGAAAAAGTTAAGTTTGCTCAAGCCACCGACCCGGAGCTGATGCGAATGAAGAAGAAAGTACAAGAAGGAGCTATTCCGGAAGCGAGAATTGATGAAGAAGGAATACTTTGAGTCCACTCTAGACTTTGTGTTCCTAACGACTTTGATTTGAAGTACAAGATTATGACTGGAGGCACACAATACACCATTTGCAATCCATCCTGGAAGTACTAAAATGTATCGTGATCTTCGACATACATTTTGGTGGAACAATATGAAGAGAGAGATTGCAAAGTTTATCTCGATGTGTTTAACTTGTCGACGTGTAAAGGCGGATCATCTAGTACCTAAGGGTCCGTTGCAACCACTTGAGATTCCGAAATGGAAGTGGGAACACATTACCATGGATTTTGTTATAGGTCTTCCTACGGTTTCTCAAGGCATCAATGCTATTTGGGTTATTGTTGATAGATTAACCAAGCCTGCTCATTTCTTGCCAATACGGGAGATTTATTCCCTTGAACGTCTTGCTAGTATATATGTAAATGAGATTGTGAGGTTGCATGTCATGCCAGTATCCATAGTTTCGGATCGTGACCCAAGATTCACTTCAAGATTTTGGGTTAGCTTGCAAAAAGCTATGTGCACGGATTTACGATTCAGTTCGGCATACCATCCTCAAATGGACGGACAATCAGAGAGGACTATTCAAACTCTTGAAGATTTATTAAGACTCTGTGTCCTAGACTTCAAGGGCAGTTGGGATAAGTATTTACCATTGGTGGAATTCTCCTACAACAACAGTTATAAGGCAAGCATAGGTGTGGCTCCATTCGAAGCATTATATGGACGAAAATTTTGCTCTCCAGTATGTTGGGACGAGGTGGGTGAAGCAACATTGTTGGGACCCAAGTTGGTACGTATGACTACAGAAAAGATCCAAATGATTCGACAACGTATACAAACGGCACAGGATCGACAAAAGAGTTATGCAGATCTTCATCGAAAAGACGTGGAATTTAGTATTGGGGATCACGTATTATTGCGTGTAGCTCCATGGAAAATATTGATTTTATGTGGATATAGATGGAGAAAATTTTTAATGTGACAATTGTTGAAAATTAAAATTTTATCTTTTTCTGATAAAATAATTCATTTAAATATATTATTATATTTTAATAATATAATAATGATGATATTTTTACGATGAATGTGGGATATATGAGTATATGTGGAGGAGTATTTTTGTTACCAAAAATATTTAAAGTATGTTTTATGTGTCGGTGGACCCCATTTCTTGACTGAAATTTGATTATAGCCTGTAAAATCGTCCGTTTATGAATTTCGGTCAATTTTTTTTTGAAATTTGGAAAAACTTTCTTCTGTAAAGTTGTATAGAATTGAATTTCCTATAAAAACTCGCGAGTTTCGAATTTTATGACAAATGAGCTATTTATTGTGAGTTATTGAAGTTCTGAAGCTCCGAAATAATTGATTTTTGGAAGTTTTAATTATGTTTTTTAAGAAAAACGTTTTTAACATGCTTGGGACTCATTTAACATGTATTAGGATGGCTGAGTTCACATTCATGATACGTAGAAAGATGTGAAAAATAATTAATATTAATTTATTAAATTTTCTGCTTTGGTGTTCTAAGCATTTTTTTTTATAAATAGGGTGCTTAGGTTAGAATTGAAAATCACACCAGAAACTGAAGTTTTCTCTCTCTATATTATCGAGTGTATTCTTGTGAGTATGTTAAGTATACTTTGAGTATTGCTATACGGTGCAAGTTCAAGTCATAGCCTATATCCGGTGTTTCAACTAGAAGTACTGTCTTTCGAGGTAAGGGATATTATTTTTTAAAAATGATATTATTTCTTCAATATCATTATGTCGAAGTATTGATGAACTTTTTTTTATCAAATTTGGAACTTTTGGTGTTGGAGTTACTATTCACTTATACAACACTATTCACGAATACGGCACTATTCATCAAAAAATGAAAATTTTCCTTTTCGTCTAAAATATCTATTGTGGATACTAGCTTTGATTGTATCCATGTTTTGATCATTCTTTAATTTTACACCACTATGATTATTTTTTAGGTATTTTTGGACATGGTTAAAACAAAGTACGAATCCTTAATCCTTAATCCTTGTCATTTTGTTTCACTGGATTCGTTTATTTAAAAATATTTTTCATCATACTCAGTCTTAAATGATGATATTATTGAATATCTTTGGCCTGTAGTGCAAAGATGAATGATTTTTGTTGAATATCTTTGGCCCGTAGTGCAAAGATGAACAGGTGTTTAGATGAGCATGACTAACTGATGAATATCTTTGGCCTGTAGTGCAACGATGAATATTTGATTCCAGATATATATTGATTGATGTTACAGGGATAAAAGATAGACGATGAACTTTTAAATTCATACATAGAAGATAGTAGTTTGCATTTTCTACTTAACTCTTCTAATGAATTATTATTTCTGCTGCGAATATTGATTTAAAACTTGTTGTCTATTGTATTCTATTAGATTTTTCCCTGTTGAAGACTAACGATAATTTGTTGTATATTATCTTAGTCATAATATTCTTTACTGGGCTAGTTGAGCTCACCCTTTTCTTTTTTGTTCCATTTTTCTTCTCAGGAGACGAGAATGTAGCGAGTACGAGTCGGGGTATGGAATGATGGTTATAGAGAAAGTTTTTTAGTAGTCTTCACCATTTTTGTAAAATAATGTATCAATAAATATGATGAGGATTTATTTGGGTATAGATATTGTCTAGAAGATAATATTTGTATTCAAACTCACAGTTTTACTATTGTAATAATAAAGTTGTAGTTGTTTCTGTACCATGTATTGACAACTCAGAATGGGTGATGTATACCTATTTTTGGGGCGTCACATTTACCGTTAACTATTGAAACACTCGGTGTTAAAAGTACAGTAATATGCGTGGTTGCATAGTAGCACACGGTATTGATTATTGATGCTTACGTGAGAAGTCACTCAGTTTTGTTCAATTATTGTTACAGTAATTGCTGCATAATATCTCACGTTATTTGATTCAATTATTGTCAATATTTTATATATTATTAAATCAATAATTGAGACGACACGGTTATTAATATTATTATTTGTAATATTAACGATGTCTAGAAGTTATGTCAAGGAGAGGTTTGGTCACCTAATTGTGCGCCAATAGGGAGAAATCCTTATTGGAAAGCCCCCTCTTTCTTGGGAACGACCTGGTCGATTAATATTGTGAATTATAATAATGGTGATAAAGTTTGTTTTATTAGTATTATTAATGTAATAAAACGGAAAAACTTTTTATATAAAACAGAATACTTTTATAAACTTATTCGTTTTATTAGACTATAAATAGAATATATAATGTTCTATTATGCAAAGTGTTTTGCATAGTAAAATCTTTTTATATAAAACAGAATACTTTTATAAATTATTTGTTTTATTAGACAATAATTAGAATATATTATATTTTATTATGCATAGTGTTGCATAGTGCCTGTATAGTGTTTTGCATAGTAAAATCTTTTTATATAAAATAGAATACTTTTATAAAGTTATTTGTTTTATTAGATTATAAATAGAATATATTATATTTTATTTAAAAGATTTTGTTTTAAATCTGGACCGTCCGTTTAAAGTAAATCAATCTGGACCGTTCATGAATTAGTTACTATGCAGTCCATTCTTCTATAAATAGAAGCTCATTCCTCCATTATTTCTTACGAATTCACTGAAACTCTAGAGAGATAAACTATAGAGAAAAAGAAGAAAAGTGTTCTGCTACTTCACTACCTCTATATCCAGTACTCTTCTTTCTAAGGTAAGGGATATTATTTCTTTCGTATTCATGAAGAGAAAGTCTGTTATTCCATTCTTTATTATTCTGTTTGAATAACCTGTATACGCGGGCTACCCTATACTTGGTGAAATTCTTCTGTTATTCCATTCTTTATTATTATGTTGGAATAACCTGTCTATGCGAAGTACCGCATACATGGTGATTTCTGTTATTATTCCGTTTTTTATTATTCTGTTGGAACATCCTGTCTGTGCTTTACACATGACCTTGGTTCCATTATTTATCATTTTGTTGGAACATCCTGTCTGTGCATTTACGCATGACCTGGTTCTGTAATTCATTATTTTGTTGGAATAACCTGTCTGTGTGGTCTATCGCATGTCTGGTGATTTCTTTTGTTATTCCATTCTTTATTATACTCAGTTTGTTAAAGTTTTGACTTCTATACTCCATGAAATTAGTGGAATATCCTTGATATTTGTGCTTCATCCAATATATTTTCATGGAAATATTCTTATGAGCATTCTTGAATTTTACTCTACAAAGAAGTATCATGTTGACAATTTGGACGTTATTGGTTCCTGGATAAATTAATTCTTGAACTTGTTTTATTGAATTCTTATATCATTGTCATCATCCTCATGTTTATATTATGTTGAAAGTCATCTGTGGCCTGTAGTGCATAGATGGACTTGGTATGATTATGACCAAGGATTAATCGGTATAATCATGACCGTAATGTTACAAATGATGTGGTGAAAGTCCTCATTGGCCCATAGTGCATTGATGGACAGATGTTGGCATAATCATGACCATTGATGAATACACGAATATCCTTGGCCCGTAGTGCATGGAGAATTTGTGGTCGTGATACTAATGAATATCCTTGGCCGTAGTGCAGAGATGATGTGGTTTATTTATTAAGCTGAGTCTCAGCGATAAAAGTAATGAAAAACCTTTTAAATCATAGAAGATAGTATATTTTTTTCTCTACTTGACGCTTCTAATGAATTTCTTGTTTCGTTGCAGTTAAACTTGATGTCTGTTATATTTTATCAGTTTAACACTGTTGAAGGCTAATGATAAATTATTATGCATTATCTTAGTCATAATATTTCTTACTGGGCTAGTTGATCTCACCCCTTTTGCTTTCATTGTTCTCTTCAGGAAATTAGAACATAGCAGGGACTAGTCGGGGAACGGAGAGACGGTCCAAATTATAACATTAGTAGTCCTCACTATTCTATGAAATAGTGTTATAATAAATGTAATGAGGACCCCATTGAGTTTATATATTGTCTACAAGACAATATTTGTATTAAAACTCACAGCTCATATTTTATAATTAAGTTTTTATTTGTATTGTGTACCATGTATTTGGCGACTCAAGATGGGTGATGTATACCTATTTTGGGGGCGTCACAGTTGGTATCAAAGCTTAGGGATATGATCCTTGGCTGAGATGTGAGACATGAACTAGGAGGGGAGAGACGGGGAATTCCTTCGCTAGTATGAACTAGGAGGGGCGTCACAGTTTGTATTTAGATTTTGTAAATAGGGCTCAGTTATTGGAGCGCGATAACGAGTCAACACAACCAAGAGAAAGCAGCCGACAAAATGAAAATACCAGTGGTAACAGTCATCGAAGCGGTGACAACAAACGTGGAGGGAATCAACATGCCAAAAATGGTAACCACTTCGGTGGTAATCATGGCCAAGACAATAAGAATGGACATTTCAAGAAGAGGAGATTCAACAATGATGGAAAGACGTCAGCATCAGCACCCATGGTTAAGGAAGGAGAACGACCACCTATCATATGCTTCAAATGTAGAGGGGAGGGACATATCAGTCTAAACTGCGCGATGCCATCCAAAGCGTGTTATAATTGTGGAAGAGAAGGTCACCTAGCCCAATTTTATCGTGCACCAAAGACAAGTCTATTTGGAACGGTGACACAAAATACCATCCCAGACAAGTCAAAACCAGTAGTTCAAGGGAGAGTGTTTGTTGTGACCTCCCAGAAAGCAAGGAACCCGAACGAGATCATCACGTGTAAGCTTATCATAAACTTTAATGAAATCTATACCTTATTTGATATCGGTTCTACCCATTCTTTTATTTCTCCTATTTGCGCTCAACGATTAAATTTGACTCCGGAGAAATTAAACTTTGACTTATCTGTGGAAACTCCGTTGGAAGAAACCTTCATTACATCCACTGTTTATAAGTCTTGTTTGGTTCAAATCGGTACCCTCACATTACCTATCGATCTTATTTCATTAAAAATACTTGCATTTGATGTGATTCTAGGGATTAATTGGTTAACTACTTATCATGCAAAAATTAATTGTTTTTGTAAGGTTGTTAGCTTTCATATTCCTAACCAACCTATTATGAGAATTCAAGTAACCAAATCATTAAAATCAATTAATGTCATCTTAAGCCATAAAGCTATTCGTTTATTAAAAAACAGATGTCAAGCTTTCTTAGCTCATGTCACTGATCTAAACAAAAATACGTCAGTTTTGAATGATATTTCTATTGTTAATAAATTTCCTGACGTATTCCCTAAAGAACTTCCTGGCCTACCCCCAGAGCGTGAAATTGAATTTTGTATCGACCTTGAACCCAGTACAAAACCCATTTCCAAAGCCCCATATCGAATGGCTCCTATTGAACTTCAGGAGTTAAAGACCCAGCTGCAGGAATTGTTAGACAATGGCTTTATTCGTCCTAGTACTTCTCCTTGGGGTGCTCCTGTTCTATTCATGAAGAAGAAAGATGGGAGTATGCGACTTTGTATTGATTATCGGGAGTTGAATCATGTCACCATAAAAAATAGGTACCCATTGCCACATATTGATGACCTGTTTGACCAGTTGCAAGGAGCCAAATTCTTTTCAAAGATGGATCTTCGTTCCGGATATAACCAATTGAAGATTAGAACTGATGACATTCCAAAGACGGCTTTCAGAACTCGGTATGGGCATTATGAATTCCTAATCATGTCCTTTGGATTGACTAATGCTCCTACTGCCTTCATGGATATGATGAACCGAGTATTCAAGGAATATTTGGATCACTTTGTGGTCGTCTTTATTGATTACATCCTTATTTATTCCAAAAGCCGTGAAGATCATGAGCAACACTTGAGGCTGATACTTCAAAAGCTTCGTGAATACAAGATTTATGCCAAGTGGAAGAAATGCGAGTATCAAGTCATGGAATATCTGTTGACCCGACAAAAACTGAAGTAATTCAAAGCTGGGAGCAACCTAAATCAATGACCGAAGTACGTAGTTTTCTTGGTTTAGCTGGTTATTATCGGAGATTTGTGGAAGAATTTTCTTGAATCGCAACTCCATTAACTAAGCTGACTCGGAAAGATACAAAGTTCGGTTGGAGCGAAGAATGTGAGAAGAGTTTTCAAGAACTCAAGAGGAGACTCATTTCAACACCTGCTCTGACAATACCATCTGGCTCGGAGGGATTTGTCATCTACAATGATGCTTCGGGCAAAGGGTTAGGATGTGTTCTTATACAACATGGGAAAGTCATAGCTTATGCCTCAAGACAACTCAAAGAATATGAGAGGAATTATCTTACTCATGATCTAGAGTTGGCAGCTGTTGTCATCACACTTAAAATTTGGAGGCATTACTTGTATGGAGTGAAAGTGGAGATCTTTACGAATCATAAAAGCCTCAAACATTTCTTCACTTAAAAGGAACTCAACATGCAACAACGACGTTAGCTTGAACTATTGAAAGATTATGATCATACCATCCAATACCATCCTAGAAAAGCGAACATGGTAGCTGATGTATTGAGTAGAAGATCATATGCGGGTACGAGTGCGATATTGTCAATGCAACGGCCCATTTTGTGTGACTTGCAAAGGATGGAGATAGAGTTAAAAACTCCAGGGACCCATGTGATGATGGCCAATATATGAGTAGAACCGACTTTAATTGATAAAGTTAAAGCTGCTCAAGCTACAGACCTAGAGCTGATGCGTATGAGGAAGAAAGTGCAAGAAGGTGTTATGCCGGAAGCAAGAATCGATGAAGAAGGAATACTTCGAATCAACTCCAGACTTTGTGTTCTTAACGACCCTGATTTAATGTATAAAATCATGATGGAGGCGCATAACACACTATTTGCAATCCATCATGGGAGTACGAAAATGTATCATGATCTTAGACATATATTTTGGTGGGGCAATATGAAGAGAGATAACGCTGTTTATCTCAAGGTGTCTAACGTGTCAACGAGTCAAGGCGAAGCATCAAGTACCAAAAGGTCCATTGCAACCACTTGAAATTCCAGAATGGAAGTGGGAGAACATTACCATGGATTTCGTTACCGGTCTTCCCAAAGTTTCTCAAGGCATAGATGCGATTTGGGTCATTATTGATAGATTGACCAAGTCTGCTCATTTCTTACCGATACGAGAAACTTATACACTTGAACGTCTTGCTCGTATGTACATAAATGAGGTTGTAAGATTGATGGTATGCTAGTATCCATAGTTTCTGATCGAGACTCAAGATTCACTTCAAGATTTTGGGTTAGTTTGTAAAAAGCTATGGGCACGAATTTACAATTTAGCTCAGCATATCATCCTCAGACGGATGGGCAGTCGGAGAGGACGATTCAAACTCTTGAAGATCTATTAAGACTATGTGTCCTTGACTTCAAGGGAAGTTGGGACAAGTTTTTACCATTAGTGGAGTGTTCCTACAACAATAGTTATCAAGCAAGTATTGGAATGGCTCCATTCGAGGCGTTGTATGGAAGAAAGTGTCATTATCAAGTATGCTGGGATGAGGTGGGTGAAGCAACGTTGTTAGGACCGGAGTTGGTACGTATGACTACGGAAAAGATTCAAACAATCTGGCAACGTATAAAAACCTCACAAGATCGACAAAAGAGTTATGTTGATCTTCATCGAAAGGACGTGGAATTCGATATTGGAGATCATGTGTTGTTATGTGTTGCTCCATGGAAAGGAGTTACGAGATTTGGAAAGAGAGGAAAGCTCAATCCTCGATTCATTGGCCCATTTTTAATCCTTTATCAAGTAGGAACTGTGGCCTATAGACTCGTTTTACCGCCAAGTATGTCTCGTGGTCTGAATTTACTTGCCATTTTATAGTTCATCTTGAGAGCTTCCCGTTGCAAAGTTTTCGTTGAGAATTTAATGCCCTGATACTTAAAGATATTTTATGTTGACTTTCAGGAGGGTTGTGTCAGCTTGTTTTCGAGTCTGACCTATCACATTAGTCTGTTGCTTCATCAACCACATAGGTGTTGTCAATTCGCCAAGCTAGTTGTTATACACGACATACTCTGATCTTCGATTTCAACTAAGGATATTTACCAATTGCCTTGGGTTCCTCAATTTAAAACCCTCTTTATTGTCAGTCATTTTTCAGTCCTATCATGCTCTACGATTTTGACTGATCATAAAACTTCATGAAGACTGTAGAGTCTTGAGCTTGATTCGCTAAGTACTACATAATTTGTGGTTTCCTTTAGAGTAATATAAAGCTAAAGTACTATGTAGTTAGTGTTTCCCTTTAGAGTAATATAAAGCAAAAGTAAGACTATAACACAAGTTGTCATTCCATCTATCATATCAGTCGATCTGAACTCTACGTTTTGCTCTACGAATCTTGTTGTACGAGTAAAGTGTCACTCTATGATTGGCTCTCTATGATTTATTTTTCTACGATCTTTGAGTCACTCTGCGATACTTAAATAACTTTAGGCTTGTTCATTAGTAATAAACCGGCCCGGACCAGCCCAGACCGGTTACCGAGTCTACCCAAAACTGGGTACCGATACCGGTACCGATTTTTACCTTATGTTGTGCCGGTCAGCAGATACATTATAGATGTGAATAGAAGAGTAATGAAAAAGGAATGAGTTAGTGATCTGGAACAGACTATGAGAATAGGGGATGAAGCTATTATTGTTGTTATCTTCTATTTTCAGAAAGGTTATAAGAATTCCAAAACTGTATTCCATTTATTTCAATTAACCAATACAATCAAAGATTGAAAATAATTAAAATAAAGTTCAATACAACAATACATAGGATGAAACATCAAAATAATCATGTGTACTACAACAACCTGTCTCTAAACTACATCAAAAGATTCAAAATAATCATGTGGACTATACTCTATAGTACAACTACATGTCTACATCCATGTCTCCAAACCATATATTAAAAGAAGCAACACCGGATATGTAAAGTTCAATACAACAAAACATATGATCAAATATATGAGCATATTTTTCAGTCAAACATCAATACAACAAGATGACACAACCAGCATTCAGGAATAGGGTAGCAAGAGCCAACAACAGCCCAACAACAAAACATACTGAGAACATACTGCAATTTAGTACACCATCTAAGAGTGATTAATTATGAAGGATATATGAATAATAAGAAAGAAGAAAAAAATGGATGGTATAATCAAATTTCCAATAACAACGGTATAATCAATGTGCAATCCCCAAAACCAATTACCTATATTATGAAATCAATCTTCATAATTAAGTGGATGATCAGTCACAAATAAGTATACTAGTGTATTGAAGTGTGTATGTGTGTATATATATATATATATATATATATATATATATATATATATATATATATAATCTAGCTAGCTGAAACAATAAGTGCATTTTGTTCTACATAATTAAGTTGTTATGCTAGAAATATGGGTCAATATAACAGACAAGTTCCAATCAGCTTCGAGAGCTTTGATTATTAACTCAAGGGAGTCATTTGAGTTCATATTTTGATTAAGGGAAAAACATTCTAAAGTGAAAGAAGCATCATAACAGCAAACAATATTTACAAGACTCAGCTCATTGGTTCATAAGCAGCAAGTATATATATTTTACTACAACTTTGTTATTATTCTCGTATGTAATATCCCAAATATTTCAAATGTGATCTGACAATAACTAATAAAGGTTAATTTAAAACCTAAGTTATGTGTTATATCCTAAAGTGAAATAAGCATCATAACAACAAATAATATTTATAAGGCTCAGCGTATTGGTTTATAAGCAACAAGTATATATATTTTACTACAACTTTGTTATTATTCTCGTATGTAATATCCCAAATATTTCAAACGTGATCTGACAATAACTAATAAAGGTTAATTTAAAACCTAAGTTATGTGTAATATATGAATAAATAAGCTTGAATTGAGCTTTAAATGTGTTATATGATTTTTTCTATGTGTAGGATTTGGTGTTTTGGTTCAAGTATTCAACCTTAACACTAAATAAAATTCAGAAGTTATTTAAGGAGAAAACCTAAAATTAGGAAAAAGGTTAAAACCTAAACCCTAAGGTTTAGAACTTAGAAATCAGATACATCCAGGAAATCCGTGTTGTTTCATTTTTGGATTTTTCTCATTTCACGATGTAGGGTTTATATGAGTCATAGAACCCATGGTGACAATAATTTTTTTTTCGAGAAAGACGAAATTCAGGATTCTCGAGAAAATGCCTTTCATCTTTTTTGATCAGTTCTTTTCGTCATTTCGACATATTATATTTCATAACATAGTGTTTATACGTGTTTTAGAGACCAATGAACCCATATAAGTTTTTCTGCAGAAAAACGCAGAAAGCTTCCGAGAGTGAAACGAGTTTGTCGTATTAATTTTTCGTTTCAAGATCTACCGGTAATACGAAGTGAAGTCACAAAATAATCGATAAAAGTTTTTTTTCGAAAAACATGCAAATTACTATTCACAAGAATAAGACGAAAATAAATATTTTGTCGACTTTTTGATCGTCTAACCATTTTCTAAGAAATGGTTGCAAAAAACAGTATTCATCGAAAAACATGCCAAGTTTATTGGACTTTTCACTTCACATAATAATTTTTATACGGAACAAAACTCATTAATGTCAGACTTTTAAAATAGTAAAGGTCAATTAAACTGAAAGACTTAAAAATGAACCAAGTTGAAAGGTAACTAGTTGTAATCAAACAAGGTTATATGTAACTAATTTGATGTGAACAAATTAGGATTCAAACTAAGTTATATCCTAACTAAATAAAACAAATCCATGTGAACTTGAATCGACCAATTAGATAAGAGATGATGCAAGCATGACATCATCCTGAATAAAACACAAAGATGATGTCATTGTGATGTCATGATGATGTCACATGGTGGAAGATATTTTAAGAAAATAAAGTGTCATTAACCTAGGTACCAAAGTGTAATAAGTCGGGTGCAAAGTGATATTAGCCGAGCCCTAACGTGCAATTAGCGAAACTATGTTTTTCTATAAATAGCAAGTTAAGTTCATTCATTTCTTACCACTTTACAAAGCAAAAAAAATCAAGTATTTAAAGTTATAATATAGAATTAGAAAGAGAGAGTTCTTGTGAGTTAGATTAATCTCAAATTTCAAAGAATTAGTTAAAGCTTGCAAATTCAAAAGGTAAAATCTCTATTCGTTATTATTTTCATTTTTCATTCATATTATAGACTATAAGCTCAAAAACATAAGTCGTGGCCATGTACACTTGTCGTTATCCGTGTCCTTCATAAGTTCTTGAGCAAGTAGTTTTTATGTTCAATTTTATGTAATAGTATAGTAGAAATAACAAGAATACAAGTCGTTACCATGTTTGGTTTCCAACTCAGTGTTTCTACGGGTGTTCTTAAGCAAATCTATTAGAAGTTAAATTTATGTTATTTCAAATTTAAAGTATCATAAATTTCATATGTAAGTCGTTACAATATATGCCCAAATTATTTCAATTATGAAATCCAAAAGCTCAAGAACATAATTCGTTATTATGTACGATTTTCGTTCTTCGTGTGTTCTTGAGCAAAAGTCATAAATCGTACATAAGTAGGTTTATGATTTTGTTATTTTTATTTTATTGAAAGTTATTTAGTGTTAGAACATGATAACTTAGCTTTATTATGCTTGTGATATCATGTTTTACCAAATTGAATGAAAAAAATTGTGAACAAATTTCCATTCTAACCTTTCTGCCCATTTTCTGAATATTTAAACTCAGAATCTGATTTTGAAATGTAAAATAAAGTCGTAGATCAGGAAATTCTAATGAATTTAGACTCAATAATCACCTTAAAATGTTTTGTTAGAGAAAGTTATGGCAGTTTCCGTAAAGGACATCAAAGGTGAAAAGTTTAAGGGGAGCTCTCGGATTTTAAGGCTTAAATGACTTTTTGAGCTAGCCACTTATCTAAGTAATTCCACCTATGGAAATAGTTTAAAAAATTTATAAAAACACTTATTAAGAATTAAAACTCGATAAACTAACCTGTCGGGTACACGAATCCTTTTATCTTTTAAGCCTTTACCAGAAAAACTAGTTTGCTTCGAGGCAAGTTTTCTATCCTAAATGTATGTGCAACTATTTCTAAGCTTGTTCGTACGTGATAGGTTATATGTGATAGTATAAGTATGAAAGCCTTATGTAATGTTTAGTAGGATATGATAACTAAATGGTAAGTGTTTAAGGATATGCCATGCTATATATGATTATGTTCTATCATTGAGCATGAGTTAAATGATTGTTAACTAAAAGTTATGTCAAATCAAGCATGTTAAAAATTATATGAAAGTATAAAACGCTTATGTGTTATTAGTTAGAATTGTTGAGTCATAGTGCTCATTCTTGCGAATAAAACTTTATTTGCAGTTAAAGAAGAATGATAAGAAAAGCATGAACGTAAAGATGAAGCGTAGATTAGGTTTCATGTTTTATTTACTTGTATTAAGTCATAATGACTTCAGTAATACAAACAAGCAAACCATGTAATTGAATATTATATTAATGATATCATGTTATTATCATCAGAATAGTGTTATGTCTTTAGTTTGATATAACTTAGAATTGTTTAAGATCTATTAATCTGAGTGAGAGTATTGGTAATATGGACTGGTCATGTTATGAAGATACTCTGAACTTCAGATAGATAGTAAAACATTAATACAATATTGATAAAGAACTATATCTCTAAATGAGGATATTAAATACCATTGTGAGTGTTGTAAGAACATAGATCTAGGCACCGATGAAGAAACCAAATTCATCGCAAGGTTCCCCTGTTCCAAGTACAAATGTGTTATTAATATTGTGAAATTCAGATAAATAAGAAATATCGATATGAAGAGATATATCTATAAAGATATATGTCTACGTGAGGGTATTGAATAATATTGGGACTTCTATAAGCATTGAGGTTACACTAATGAATGCCGGTAAGGTGCCAAAATTACTAGAATGTGTCCCTTTGTTGCCAAGAACGATCTTATCATTAATGTTGTGAAACTTGATATATTAAAGTATAAAATGTTTAAATCATTAGGTTAAAAATTTGACCTATATATATATATATTGTGTTATCCATATATACGAATGAACTACAAGTTGATACTTGTAGAAAGAATCAGATCAAGATCAAGTTAAGATCATAGGATGAAGTACTTAAGGAAATTTATAATTTTATATTCTATAATAGACTAATTTAACTAATATGATTATGGGATCATTGGTTAAGTTACGAAAGATGTTGATTTAACGTCGACCCTTGTTCGGGCGGCCAACGCATGAATTCGGGGGCGTTACATTTGGTATCAAAGCTATAAAGAAAGTGCCCCGAGCCTTTTGATGGTGACTTCCCGAGAGGTGGCAAGTTGATAGGTACAAGTGTGAGGTGTTCTCCATTTACGAATATAAGTTATAGTTGGTATCAAAGCAGTAAATTATAACTTTAAGGTAACGAGTACCTTAGGATATAATTTGAGGATAAGAGTAAATGGACTTGTTAAGAGTCTATAAATAATTAAAAGATATGCATAAATTTAATAAATCATAATACATAAAAACATTATGTGAAAGAAATATACTAAATAAAGATAAATTATTTACGATAATGTCTAGAGATGAATGGACTAATAAAGAGTTCTCAAGCAACTAATAAGATAAAATCTTCAATATTTTTGTGTGAAACTGGTTCATCCAAATGAAATGATGTGTTTGGAATTATGTTTAAATTAAATTATTTTGAATAACACTTGAGTAAGTAGAGGAGTAAACTCATAGAGAAATGTAAGTAATATGGATTAAAAAAAATTCATAATTAAAAATTAGTAGATTTCAATTGAACTCATGTTATCAAAATTAAGTCGAACTAATCTCTTGTATTGGAAGGAGTTTAATATGCGTTATAGAAACAATCTAACTACACTGTTGGTTACATTGATTCATGATCAGTGTTTTCAAAGCGGGATACACATTGAATGATATCGTTGGTGATAGTGTGGATGATATTGAGAACTGATTCATTAGTTCTTTGGTGGAGGAAATATACGGTTTATTATCATGATAATAGATTGAAATCTTGTGTCACACTATTTGTTATAAGCATGTTGAGAAGGTGATTCTTTTCTCATATATCTAATAGTTATTGTTACGGAAACGTTAAGGTTGCATGTTAAGTTTTATGAACAATATTATGTTTGTTCATAATCGTAACTGAAATAAGCAACCCTAATAAAGGGGAATACTTTAGGTCGGACACATGATTTCGACGTAATTATTGGACGATATATGTCCAAAATTTGAACCGAAGATTGAATATATGATATCGTTGGTGATAGTGTGGATGAGACGGAGAACTGATTCACTAGTTCTTTGGTGGAGGAAATACCAGCGCTCATTAGTGTAACCTCATTTCTTACAGAACTCCCAATATCATTCAATACCCCCACTTAAACATATATCTTTATAGATATATCTCTTCATATTGATTTTCCTATTTAGCTTAATTTCACGATATTAATAATACACTTGTACTTGGAATAGAGGAACCTTGCGATGAATTTGGTTTCTTCATCGATGCTAGATTTATGTTCTTACAACACTCACAATGTTATTTAATATCCTCATTTATATATAGTTCTTTATCAATATTATATTAATGTTTTACTATCTATCTGAAGTTCAGAGTATCGACATATTATGATCAATCCATATTACCAATACCCTCACTTAGATTAATAGATATTTAAAAATTCTAAGTTATATCAAATTAAAAAAATAACACCATTCTGATGATAATAACATGATATTATTAATATAATTTTCGATTACATAGTTTGCGTGTTCGTATTATAGAAGTCATTATAGCTTAATACAAATACAAGTCAATAAAACATGAAACCTAATCTACATTTCTTCTTTACGTTCATGATCTTCTTATCATTCTTCTTTAACTACAAATAAAGTTTTATTCGTAAAAGAAACATTACGGCTCATCAAGTCTAACTAATAACACATAAGCAGTTTATGCTTTCATATAAACTTTAACATGATTGACTTGACATAAATTTCAGTTAACAATCATGTTAACTGATGCTCAATGACAGAACATAATTATATATGGCATAACATATCCTTAAACACTTAACAATTAATCATCATTTCCTACTTAACATTACATAAAGCTTTCATACATATATTATCACATATAACATATGTGACGTCCCCAAAATTAGGTATACATCACCCATTCTGAGTCGCCAGATACATGGTACAAATTTCAAATACAACTTCATTTATACAACTGTTGAGCTGTCGTATAGAATACGACCACAGTTAACTATGAGTTTTAATACAAATGAATGTAACTCTCATGGTACCTCAACCACAACCTTACAATGATACTTTACATAAAAGTATAGTCAAAAACTGTTTTAGAAATTAAAATCTTTGGGAAGTGCTCAAGGAAACCTTCGTACATGAGAGGTCATGCGTCTAGGTTATGATAGATATCATATGTCCACAGAATTATCCTTGGTTGACCCAAAAGTCCCCAAAGAAAAACAAGAAGATTACTATCATCTTCTTTCCAATGGTGAGTCTTCTCTTGACATATAAATATCTCCGTTGTTTCCAAGTGAAAATTATATTTCACATAAACCTCAAGATCATATAGGTAGTGCTCGTAGATAAATTTAGCAAGTGGATGTGCACAACCATGTCTTATGAGAACACGAGATTGTATGTCATTAGACATCTTGTATGATAGTGGCAAAACACCCTTCCAAAGTTGGGTTCGCCTCACCCTATTTGATTCACCAAATATAACTACTAAATGATGTATAGAATACAACACACTTTTCTATACTGTTTAGGGAGAACCTCCACAGCTAGAGACCACCGTTCTATTCCCCTGTTATCCCCGCTCAACCTGGAAACACTCTTACGGCAACACTCTTATTACCTGAAAGGAATTATGAAGTAGAAAGGGTGAGCACAACAGGCCCAGTAAAGAATACCATGCCTAAAGATAATTAAATTATCAATAGCTTTCATCAATAATAAATCAGAGATTTAGAACATATGGTAGATGATAAAACTTTTCATCCATAGTTGCAGCGGAACGAGCAATCCATTAGAAGAGTCAAATAGACCATAAGGTGTATTATCTTCTCTATATTAAAAGTCCACCAATAATGTTTTATTCATGTAAAATAAATCAATAGTTCATGTCCACAATCATATGAATAACTCATAATCATAATTGTGGTTCTAAATTCCTCTTCGCAACTAGGACGAAGATAATTTTCATCACCTATGTTCACCTGAAACATCAAAAATCATGGTTATACAAAATCAGAATTCCTGCTCATAATCATACTAATAAATTCATCTTTACACTACGGCCAAAGATATTCATTAACAATTCATCTTTGCACTACATGCCAAAGACATACAACTCTATTTTAGAAGAGTCAAGTAGAGCATGATATCTACTATCTTCTACGAATTAAAAGTGTATAATAAATATTTTATCGTTGAGACTCAGCTTAATAAATAATCCACATCATCGAATCACCCCTGCATTACGGCCAAGAATATTCGTTAATATCACATCCATGAATTTATATTTCATCGCTGAGACTCAGCTCAATAATTAATCCACATCATCGAATCATCCCTGCACTACAGGCCAAGGATATTCATTAGTATCACGACCACGAATTATCCATGCACTACGGGCCAAAGATAATCGTGTTTTCATCAACGGTGCTGATCATGCCATAAAACAATTCATCTTTGCACCCTTGGCCGAAGAGAATCCATAATCATAATCATACCAAAAACTGTCCATCAATGCACTACGGGCCAATCAGGATTTTTTTCCACATTATTTGTAACATTACGGTCATGATTATACCGAATAATCCCTGGTCATAATCATACCAAGTCCATCTATGCACTACATGCCATAGATGACTTTCAACATAATATAAACATGAGGATGGTGACAATGATATAAGAATTCAATAAAATAAGTTCAAGAATTAATTTATCCAGGAACTAATAACGTCCAAATTGTCAACGTGATAATTCTTTGTGGAGTAAAATTCAAGAATGCTCAGAAGAATATTTTCATGAAAAGATACTGGATGAAGCGCAAATATCAAGGATATTCCACCAATTTCATGGAGTATAGAAGTCAAAACTTTAACCAACTGAGTATAATAAAGAATGGAATAACAACAGAAATCACCATGCATGCGGTACTTCGCATAGACATGTTATTCCAACAGAATACTAAATAACAAAACCAGGTCAGGCGTAATACACACTGACAGGATATTCCAACAGAATAATAAATAACAGAACCAGGTCCGGTGTAAAACGCACTGACAGGATCTTCCAACAGAATAATAAATAACGGAATCAGGTCTGGCATAAAACGTACAGACAGGATATTCCAACAGAATAATAAAGAATGGAACCAGGCCCGGCGTAAAACGCACAAACAGGATATTCCAACAAAATAATAAAGAATGAAATAATAGAAGAATTTCACCATGTATGCAGTACTTCGCATAGACAGGTTATTCCAACATAATAATAAATAATGGAATAAAAAAAAATCACCATGTATGCTGTACTTCACATAGACAGGTTATTCCAACATAATAATAAAGAACAGAATAATAGAAGAATTTCACCATGTATAAGGTAGTCTGCGTATACAGGTTATTCCAACAGAATAATGAAGAATGAAATAACAGAAGTTCTCTTCATGAATACAAAAGAAATAATATCCCTTATGAGTTCAACAAATAATATCCCCTACGTTAAGAAGAAGAGTACTGGATATATGAGTAGTAAAATAGCAGAATACTTTTTTTCTTTCTCTCTATAGTTTATCTCTCTAGAGTTTCAGTGAATTCATAAGAAATAATGAAGGAATGAGCTTCTATTTATAGAAAAATGGACTGCATAGTAACTAACTCATGAACGGTACATATTGATTTACTTTAATCTAACGGTTCATATTTAAAGCAAAATTTTTTAAATAAAATATAATATATTCTATTTATAATCTAATAAAACGAATAATTTTATAAAAGTTTTTACTATGCAAACATTATGCAGGCACTATACAAATAGTATGCATAATAAAACATAATATATTCTAATTATTGTCTAATAAAACAGATAACTTTATAAAAGTATTCTGTTTTATATAAAAAGATTTTACTATTAGCCTAATAAAACGAATAACTTTATAAAAGTATTTTGTTTTATATAAAAAGCTTTTCTGTTTTATTACATTAATAATATCAATAAAACAAAACCGAGTGACTTATCACATAAGCATCAATAATCAATACCGTGTACTACTATACAACCACACGTATTACTGTACTTTTAACACCGTGTGTTTCACCAGTTAACGGTAAAACTTTCGTCGTTATTTTCATAAAAATATTTTTGTCATTTTCTTAATCCGACAATAATTCCGTTGTGGGGTCCACCAATGATTGTACCATCGTACGTATATTCCCCGACACAACGGATATTCTATAACAACTTGCTTACTTTGAAAAATAATTTATATATTACCCTTAACTTTAAACTTTTATCAATTTAACTATTTACCAAAATAGAAAAATTGAATACTTTTATTTCATAAAATTTGGGGTCTCACAATCACCCCTCCTTATGAATTTCGCCCTAAAAATTTATGTGCGTACCTGATATTCGAAGAGATGAGAATACCTTACTTTCTTTTTGGATTGTACCTTCCCGGTTATATCCTCTGTATCATTATTTTTTCATTGATCATCTCTTGTATTTCAGATATCATTATAGAATATATCTTCAAAACAAAGGTTAATTGACATATCATAATTTGTCAACTTATCAAGTAAACAATTTTAGCTTAGGTAAGTCACACACTAACAAAGTATATAACTCGTCTCTCCCCTCCTAGTTCTAGACTCTTATCTTCGCCAGCGACCATATCCCTAAGCTCTGATACGAACTGTGACGCCCCCAAAATTAGGTATACATCACCCATTCTAAGTCACCAGATACATGATACAAAATTCAAATACAACTTCATTTATACAACTGTTGAGCTGTCGTATAGAATACAACCACAGTTAACTATGAGTTTTAATACAAATGTATGTAACTCTCATGGTACCTCGACCACAACCTTACAATGATACTTTACATAAAAGTATAGTCAAAAACTGTTTTAGAAAAATTAAAATCTTTGGGAAGTGCTCAAGGAAACCTTCGTACATGAGAGGCCATGCGTCTAGGTTATGATAGATATCATATGTCCACAGAATTATCCTTGGTTGACCCAAAAGTCTCCAAAGAAAAACAAGAAGATTACTATCATCTTCTTTCCAATGGTGAGTCTTCTCTTGACATATAAATATCTCCGTTGTCTCCAAGTGAAAATTATATTTCACATAAACCCCAATATCATATAGGTAGTGCTCGTAGATATATTCAGCAAGTGGATGTGCACAAACATGTCTTATGAGAACACGAGGTTGTATGTCATTAGACATCTTGTATGATAGTGGCAAAACACCCTTCCAAAGTTGGGTTCACCTCACCCTATTTGATTCACCTAATATAACTACTAAATGATGTATAGAATACAACACACTTTTCTATACTGTTTAGGGAGAACCTCCACAGCTAGAGACTACCGTTCTATTCCCCTGTTATCCCCGCTCAACCCGACAACACTCTTATGCCAACACTCTTATTACCAGAAAGGAATTGTGAAGCAGAAAGGGTTTGCACAAATAGCCTAATAAAGAATATCATGCCTAAAGATAATTAAATTATCAATAGCTTTCATCAATAATAAATCAGAGATTTAGAACATATGGTAGATGATAAAACTTTTCAACCATAGTTGCAGCGGAACGAGCAATCCATTAGAAGAGTCAAATAGACCATAAGGTCTATTATCTTCTCTATGTTAAAAGTCCACCCATAATGTTTTATCCATGTAAAATAAATCAACAGTTCATGTCCACAATCATATGAATAACTCATAATCATAATTGTGGTTCTAAATTCCTCTTCGCAACCAGGACGAAGATAATTTTCATCACCTATCTTCACCTGAAACATCAAAAATCATGGTTATACCAAATCAGAATTCCTCCTCATAATCATACTAATAAATTCGTCTTTGCACTACGGCCAAAGATATTCATTAACAATTCATCTTTGCACTACATGGCAAAGAAATACAACTGTATTTTAGAAGAGTCAAGTAGAGCATGATATCTACTATCTTCTACAAATTAAAAGTGTATAATAAATGTTATATCGCTGAGACTCAGCTTAATAAATAATCTACATCATCGAATTACCCTTGCACTACGGCCAAGGATATTCGTTAATATCACATCCATGAATTTATATTTCATCGCTGAGACTCAGCTCAATAATTAATCCACATCATCGAATCATCCTTGCACTACATGCCAAGGATATTCATTAGTATCACGACCACGAATTATCCATGCACTACGGGCCAAAGATAATCGTGTTTTCATCAACGGTCCTGATCATGCCATAAAATAATTCATCTTTGCACCCTTGGCCGAAGAGAATCCATAGCCATAATCATACAAAAAACTGTCCATCAATGCACTACGGGCCAATGAGGATTTTTTTTCCACATCATTTGTAATATTACGGTCATGATTATACCGAATAATCCCTGGTCATAATCATACTAAGTCTATCTATTCACTACAGGCCACATATGACTTTTTCCACATCATTTGTAACATTACGGTCATGATTATACCGAATAATCTCTGGTCATAATCATACCAAGTCCATCTATGCACTACAGGCCATAAATGGCTTTCAACATAATATAAACATGAGGATGATGACAATGATATAAGAATTCAATAAAACAAGTTCAAGAATTAATTTATCCAGGAACTAATAACGTCCAAATTGTCAGCATGATACTTTTGTGTGGAGTAAAATTCAAGAATGCTCAGAAGAATATTTCCATGAAAAGATACTGGATGAAGCGCAAATATCAAGGATATTCCACTAATTTCATGGAGTATAGAAGTCAAAACTTTAACCAACTGAGTATAATAAAGAATGGAATAACAACAGAAGTCACCATGCATGCGGTACTTCGCATAGGCAGGTTATTCCAATAGAATACTAAATAACGAAACTAGTTCTGGCGTAAAATGAACTGATAGGATATTCCAACAGAATAATAAATAACGGAACCAGGTCCGGCGTAAAACGCACAGATAGGATATTCGAACAGAATAATAAAGAATGAAACCAGGTCCGGCGTAAAATGCACAGACATGATATTCCAACAGAATAATAAAGAATGGAATAATAGAAGAATTTCACCACGTATGCAGTACTTCTCATAGATTGGTTATTCCAACATAATAATAAAGAATGGAATAATAAAAGAATTTCACCATGTATACAATACTTCGCATAGACAGGTTATTCCAACATAATAATAAAGAATGGAATAACAGAAGAATTTTACCATGTATACGGTAGTCTGCGTATACAGGTTATTCCAACAGAATAATGAAGAATGGAATAACAGAAGTTCTCTTCATGAATACAAAAGAAATAATACCCCTTATGAGTTCAACAAATAATATTCCCTACCTTAAGAAGAAGAGTACTGGATATATGAGTAGTAGTAGCAGAATACTTTTCTTCTTTCTCTATATAGTTTATCTCTCTAGAGTTTCAGTGAATTTGTAAGAAATAATGAAGGAATGAGCTTCTATTTATAGAAAAATGGACTGCATAGTAACTAACTCATGAACGGTCCAGATTGATTTACTTTAATCTGACGATCTATATTTAAAGCAAAACCTTTTAAATAAAATATAATATATTCTATTTATAATCTAATAAAACGAATAACTTTATAAAAGATTTTACTATGCAAACATTATGCAGGCACTATGCAAATAGTATGCATAATAAAATATAATATATTCTAATTATTGTCTAATAAAACAGATAACTTTATAAAAGTATTCTGTTTTATATAAAAAGATTTTACTATTAGCCTAATAAAACGAATAACTTTATAAAAGTATTATGTTTTATATAAAAAGTTTTTCTGTTTTATTACATTAATAATACCAATAAAACAAAACTGAGTGACTTATCACATAAGCATCAATAATCAATACCGTGTGCTACTATACAACCACGCGTATTACTGTACTTTTAACATCGGGTGTTTCAACAGTTAGCGGTAAAACTTCCGCCGTTATTTTCATAAAAATATTTTTGTCATTTTCTCAATCCGACAATAATTCTGTTGTGGGGTCCACCAATGATTGTACCATCGTACGGATATTCTCCGACTAATCGAATATTCCCCGACACAACGAATATTCTATAACAACTTGCTTACTTTGAATTTATTTTTTTTCACATATTACCCTTAACTTTAAACTTTTATGAATTTAACTATTTACCAAAATAGAAAAATTGAATACTTTTATTTCATAAAATTCGGAGTCTCACAACATAACACATATGAACAAGCTTAGAAATAGTTGCACATGGGTTTAGGATAGAAAATTGGCCTCGTAGTAAACTGGTTTTTCTTACAAGCCTACATTAAGGGATTCGTGTACCCGACGGTTAGTTTATCGAGTTTTACTTCTTAATAAGTGTTTTTATAACTTGTTAAAAATTTCTCCATAGGTGGAATTACTTAGTTAAGTGGCTAGCTCAAAAATTCATTCTTATGCCTTAAAATCTTAGAGCCCCCCCTTAAACTTTTCAGACTTGACGTCCTTTACGAAAACTATTATAATTTTCTCATAAAAAAACATTTTAAGGTGATTCTTGAGTCTACATTAATTATAATTTCCTAATTTTTGACTTTCTTTTACATTTCAAAAGCAAATTCTGAATTTAAATTTTCAGAAAATGGGAAGAAAGGTCAGAATGGAAATTTGTTCACAATTTTTTTCATTCCACTTGGTAAAACATGATACCACAAGTATAATAAAGCTAAGTTATCATGTTATAACACTAAATAAACTTCAATAACATAAAAATAACAAAATCATAAACCTACTTATGTACGATTTATGACTTTTGCTCAAGAACACAAGAAAAACGTGAAGAACGCGAAATTGTACATAGTAACGACTTGTGTTCTTGAGCTTTCGAATTTCATACTTGAAATAATTTGGGCATTATAAGGGCTTACATATGGGATTTATGATACTTTAAACTTGAAATAACATAAATTTAACTTATAATAAATTTGCTCAAGAACACCCGAAGAAACACTGAGTAGAAACCAAACATGATAACGACTTGTGTTCTTGAGATTTGTACTATACAATTACATAAAATTGAACATAACAACTACTTGCTCAAGAAATTATGAAGGACACGGAGAACGACACATGTACATGGCCACGACTTATGTTCTTGAGCTTATAGACTATAATATTAATGAAAAAAGAACATAATAATGACTTGGGATTTTACCTCTTGAAGTAGCAAGCTTTAACTAATCCTTTTCAATTTGAGATTAATCTAACTCACAAGAAATCTCACTATCTAATTCTGTATTATAACTTTAAATACTTGATATTTTTTCTTTGCAAAGTGGTAAGAAATGAAGAAACTTAGCTTGCTATTTATAGAAAAATATAGTTTCTCTAATTGCACGTTAGGGCTCGGCTTATTACACCATGCACCCGACTTATTACACTTTTTTACCTAGGTTAATTAAATTTTATTACCTTGAAATATCTTCCACCAAGCAACATCATGATGACATCATCTTTGTGTTTCATTGAGGATGATGTCATGCTTACATCATCTCTTCTCCGATTGGTCAATTCAAGTTCACATGGATTGGTTTTATTTAGTTAGGTTGTAACTTAGTTTGAATCCTAGTTTGGTCACATCAACTTAGTTATACATAACCTTGTTTGATTACAACTAGTTACCTTTCAACTTAGTTCATTTTTAATTTCTCTTGTTTAATTGACCTTAACTCATTTAAAAGTCTAACATTACTGAGTTTTGTTCCGTTTAAACATTATTCTATGAACTGACAAGTCCAATAGACTTAGCACGTTTTTTTGATAAATAGTGTTTTTACGACTATTTCTCAGAAAATGGTTAGACGATCAAAAAATCGATAAAATATTTATTTTTTTTCTTATTCTTGTGAATAGTAATTTGCATGTTTTTCGAGAAAAACTTTTAGTGGTTATTACATGATTTCACTTCGTATTACCGGTAGATCTTGAAACGGAAAATCAATACGACAAACTTGTTTCACTCTCGAAAGATTTTTGCGTTTTTCTACGAAAAAACTTTTATTGGTTCATTCGTCTCTAAACCACATACAAACACTATGTCGTGAAATATAATATGTCGAAAAGATGAAAAGAACTGATCAAAAAGATGAAAGACATTTTCTCGAGAATTGTGAATTTCGTCTCTTTTTCGAAAAAAAAAATTATTGTCTCCCTGGGTTCTATGACTCATATAAACACTACATTGTGAAATGAGAAAAATCTCAAAAGGATGCAAGACTGATTTCCTAAACGTATCTGATTTTCAGGTTCTAAACATTAGGGTTTAGGTTTTAACCTTTTTCCCAATTTTAGGGTTTCTCCTAAAATAACTTCTGAATTTTATTAAGTTTTAAGGTTGAATACTTGAACCAAAACACCAAATCCTACACATAGAAAAAAATCATATAAAACATTTGAAGCTCAATTCAAGCTTATTTATTCATATATAACATATACCTTAGGTTATAGTTCTAACCTTTAATCGTATACGATCATATCTACAAGTCATTTTTTAGTCTTTCAGATAGCTCAACATATACTTGAGCAATCGTTCTTAGGTTTTAAATTAACAAATTTATTTGTTCTTATTAGATCATTTGAAATATTTTGGATATTACATTCAACCCAACTTACAAGAATTTTGTCCTTGAAATTAACTTTAATATCATATTTATAAATTTTATAAATATTCAGGATATTACATTGTCTGCATGAATTCTTTAAACGGAAGAAAGAAAGCGAAAGCTACCTCTCAATTTTGTCAGGCATTTTCGCAGCCTTTTCTCATGTATACCCACCATCTATACCTTCAATTTAATAGTCTACAAAACAAGTAAATGCAAAATAATTTTAGTTCACTCTCACTGCAAATGTACGATGCAAAATTCTTAAAAAGGCATATGATAATCTTGCTCTAGTGACAAAGTGACAATTTAGAAATAGCCAAAATTTAGAAAAAGTTTGAAAGGCATAATAAATGCAACAAGTACCAAAATAATTGATCAAAAAAACTTCTATAAACTAATTATCATATCTCCATTAAATTTTGTCATCCATGTCCAAAACTTTCACAAATTCTAAGAAGATCAAAAGAAAATAAAACTAGTTAAAGAAAGTCATTAAAATATAAACATTATAGATAAGACTATATAATTTAAAATTAATTATTACTTTTTCTCAACTATTTCAAGTGAATCTAAGTTCTCCTCTACGGACATTGGTTTTTTGTTTGAAAGAAGTCAATCTTGACAACAAATAAGAGCTTGTACCATTCTAGGAGTTAAAGAACTTCTAAATGGATCAAGTATACGACCACCGGTGCTAAATGTCAACTCAGAAGTAATGGTTTAATAAGGAACCACCAAAATATTATATTTTCAAGTCGTTTGATCAATGTGCTTACTCAAATACTTATCTAATTCGGTATTATCCCCTATTTGAAAATATGAAATGTGTTCTAGAAATTGTTTTCATCATCTTCCTTCTTGTCCTTTCTCTACCATGCACATCAAAACTTTCACTAGATACATTAGATTATGCACTTTGGGATGATTGTGCACTTTGGGATGATTGTGCACTTTGGGATGCATATTTGAGACTATAACATCTAAACAATTCCTCAAAGGCATCACGCACCGATTGTATCATTTTATTTATCATTTTAGTCCTACTCCCATACATTGAATTAAAAGAAAATTCCACAAATATAAATTTATGTCTAGGATCTAGAGCAACCATAATGTACAACAATTTATTCATCTTCTCAACATTTCCCAAATATTTATATAATTTTACTCTCATCCTCGACGCCATTTCTCTCATGTCATAGTCACTCTCATATACCAATTCATTCAAATTATCATCAAGATTAAGAAATTCACATAAGATGTACCTGAAACATTCATAGTAATGTCGAAGAAACACATCAAGAATACCACCAATTGTCTCACAACTCCCCAATCTTCTATTGTAGGCCCCATCACCCGATTCCATTTCCAATTTGAATAAAGGGTCTTTTTCTTGCAAGCCTATTAAAAGCATGTTCGAAGTCTATGTCCACATTCAACATAGAATAAGTAAAGTTCCATCTAATGGACACATCTAGGATCAACGAAGTATTTTTTTCAATTGTCTCAATTTCAACACATTATTTGAATTTTTTTAATCCTAAAAAGAGATTTTCGCTTCCACCTAACCAAAGTTCGAACACGAGATATCGAAGGACTCACATCTTTTGTGACGCCCCCAAAATAGGTATACATCACCCATTCTGATTCGTCAAATACATGGTACATAAACAAATACAACTTCAGTAATACAATTGTCGTGCAAAATACGACAACACATATACTGTGAGTTTGAATACAACTATTGTCTAATAGAGAGTATACAAACTCAAAAGGAGTCCTCATTACAATTATCGATACACTATTTTACAAAATAGTGATGACTACTAATACAACTATCCCGAACCATCACTCCATACCCCGGCTAGTTCCTGCTATGTTCTCACCTCCTGAGAAGAAAAATGGAACAAAAAGGAAAAGGGTGAGCTCAACTAGCCCAGTAAAGAATATTATGATTAAGATAATATACAACAATTTATCATTAGTCTTCAACAGGGAAAAATCTGATAAAATATAATAGACAACAAGTTTTAGATCAACAACTGCAGCGAAAACAACAATCCATTAGAAGAGTCAAGTAGAGAAAGAATTCAACTATCTTCTAAGATTTTAAAAGTCCATCATCAATATTTTATCTCTATAACATCAATCAATATACATCTTGAATCAAATATTCATCTTTGCACTACAGGACAAAGATATTTATTTGTATCACCAGTTGGTCATGTTCATCTCAACACCTGTTCATCTTTGCACTACGGGCCAAAGATATTCATTAGGTAATCATTCATCTTTGCACTACAGGCCAAAGATATTCAGTAATATCATCATTTAGGACTGAGGATGATGAAAAATATATTAAAAAAAACGAATCCAGTGAAACAAAAGGACAAATATTAGAGATTCGTATTATAATTTATCAAAGATCAACAATACTCCATAATAACCAATTTTGAGGCAAAATTCAAGAATAAAGATCAAAACATGGATACAATCAAAGATATTAACCATAATAAACATCTTGGACAAAAAGAAGAAAATTTCATTTTTCGGTGAATAGTGTCGTATATGTGAATAGTGTCGTATACGTGAATAGTAACCCCAACACAAAAAGGTAGAAATTCCACAATAAAATCTATACCAATATTTCGGTATAATGATATTGAAAGAATAACATCATTTAGGAAGAAAATAACATCTCTTACCTCAAAATAACAATACTTCTGATCGGAATATAGGTATAAGGTTGAAGAAAACTTGCACTGATAAATAGAAACTCATAAATTATCTAAATACTCACAAAATACGCTCGATAATATAGAGAAAGAAAGAGAGAAAGCTTATGTTTCTGGTGTGATTTTCAATTCTAACTTAGCCCTCTATTTATAGGAAAATGTTAGCACGCTGAAGCAGACTTGACCTGTTACCTAATGGCTTTACCTGCTACTATTGCCACCCACCATATTTGAAATAAAATTCAGCACATTTCTTCACCAACCACAAGTGGGGCCCACTCAATTCTAGATTTTTCCACCAAAATTATTTATAAACCTAATTTCTGAATCAGTCACCTCTTAAAATTCATAACAAATCATACGTTAATTTTTAACGGTTCAAAATTTGTGGACATATACTCAACTTATATATGTATAACATATCCAAAAATTACAACGATCCAACGGTCAGATTAAAAATTATAACTCACGCAATATATCTCAAGAACAGCGATTTAATTTTTAGTACCTCCATTCCGACAAAAACACCTCAACATTAATTCCTTCATTTATAACCACATAAATAAATCCATCATTTAAATCTGCATCAAATAAATATTTCTTTATCATATAAATCAATAATTAATTATTCACAAATAATATTACAGAATAATATTTATGACAACCAGGCAGTTCCCAGGAAAGAGGGGGCTTTCCGATAAGGATTTCTCCTTACTAGCGCGCAATTAGGTGACCAAACCTCTCATTGACAGAATTTTCTAGACATTGCCAATAATGCTATCTCATAATATTATTCAAATAATATGAATTATTGATCCGATAATGGAAAATATTGTGCAGTGACAATTATTGAAACAACGATAATATAAAATATCAACGCAACAATTATTGAACCAATAAAATAAAATATTGAACAGTAGTTACTGTAACAATTATTGAGTAGTGCCTTCTTACGTAAGAATCAATAATTCAAAAATATTATGCAAAACCGTGTGCTACTGTGCAACCACGTGTATTACTGTATTTTAACCACCGGGTATTCCAACAGTGTTAACGGTAACAACTACGTCGTTATTTGTAAAAACTCAAATTTGTCGTTTTCTTCATCCGACCCTTATTCGTTATGGGGCCCATAAATGGTTGCGCCATCGTACGAATATTCCCCGACAGAAAGAATATTCCACGACCAAACGAATATTCCCCGACAACAATGAATATTTTATAACCATTTGCTTATTTTGAAAAATTTGCACATTTCACCCATAACCAAAGCATTATATCAAATTAACACCTTATAATTCACAATAATAATTAGAAGAAATTCGATTTTATTTATAATAAGTTGGGGTCTTACATCTTTCAACCCATCAAATATAATCAAATTAACTATATGAGCAACACAGCTCACATGAAGAAATTTATTTCTACAAATGTTATAACCACAAACATTCAATTGAGTTTTCAAATAAGAAATTGCAACATCATTGAAACTAGCATTATCAACTGTGATTGTGAAAATTTTATCAATGCCTCATTCCCTCAAACAATTTTCAACCGACATACCTTTGTTTTCCCCTTTATGACTAGTAATTGTGACAAAGTTAATAATTTTTCTTTTTGCAAATTCCACTTATCATCAACATAATGAGCAGTCAACACCATGTAAATAATTTGTTATATGAAAATCCATGTATTAGTAGTAAGAGAAACCCTTTGTGATGTATTTTTGAAGTAAACTTTTTATTTCAACTTCCCCTCTAAAAAGTGCTTCAAACAATCTCTAGTTATGGTGGTACGTGAAAGCACATTAAATTTTGGACATGCAACCGACATCAAGTATTTAAAGCTCACATTCTCCACATGGTTAAAAGGAAGTTCATCTACAATTATTCACAAATAATATTAATTAATAATTAATTAATTATTTACAAATAATATTACAGAATCACAATACTGACAACCAGGCCGTTCCCAGGAAAGAGGGGGCTTTTCAATAAGGATATCTCCTTACTGGCGCGCAATTAGGTGACCAAACCTCTCCTTAGGCAGAACTTTCTAGACATTGTCAATAATGCTATCTAATAATATTATTCAAATAATATGAATTATTGATTTGATAATGAAAAATACTGTATAGTGACAAATATTGAAACAATAATAATATAAAATATCAACGTAGCAATTATTGAATTAATAAAATAAAATATTGAACAGTAATTACTGTAATAATTATTGAGTAGTGCCTTCTTACGTAAGAATCAATAATTGGTGCAATACCGTGTGCTACTGTGCAACAACGCGTATTACTGTATTTTAACCACCGGGTATTCCAATAGTATTAACGATAACAACTATGCCGTTATTTATAAACAACTTATACTTGTCGTTTTCTTCATCCAATCGCTTTCCGTTATAGGGCCCACACAAGGCTGCGCCGTCATACGAATATTTCCCAACAGTAAGAATATTCCACGACCAAACGAATATTCCCCGACAACAATGAATATTTTATAATCACTTGCTTATTTGAAATATTTGCGCATTTTAGCCATAACTAACCACATGATTCAACTCAACCCTTACTATTTCAAAATAATAAATAGAGAAAATTCATTTTCATTTATAATAAGTTGGGGTCTTACAACCTCCCCTCCTTATGAAATTTCGTCCTCAAAATTGGCATACGTACCTGGTCTTTCGAAAAGGTGAGGATACCTCGCTTTCTTTTCCGTTTCCAACTCCCTAGTCATTTCCTCAATAACATGGTTCTTCCACAAAACTTTGACTTGTGGTATGACCTTTGTGCGTAGGACATGTTCCTTTCTATCCAAGATCTTGACAGGTATCTCCTCATATGTTAAATCCCCGTCTATCTCGTCTGGTTCTAACTCAATAACGTGGTTTGGGTCCTTTACATATTTACGAAGTACAAATATGTGAAAAATATTATGAACACGAGACATGCTTGGAGGTAACGCGAGTCTATACATTTCCTACTCGATCAAAAACCTGAAATGGACCAATAAATCGTGGATTGAGCTTTTCTCTCTTCCCAAATCTTGTAACTCCCTTCCATGGAGCAACTCGCAACAATACATGATCCCAATACTAAATTCCACATCCTTTCGATGAAGATCCGCATAACTCTTTTGTCGATCTTGTGCCATTTGTATACGTTGTCAAATCATTTGGATCTTTTCTGTAGTCACATATACCAAATCTGGTCCCAAAAATGTTGCTTCACCCACCTCATCCCAACATATTGGAGAGAGACACTTTCGTCCATATAATGCTTCGAATGGAGCAACACCTATACTTGCCTGATAATTGTTGTTGTAGGAGAATTCCACCAATGGTAAATACTTATCCCAACTCCCTTTGAAGTCTAAGACACAGAGTCTTAATAGATCTTCAAGAGTTTGAATAGTCCTCTCTGATTGTCCGTCCGTTTGAGGATGGTATGCCGAACTAAATCGTAAATCCGTGCCCATAGTTTTTTGTAAGCTAACCCAAAATCGTGAAGTGAATCTTGGGTCACGATCCAAAACTATGGATACTGGCATGCCATGCAATCTCATAATCTCATTTACGTACATACGAGCAAGACGTTCAAGGGAATAAGTCTCCCGTATCGGCAAGAAATGTGCAGAATTAGTTAATCTATCAACAATAACCCAAATCGCATTTATGCCTTGAGAAACGGTGGGAAGACCCGTAACGAAATCTATGGTAATGTGTTCCAACTTCCATTTCGAAATCTCAAGTGGTTGCAATGGACCCTTTGGCACTTGATGCTCTGCCTTTACACGTTGACACGTTAAACAGCTCGAGATAAACTTCGCGATCTCTCTCTTTATATTGTTCCACCAAAATGTATGTCGAAGATCACGATACATTTTGGTACTTCTAGGATGGATTGTAAACGGTGTGTTGTGTGCCTCCATCATGATTCTATGTTTCAAGTCAGAATCTTTAGGGACACAAAGTCTAGAGTTGACTCAAAGTATTCCTTCTTCATCGATTCTTGCTTCTGGAATAACACCTTCTTGTACTTTCTTCTTCATACGCATCAGCTCCGGGTTTGTGGCTTGAGAAACTTTAACTTTTTCGATTAAAGTCAGTTCTATGCGTATACTTGACATCATCGCATGGGTCCCCGGAGTCTTGAATTCTATCTTCATCTTTTGTAAATCACACAAAATGGGCCTTTGTGTTGACATCGCACTCGTTCCCGCATATGATATTCTACTTAATGCGTCAGCTACCACGTTCGCTTTTCCAGGATGGTATTGAATGGTATGGTCGTAGTCTTTCAATAGCTCGAGCCAACGTCGTTGCCGCATGTTGAGTTCCTTTTGGGTGAAGAAATATTTGAGGATTTTATGGTCTGAATATATCTCTACTTTCTCCCCATATAGATAGTGCCTCCAGATCTTTAACGTAAAAATGACTGCTGCCAACTCTAGATCATGAGTAGGATAAGTCCTCTCATACTCTTTAAGTTTTCGCGAGGCATAGGCTATGTCTTTCCCATGTTGCATGAGAACACATCTTAACCCTTTGCCTGAAGCATCATTGTAGATAACATGTAGCATCCCCGAATCCGGGTCCCAAATCGCCGCGGATCCGGTACGCTAATTCTATCACTATTTGCGGAAGATATAAACACACATTGTTTATACATTAAACTTTACACATCAGTCCCAAGGTCTACAACCTTAACTTAATACATACCTTCAATATTAAAAAGGTTTACAATGCTATTTTCAATAGAAAATTTATAGATTTAACTGCAACATAAATTAATCTTGCACTTTGACTTTGCTTCTGACCTTATTCAAGCTTTCTCCTTAATCTGAAAATTTTATCATGATATAGCAAGGGTGAGCAACAAATTTGCCCAGCAAGTTTTACATACAATGGAGATATATCATGATTGAAAAGAATGAATAAGCTTTCAAGTTTTCAACAATATGATAATTGTGAAATAACATGAATCAAGTTTCAACGATTGAATGACTGAAACAATGATATTGGATGTCAACAATTAACATAAACAAGTTTAACTGAAACCTATGGTAATGAAGGTGATCAGCCTTTCATACCTGATGAACATAAACAACATGCACAATGTGCGAATCAATAAATTATTGACGTGGTATAATCAACAATAATTAACCACTAACATGCTTTAAATTAACAACTCAAGTTGAGTTAGGAAACTTGCCTGATTTGCTGACTACTGCTACGCAATTTAATTTAATCCCTTATGAAAGACCTATCATTAATAAGATTGATCCTCCAATTAGCATAATACATTTTATCCCACAACACTATTACTCAAATAATAAATTAGCTAACATTTAGCCACATAATTAAACATTGAATAATTCTTTAACTCATTAGTAATATTATTATCCCTTAATAATATTACTATCACTTAACCATTATCTTACTTTTGTCTAATATTCTTTTATAGAATATTTATCATTTACAAATATTATTAATCATTTAATAATATTTAGATCCTTTACTAATATTATTAATCATGTAATAATATTTTACTCACATTCTAATATTATTAATCATGTAATAATATTTTACTTATTTCATAAATAGTAAAGATCTCACACATTTTAAGATGCAGATATTTTACATCTTGAAGCTTAAAACATTTAAATTTTATTTCAGAAATATCTTTTACCTCTACTCGCAAATTCGGAGTTTAAACAGCTAATGCATAATTTTTATAGTAAAATTTAATTTACTATATAATTTCTTTAATATAAATAATTTTTACATCACTTTGTTCATTCATGAGTCAACACTGACTGTTGCCTCATATATAAAAATTTTACCTCGCTAGCACATTCGCTTTATTTTTCATTTTACGATTATTCGCATTTTCGTTTCATATATATATATATATATATATATATATATTACGTTACATAAATATCAGCTCAAAAACTTCATTTCGAGCACCGAAAATCTCAAAATATCATTTTTATGATTAATACAATATTTCAAAGGTTTTACATTCTTTGTTGCACCACAAAATAATTTTATAGGCAACTATATTTTTTTTATTTTACTTAAATATGTAATTTATATTTATTACATATTTTTATTGCTTTATTTATGCCCGAAAGGAAGTTTCTCGGCATAAAATATCACATATAGCCAAATCTCGTCCCGTAGGACTTTATTAGATTTATTATAACTTATTATTACGCCCGAACGCGATTCGGAACGGCGAACGTCAAAATCGCTCGACGCGCCGACGCCCGGCGTTTGCTCAAAATTTAGTTCTGACATGCATGCTCGCTCATTTTTAATTTTCAAATCATGAGTCATATAACAGCGAAATTTCGGGCGTATTATAGACCCCATGACATAGTATTTTAGAAAAATTTCACACAGCAAAAATGGATCACGGAAACTAATCAAAACAGGTCTCAAAATTCATGTCGTGTAACAGCACTGCAGCGCCAGCAGCAGCAGGCGTCGGCGAACGCTGAGCGCTGCCAGGCTGCTTGGCATACTCTGCTGCAGCACTTAACGACTTAGCCACTTTGCAATCTTCTTACGCTTTACTCGCTTATCGGATCATTTTCAAACTTTAATATGTTTTTTATATCATATGAGACTATTTTTGAAAAATATTAAACACCCATTCCGGGTTCGATAGGCAGCCCAAACATTTCACCAAAAGCGGACGTTCCTCACAGTTTTTCAACTTTTTGCCAGATTTACCCTCTCTCACTAAAACAGTCATAACTGTTTTCGTTTTAAAACATTTTTAAGCGACTCTTGAGCCCACGCGAAGCTAACTTCCGGGACTACAACTCTTCCCTACTGACTTGTTTCCAAATTCCGAACACATCAGCCCAGAAATTCCGTTCAAGTGAACAGAACCGCACTTGATAGACAGTTTGGACACTACTACTTTGAAATGTCATAACTCTCTCCTCCGAAGTCAGATTTAGTCCGTTCCGGAGTCTATGGAAAGCTTATTCAATGTACTACAACATATCAAAAGCCCAGAATTTTTAAAGCACAAAAACCGGACCGAATTACCCTCGTCTTAGACTGTCCCGAATCTGACCATTTTTTTGTTATAAAAACGGGACTGTTTTCTCCAAATCAGCTACTACACCATGAAAACTCAATATTTTTGAGTCCTACCATTTGGGTTTACTACTACACACATATATCTAACACCCCTCTTTGACGGATCACAAAAAGAAGTTATAGATTTAAAATGGGAAAATTTCAAAGTAAATAGAAATTTGGTTTCAAATCTAGAAAATAAATTTTCTTTATTTCTTTTGATTCACCCAAATCAACATCAAAATGAGTAAATACATACATGAATCCATATATATCACATAGATCTTAGGGTTTTAAACTTCCAAATCAAAAACCATCATCATCAATAAGCAGTAGCATGGCATCATAGCATCAACACAAAGTAGTTCCAATGGCCACTCAAGCATTTTCTTACTAGTTTCTAAAAACATATACATGGGTCATGGCTTACCTCTTGCTGCAAATTTCTTCTTATAGATGGAGATAGCTACTGATCTCTCCCTTCTTGCTTGCTTGATTATGCTCCTCAAATTCGTAGACAACCTTGACCCACTCTCAAACTCTAATCCTTTCTTCTCTATTTTTACTCTCTTAGTTGTAATGTTGCAAAGTGAATGAGTGCTTGAGTTGGGTGTATATATATATATTATTAGGACTGATATGCTCAGTCCCTTCACCTCCCCAACCATCAGTTATATATTCATGGATCATTATACACTAGTTAATGGTCATAAGGGAGGGAGTTAAGAACATGGAAAGCCTTTGCCAAATAATTATAACCTCCTCTTTCCTCACACTCTATATTATACGTATATACACTCCCTCCTTGTCCCAATATACTTGTCACGTGTGACCCACCAGCTGTTGTCTTGTATAAAATTAAAATAATAATCATTTAATCAATTAACAAGTCATTTTGACCATTTTGCCCCTTGTAGTCAAACGTGTCGATACTTATATCGATTCCTACTAAAGTCGACGTCCCGGACGTCATGGAACTCCCCGTTTCGTCAAACTCAACTTCAAAATTCGTAGTTGACTTTTCCCCCGAAAAAGTCAACCCGTTGACTTTGACCAAAAAGTCAACCGTGACGCAATTTCGTGGTTACAGTCTATCTTGACTAATTTCGACGTTCCGGACTCAAATACGCTGTCCGTGTCACTAAATTCCGCTCCAAAGTCAAAGTCATGTTTTAAAGTCATCCCATAAAATTAATAGCATTAATTCCATTCTTACCCATTTTAAATAGTTGAATTATATGGAACCAACCATTCAAACACATCTCATCACATAACATATAAGTAAAAATAAATAATTCATCTAAAAAATAATTGTCACATAAGAATTTCACATAAGGTTGTTTATTGAAATTGTTTAACTACATGGAAAAATCTAGGATATTACATAACATATCCATCTGAACCAGATGGTATTGTCAGAACAGGTGCCGAAATGAGTCTCCTCTTGAGATCTTGGAAACTCTTCTTGCATTCCTCGCTCCATACGAATTTTGTATCTTTACGAGTCAGCTGAGTTAACGGAGTAGCGATTCGAGAAAATTCTTCCACGAATCTCCGTTAATAACCAGCTAAGCCCAGAAAGCTACGTACTTCGATCATCGACTTCGATTGCTCCCAACTTTATATTGCTTCAATCTTCGCCGGGTCAACAGATACTCCATGTTTTGACACCACGTGCCCAAAAAATGCTACTTCCTCAAGCCAGAACTCGCATTTTTTTAACTTGGCATATAGTTTATTTTCACGAAGCCTTTGGAGTACCAGCTTCAGATGGTGCTCATGATCTTCACGACTTTTGCAATATATGAGGATGTCATCAATAAAGACAAAAACGAACTGATCCAAATATTTCTTGAATACTCGGTTCATCATATTCATGAAAGCCGCAGGAGCATTAGTCAATCCAAAAGACATGACTAAGAATTCATAATGCCCGTACCGAGTTCTAAAGGCAGTCTTTGGAATATCCTCAATTCTAATCTTCAGCTGATGATATCCAGAACGAAGATCGATTTTTGAAAAGAATTATTCTCCTTGCAACTGATCAAACAGGTCATCAATGCGAGGTAGCGGATACCTATTCTTGATGGTGACATGGTTCAATTCTCGATAGTCAATACAAAGTTGCATACTCCCGTCTTTCTTCTTTACAAATAAAACAGGAGCACCCCAAGGAGATGTACTAGGACGAATGAAACCGATGTCCAACAACTCTTGTAGTTGGACCTTTAACTCCTGAAGTTCAATAGGAGCAATTCAATATGGGGTTTTAGAAATGGGCTTTGTACCAGGTTCAAGGTCAATAAAGAATTCAAATTCACGTTCTGGAGGTAGACCGGGAAGTTCTTCAGGAAATTCACTAACCATAGAAATTTTATTCAAATCTGACGTGTTTTTATTCAAGTCCATAACATGGGCTAAGAAAGCTTGACATCCATTTTTTAATAAACGAATGGCTTTATGGCTTGATATGACAGTGATTGATTTCAGTAGTTTAGTTACTTGAACTCGAATAACAGGTTGGTTAGGAATATGAAAACTAACAACCTTACGAAAACAATCAATTTTGGCATAATGAGTAGTTAACCAATCAATTCCTAAAATCACGTCAAATGCAATTATCTTTAAAGAGATAAGGTCAACAGGTAATGTGATGGTGCCAACTTGGATCAAACAAGATTTATAAATAGTGGATGTAATGAAAGTTTCTCCTAATGGAGTCTCCACAGATAAGTCAAAGTCTAATTTCTCCGGAGTCAAGTTTAAACGTTGAGCACAAGTAGGAGAGATAAATGAATGGGTTGTACCGTTATCTAGTAAGGTATAAACTTCGCAAGAATTTATGATTAGCTTACTCGTGATCACCTAGTTTGGGTTCCTCGCATTTTGACCAGTCACGACAAACGCTCTTCCAGGAACAGTTGACTTTGACTTTTCTGGGACAGCCTTTTGAGTCACCATCTCCGCTGGACTTGGTTTCTCTAAAGTACAATCTTAAGCGATATATCCTTCCTTTCCACAATTTTAACATACCTTGAACTGTTGTGGACAGTTTCGGCTGATGTGTCCCTCTTTTCCACATTTATAGCATACGACCGGTGGTCGTTCTCCTCCCTGAGAACCAGTTGCTACTGGTGCTGACGTCTTCACATTATCATTGTTGAATCTCCTCTTTTTAAAATCTTCCCCCGACTCGCTTCTTCTATTTTCATGGCTACGATTACCACTAGAGTGGTTACCGCTTATGTCTGAATGTTTTCATCCCCGCTGGTTTTTATTGCTCCGATGACTACTGCCACCGATATGACCTTGGTTGTGGTCCTTTGGTTGAACATACTCATTATCTTGCTCTAATAATTGAGTCATGTTTACAACATCTGAATATAAAGAAAATTTATGAGAGATAAGATATTGCCGAATCTCGGGTTTTAGACCTCTCACAAACATCCGCGTCATTCGTTCCTCATTCTCTACCAAATGAGGTGCAAACCTGGATAACTCTGCGAACTTCGCCTCGTACTGAGACACCATCATGTTATTTTATTCCAGTCTAATAAACTCTACCTCCTTCATATGGCGAATACTTTCAGGAAAGTACTTGTCATTGAAAAGTTTCTAAAACGTTTCCCAAGACATGCTGAGTGCAGCAGGCTGGGTACGCTTCATAGACTCCCACCAGTAGTCCGCCTCGCCACGGAACATAGAGGTGGCGAATGGAACCTTCTGTTCCTCCGTGCATCCCAAGACATCAAATATCTTGATAATTTGTTTAACCCACGTTTCCGCCTTGATCGGATCTGGCTTTCCCGCAAATTTCGGTGGTCCCAACTCTTTGAACTGCTTGGCTGTGATAAGTCGCGCATTGTTATCATTTCCACCCGTATTTTGTACACGAGTCTCTCTCGTCTGATTTTGCATGAACTGCAAAAAGTTTCTAAACATTCCATCGTTCATCGTCTGCTCAGTGGTGTTGTTTACAGTAGGAACATTGTCGGCCTATTGCACGTTCTTGTATTGGTGAGTAAAGGTGTCTCCACGGTCTCATTTACTCCACTGTTAATGTAAGACCCCAAATTTTATGAAATAAAAGTATTCAATTTTTTATATTTAGTAAATAGTTAAATTGATAAAAGTTTAAAGTTATGGGTGAAATGTGCAAATTTTTCAAAATAAGCAAGTGGTTATAAAATATTCATTTTTGTCGGGGAATATTCGTTTGGTCGTGGAATATTCTTTCTGTTGGAGAATATTCGTACGACGGCGCAACCAATTGTGAGCCCCATAACAGAATAACTGTCGGATGAAGATAACGAAAAGTTTGAGTTTTATAAATAACGGCGTAGTTGTTACCGTTAACACTGTTGGAATACCCGGTGGGTAAAGTAAAGTAATATGCGTTGTTGCACAGTAGCACACGGTATTGCACAGTATTTTTTAATTATTGATTCTTACGTAAGAAGGCACTACTCAATAACTGTTACAGTAATTACTGTGACACCCCCAAATCTGGGCACCTCAATCCCACAAATTTAGTGTTCACTGTCCAATTAAATCATAACTAACTACCCATAAATAAAGGATATAATTAAACTCAAAAGCTTAAACAATAAATCTCCCACCAAAGGGTTACATAATCTCAAATAAATCCCAGGTCATCTAACCTTTATTACAATCATCAGCGGAAAACTAAAACATAATCATAATTAAATCTATTACATAAGCTTCATAAATAAAATATAAATTAAACTTTGTTGTCTAATCAATCACTTTGTCCTTGCCCTTACTTGTAGAAAGCTTTTCAAACTTCGTAACTTCATCTGCATTGTTTTGTGCAAGAGTGAGCAAACAATTGCCCACAAGAAGGATAATATACAATAACATTTTATGAATGACAAGTATTCTTACCGGAACAGTAAACTTTAATTCAACAGCTATGAGTTCAAAGGAATAATGAACGTTTAAGTTAACAATAGATATCAACATCAAAGAATACACTGAGGGTCACAAGACCACGAACTCTATTCTAGGTTTTCAAGTATTTCTACTTTAACCTTTAACGGTCTAAAAGACTATAATCATCATCTATGTCCAAGGTTCACAGATGTTTCTAATGTAACCTTTAACAGTCTAAACGACTATATGGACCATCATTTCGTACCCCAGGTGATCAGCCCTTTGTACTATGTATTGCACAAACATTTTATCGCTATTGCGTAGCTCTAAAATAATCCCTGATATAGGGTTGTTCATCTCAGCTTAGATTATCAGGTTCCGAACCAAAGGAAGTTTGGTTGGGAATTAACTTCAAAAGAAGTCTATATTTTTAGAACGCTCATCAACTAAGTATTGGTTGAATCAGATAGGAACCAATAACTATTCAAGGGTTTGATTATAATATCTTCATAAACAAGGTATATCGATGAATCAATAAGGCTAGAGTATTAACAATTTCTAAGTTGAACAAATGTTATCATTGACAACATGTTTTCAAAGTTGTGTGAGTACATAAACAAACCAAAGGAAGTTTGGTTTGGGTAGACTTCAAGGGTAATTTAGAGTTTGGAACATTCATCAACTAAGGATTAGTTGAATTGGTAAAGAATTGCTAAGCAACTTAGAGTTCGGTACAATAACGTAAGATAATACAATGATACTGAAGAACGAAGGTCAAATAACAGTTATTAGTAGCTGAATAAACACACTTCTTACAATAATAATAAAGACTTTGAATAAAGAGATAAAGATTAACTAACTTGCTCAACAATAAATGAGGGTTAAAGAACTTGCATGACAATAAATCGTTAAACAAGATATTAGAAATAGAGAATTTGCAAAAGTATAACATAACAGTGAAAAGTAACCTTGCTGAATAATGAAGTAGCAAAGATTAGGGAACTTGCCTCGTGCATAGGTTAAACAATCACTACTCACATTCACCCCAAGTCCTACACATACCATATGTATTGACAATACACATTAGTTACACTAACATTACCTTCATGAGATGCTTTCTTAGTTTTAGTAAAGCTACTAACTAAGTTTAAGTTTAAACAACATCGCATCTTTTCATTACTTTTTAGCTTTATTACAACTACTTAAGTGATCATGTAATTGCACCACATAGATATTAACAACTTGATACAACATTCTATTACTTGTCTAACATGTTATCATTAATTTATACTAATACACAAAGGGTTGCACTTGCATTCGCGCATTCCGACGCCCTCTAATTGGCTCCAAATACACAATAGTCCTAAAGATTACCATTTTGACCCTTCATAAGGATTTCAAATTGAAAAACTTAAAGAATAAACGTTATAGGCCTATTCTTCCTCTTTCCGAATCATCTTGAATATCCTCAATCGGAGTTCTTATACAAAGGTTATGGCCATTTTACTACAGGAGGTCAAAACTGCCCCAACTCAGACAACTTTTTCGGCGCCGGGGCGCGAGTACCAGCGCCGGGGCGCGAGTTCCAGCACTGGGGCGCGAGCTACTGGCCCATTTTTTATGCCGGGGCGCGAAATTTGTCGCTGGGGCGCCGAATTACAGAACACCCATAACCAGAAACAAAACTAAGCTACTATGCTTAATTTCTAACACCAATTAACATATATAACTTATGAAAATTACACATAAACTTCACCAAGCATAAAAATACTAACATAACACAACTTAAATCATAATTTTAGAAAAGTTAAATACTAGAATAGCATATTTTAAAACCAAAAACTCCATTTTTGATATTCATTCTAGAAATCAACACTGTGAATGCATTACTTGATCAAATCATCTCATTCGAACTACATTATGCTCGTATCTCAATGAAATACCAAATACGAGTTTTAATTTACAGTTTTTCATAAGAATTGACCATCAAAATTGGTACTTATCTATGCCATACAAAGAATGCATATACTGACATTACTTTCCTCCTACTGTCAAACGCAATTAGCATATTATTCTGGTTTAAACACAAATTCTAATCATCATAAACACATACAACTACAAGTACTCAATTGTATAATCGTAAACTTATAATTTTGAATTCACAGAACATGTAAATTATGCCAAACTCATACATATACATATATTATATCAAAGTTATAGAACATACCTTCAACTACTAAAATAATTCTTGCTAAAAATCACTAGTATTGGCTTTGAAATTCTCAAGCTTCCTCTTAATCTCTCTCAACTCTCAGACTCTCTTCTCTTCTCTTTTTCCTTCTCAATAGACTATCTCTAATTTAAGCGTAAACAATAAACTGATATAGTCATAATACTTATACTAAATATATCGGTTACCAAATAATAAACGTATCTATTATAATTATATTATTTAATTTATTTAATTTATATTATTTATTTTATTTGATTTTCAAAAACTAGAAATCCCAAAGGCCTAAGGCTTGTTTGGCAACCATTTAAATTTTAAAGAATTAATCATATTTAAGCCTTGCTTGACAAAACTAATTTAAATCCTTTTAATTTATTTTAATAAACACTTTAGTATAAAATTATAGTCACATACTATATTTTAATTAAATATAGTATTTTAGCAAATATCACCAAATTATAATTTTTATTATAACTTTATTTAATAATTTAACATACCATCTAAATTATTAAATTAACACAACAACAAAACACCTCATGTTATAATACAAACCTCTAAATTATAAATTAATTTAATTTAGAAAATTCTCCAATCATTTATATTCATCAACCATCACATCAACAAATATTTATTTAACAATAAACACCTCAAATAATATTTATATAACTCAATAAATATTTAAATTACAATTTAAAATTTCGGATCGTTACATCCTTCCCTCCTTACAAGGATTCTGTCCCCAGAATCACAATTCAAACATTCAAATTGTCATATTCTCCCCTACTTATAAAGATTCTGTCCCTAGAATCGAAGAAACAGACTAAACAAATAACTCAGGATAATTCTTCATCATAACAGATTCGAGTTCCCACGTAGCCTCTTCGATATTGTGGTTCCTCCATATCACCTTCACAGAAGGTATAAATTTATTCCTGAGCAGTTATTCTTTCTTGTTAACTTATCTAAATAGAAATTTCCTCGTAGAACAACCATAACGGTTCGTACTTGATCACACGATTACAGTCGAGCTTGTTCGATCATATCACTAAAACATGAAAAACATTACAAATACGCTCTAACTGTAGAGGTAAGGCTGCCTCAAAACCATCTTTTCACCTCTTTCACGCTTCCTATACTATAATCGATTTATACCCACTATAGTTCATCAAACTTACCACACTTTGGAAATTCAGAAACTTGCCACAATCATATGAGTTTAGCAACTTATCCTAGTCAGACCATAGGCGTCCATTCGCTGAGGGGTTCAAAACATACCATATGATTATGAGTCATGAACTTACCATATGCTTTAGTTTTAAGAACCGAACCTAATCCTAATATCATCTAACTATCAAATATATACATGAGAAAAGAATCACCTTTCCACCACATATACATGGATAGCGCGATACCGACATTCCAATGATTATCAATGAGATAAACCAAGTATATGCACAAAATCTTTGCCCATACAAAAGTTTGTACGACTTAGTCACCATATGAGTCTTCAGTTGAAATCCCACAGAACATTACCTTAATCTTAAATTATTTTAACTTACCCATAACTTGCTCAATACGGATTCCTCGTATGATATTATCAAAAACTTCTCATGCACTTAGCACGCCTTCCGATGTTTGGACTTCCTTTTAGTTTGGCAATCGATTTGCAAACGATATGACATACCTATTTCTAATTACATCCACACATTCTTGCAAACCCTTTTGAAAATTCGATTTAAATCGTGAATCTCGATTCGACACAATTGACACAGAAACATTGTGTCTTGAAACGATTTCATAACTTCACACACTGCTCGATATGTAATACGATAACTTTGATAGACCAAAAATATACCGCCATGTCTTGCCACCAATAGTAATATCGAAGGCAATATATAATTTCGTGCTTCCTAGTTGATTCAATATATAAATTTTATGCCAAACTTCATTTTCAATTCCTAGTATTAGCGAAACCTAGTTTCTTCCTTCTAACTTCAACTATCCTTCAGTATCGATTTTTGAATTGACACTACCTTCATCTGAATAGTCTTCCTTAACTCTATCGAACAAAGTTGTACTGTTTTTCATCTGAAAAGCTTCTCCTCTGCCTTTTCATATATCTTACCTCCTACCACCACTTAGTCATTTCTATTATGAACCCATTTTGCACAGTTAACAAAAATAACTACTACCTTTTTTCTTCTTCTTCTTCTTCTTTTTTTCTATATCTCACCCTAGTACTAAAAAATAACATCGTTAAATCCTCAGGGCAATCAGTAATACCTCTACTCAGAATCGTGAGTCAAATACCCTTTCACATAAAAAAATTTTAAATGACGCGATACATAAGAAATGACCCTGTCGCTCTGCCTAAACACACGGCCTAGTATATTATAGGATGTGTCGCTATACAACATAACATTCATGTATTATCTGGTAGAGACATCACAGGTGTCATATTAATTCCAATACAGAAATTCTACACATTAACTTAAAAGAATCAATATTCACACTTTCCATATTTAGGGAATAGTCTAACTTTTCTTGAAGCGAATCTAGTTTCTAAACGAATTCATCAGGCAAAATTATCAAGTGTCACATGAATTAATTAACTCGCAGCCGTATAGATAACTGATCGGAGCCATACCTTGCATTGCATTCTGGATCTTCATGTTAGATGATTGATCAGTTGGTCGACACGGCGGAGTTGACTCTACAATAACCAGTTTGCCACTGCCCCCTTTGCTTCCACTTTCTTTTTCTACCGCTTTCTTTGGACAACCTCGAGCCAAGTGCTCATTCGTTCCACACATGAAGCAGGCTCTCTTCCTCGGTCTTGAACATTTTGGTGCAATGTGATCCTTCGATCCACAATTAAAGCACATCCTTTTCCCCTCAAATAAACACCTACGTGTTTCTTTCTACAGTTGCTACATGCCTCCACCTTCCTCTTTTCCTTCCCTTGCTGATTTTCAGCATTAATATTATTGTCCCGCTTTCTTTTCCGAGCGTTACCGGTATGAATATCACCCACCATATCATCTTCACTCTTCTTTCCCCTCTGCTCTTGATTGTATGCCAGCGTATTACCTTCCCCGTCTATATCAATCGTTCTTTCCAACCCTGTTGTAAACAAATTTGGTTGGAACATCGAGATTTGATTATACAACCAGAAATTCAGTTGATTTGCCAGTGCTCCCATCAGCAAATTCACCAACTGTGGCATTGGATTTGTGTTTGCTTCCCTATTATATGCATTTTCCTTGGGACTCTGTTGACGCTGTTGTCTTCTTCTAGGCGGCATCTTACTGTTTAAAACTTATACCATTAAATCATTGTCCACACACACATTAAAATTTTCAAACTTATATTAACCACTTATAGTCAATAAATAACGATGTATTTATTCGTTTATTACATCACCACATCACAAAATAACCTCACTGCTATTTATACTTGTAATAATAAAATTTTAGGATTACCTCATCATATCCCACTATTTATTTCAAAAGTTAGGATTTACATCTATTAACTTATATATTTTTTTTTAACTTTTTTTTATGTTTTATATATCATCTTATTGTTTTTCTTGCAATCTACAAGAACAGTCTACGTTGTACAGCTTCATTTCGCTCTTGCTCTGCGATACGAATCATCAGGAGAGTGGAAGATTAAATGCTAAGTTCCATCATTCGTTTGGCACTCTTCAACACTTTTTTTGCGTTTAGAAGCCTTCATCCATGCGTCCTCAGCTTTCGTCCGCTTTGCTGACTCCTTTCCCTAGCCATTCCTGCGTAATCTCGTTAATAACTAATAACTATCCTCTTTAATACTTTAACTGAGATAATCTCTACTCTACATCTGCAAGTTGTGCGGTAAAGTCTTGAGTCACGACATCTTTTTACGCTAGCTCTATGGCTTTCCTAACTCTTCTTACTCATACTTCATATTTACCTTCTAAAATTCATCTTCCGGATCAAACTCAAGCTCATACCCAAGTTCTACAACAAAAATCCACGGGTATGGCTTTCCCAATACCAACCATACTCAAACTATATAACTTCTCAGGGTTCCTAATCCCTATCTTCCTTCAACAATCTCTTTAACAACAAAATTTTAATAACTCCACAACTTGATATGTATAATACTTGCTACTCCTAAGTACTCACGAGCACATAAGTTATTAACACATAAGCACATAAAGTCTTTTATCATTTTATTTTCAATGAATTTTCTTAACTCATTCCTTAGAACTCGATAAAAGTTTATCACCTCTATATTTTCGATCTCCTAGAAGGTTATAGCCTAAGGTTTCCCCACCTAAGGTTCATAACCTAAAGCTTTGATACCAACTTGTAACACCCCCAAATCTGGGCACCTCAATCCCACAGATTTGGTGTTCACTGTCCAATTAAATCATAACTAACTACCCATAAACAAAGGATATAATTAAACTCAAAATCTTAAACAATAAATCTCCCACCAAAGGGTTACATAATCTCAAATAAATCCCAGGTCATCTAACCTTTATTACAATCATCTGCGGAAAACTAAAACATAATCATAATTAAATCTATTACATAAGCTTCATAAATAAAATATAAATTAAACGTTGTTGTCTAATCAAGCACTTTGTCCTTGCCCTAGCTTGTAGAAAGCTTTTCAAACTTCGTAACTTCATATGCATTGTTTTGTGCAAGAGTGAGCAAACAATTGCCCACAAGAAGGATAATATACAATAACATTTTATGAATGACAAGTATTCTTACCGGAATAATAAACTTTAATTCAACAGCTATGAGTTCAAAGGAATAATGAACGTTTAAGTTAACAATAGATATCAACATCAAAGAATACACTAAGGGTAACAAGACCACGAACTCTATTCTAGGTTTTTAAGTATTTCTACTTTAACCTTTAATAGTCTAAAAGACTATAATCATCATCAATGTCCCAGGTTCATAGATGTTTCTACTGTAACCTTTAACAGTCTAAACGACTATATGGACCATTATTCTATACTCTAGGTGATCAGCCATTTGTACTATGTATTGTGCAAACATTTTAGCGCTATTATGTAGCTCTAAAATAATCCCCTGATATAGGGTTGTTCATCTCAGCTTAGATTATCAGGTTCCAAACCAAAGGAAGCTTGGTTGGGAATTAACTTCAAAGGAAGTCTAGATTTTTAGAACGCTCATCAACTAAGTATTGGTTGAATCAGATAGGAACCAATAACTATTCAAGGGTTTGATTATAATATCTTCATAAACAAGGTATATCGATGAATCAATAAGGCTAGAGTATTAACAATTTCTAAGTTGAACAAATGTTATCATTGACAACATGCTTTCAAAGTTGTGTGAGTACATAAACAAACCAAACGAAGTTTAATTTGGGTAGACTTCAAGGGTAATTTAGAGTTTGGAACATTCATCAACTAAGGATTAGTTGAATTGGTAAAGAATTGCTAAGCAACTTAGAGTTCGGTATAATAATGTAAGATAGTACAATGATATTGAAGAATGAAGGTCAAACAACAGTTATTAGTAGCTGAATAAACACACTTCTTACAATAATAATACAGACTATGAATAAAGAGATAAAGATTAACTAACTTTCTCAACAATAAATGAGGGTTAAAGAACTTGCATGATAATAAATCGTTAAACAAGAGATTAGAAATAGAGAATTTGCATAAGTATAACATAACAGTGAAAAGTAACCTTGCTGAATAATGAAGTAGCAAAGATTAGGGAACTTGCCTCGTGCGTAGGTTAAACAATCACTACTCACGTTCACCCCAAGTCCTACACATACCATATGTATTGACAATACATATTAGTTACACTAACATTACCTTCATGAGATGCTTTCTTAGTTTAAGTAAAGCTACTAACTAAGTTTAAGTTTAAACAACATCGCATCTTTTCATTACTTTTTAACTTTATTACAACTACTAAAGTGATCATGTAATTGCACCAGATACATATTAACAACTTTATACAACATTCTATTACATGTCTAACATGTTATCATTAAGTTATATTAATACACAAAGGGTTGCACTTGCATTCGCGTATCCCAACGCCCTCTGATTGGCTCCAAATACACAATAGTCCTAAAGATTACCATTTTGACCCTTCATAACGATTTCAAATTGAAAAACTTAAAGAATAAACGTTATAGGCCTATTCTTCCTCTTTCCGAATCATCTTGAATATCCTCAATCGGAGTTCGTATACAAAGGTTATGGCCATTTTACTACAGGAGGTCAAAACTGCCCCAACTCAGACAACTTTTTCAGCGTCGGGGCGCGAGTTCCAGCACCGGGGCGCGAATTCCAGCGCTGGGGCGCGAGCTACTGGCCCATTTTTGATGCTGGGGTGCGAACTTTGACGCCGGGGCGCGAAATTTGTCGCTGGGGCGCCGAATTACAGAACACCCATAACCAGAAACAAAACCAAGCTACTATGCTTAATTTCTAACACCAATTAACATATATAACTTATGAAAATTACACATAAACTTCACCAAGCATAAAAATACTAACATAACACAACTTAAATCATAATTTTAGAAAAGTTAAATACAAGAATAGCATATTTTAAAACCAAAAACTCCATTTTTGATATTCATTCTACAAATCAACACTGTGAATGCATTACTTGATCAAATCATCTCATTCGAACTACATTATGCTCGTATCTCAATGAAATACCAAATACGAGTTTTAATTTACAGTTTTTCATAAGAATTGACCATCAAAATTGGTACTTATCTATGCCATACAAAGAATGCATATACTGACATTACTTTCCTCCTACTGTCAAACGCAATTAGCATACTATTCTGGTTTAAACACAAATTCTAATCATCATAAACACATACAACTACAAGTACTCAATTGTATAATCGTAAACTTATAATTTTGAATTCACAGAACATGTAAATTATGCCAAACTCATTCATATACATATATTATATCAAAGTTATAGAACATACCTTCAACTACTAAAATAATTCTTGCTAAAAATCACTAGTATTGGCTTTGAAATCCTCAAGCTTCCTCTTAATCTCTCTCAATTCTCAGACTCTCTTCTCTTCTCTTTTTCCTTCTCAATAGACTATCTCTAATTTAAGCGTAAACAATAAACTGATATAGCCATAATACCTATACTAAATATATCGGTTACCAACTAATAAACGTATCTATTATAATTATATTATTTAATTTATTTAATTTATATTATTTATTTTATTTGATTTTCAAAAACTAGAAATCCCAAAAGCCTAAGGCTTCTTTGGCAACCATTTAAATTTTAAAGAATTAATCATACTTAAGCCTTGTTTGACAAAACTAATTTAAATTCTTTTTAATTTATTTTAATAAACACTTTAGTTTAAAATTATAGTTACATACTATATTTTAATTAAATATAGCATTTTAGCAAATATCACTAAATTATAATTTTTATTATAACTTTATTTAATAATTTAACATATCATCTAAATTATTAAATTAACACAAAAACAAAACACCTCATGTTATAGTACAAACCTCTAAATTATAAATTAATTTAATTTAGAAAATTCTCCAATCATTTATATTCATCAACCATCACATCAACAAATATTTATTTAAAAATAAACACCTCAAATAATATTTATATAACTCAATAAATATTTAAATTACAATTTGAAATTTCGGATCGTTACAATTACTGTTCAATATTTTATTTTATTGATTCAATAATTGTTATGTTAATATTTTATATTATTGTTGTTCAATAATTATCACTGCACAATATCTCCATTATCAGATCAATAATTCATATTATTTGGATAATATTATTAGATAGCATTATTGTCAATATCTAAGGAAGTTCTGTCTAAAAAAGGGGTTTGGTCACCTAATTGCGTGCCAATAAGGAGAAATCTTTATCAGAAAGCCTCCTCTTTCACGGGAACCACATGGTTGTTATTATTGTGATTCTGTAATATTATTTGTGAATAATTAATTATTGATATATATGATAAGGAAATATTTATTTGAAATGATGGATTTATTTATGTGGTTATAAATGAAGGAATTAACGTTGCGGTATTTTGTCAGATTGGAGGTATTAAAATATCAAATCGGTGTTCTTAAAGCTCTATTACGTGAGTTATAATTTTAATTCGGCCGTTGGATTGTTGTGATTTTTGGATATGTTATACATATATAAGTTGAGTATATGTCCCCAAATTTTGAACTGTTAAAAATTAACGTATGATTTGTTATGAATTGTAAGAGGTGACTGATTCGAAAATTATGTTTATAAATAATTTTTGGTGGAAAATTCAAGAATGAGTGGGCCCTACCTTTGGTTGGTGAAGAAATGTGCTCAAATTTTATTTCAAAAGTGGTGGGTGGGAATAGTAGCAGGTAAAGCCATCAGGTAGCAGGTCAAGTCTGCTTTGGCGTTCTAACATTCTCTTATAAATAGGGTGCTTAGTTAGAATTGAAAATCACACCAGAAACAAGTTTTCTCTCTTTCTCTCTCTATATTATCGATTATATTTTGTGAGTGTTTAGATACTTTGTGAGTTGCTATTCATCAGTGTAAGTTTCCTTCAGCCTTATACCGATATTCCGATCAGAAGTACTGTTATTTTGAGGTAAGGGGTGTTATTTTCTTCATAATGAGGTTATTCTTTAAATATCATTATACCGAAATATTGGTATAGAGTTTATTGTGGAATTTCTACCTTTTTGTGTTGGGGTTACTATTCACGTATACGGTACTATTCACGTATACGACATTATTCACGTATACGGTATTATTCACGTATATGACACTATTTATGTATATGACACTATTTACGTATATGACATTATTTACGTATACGGTACTATGTACAAATACAGAGTACTATTCACGAGTTACTATTCACGGGTACTATTCACGACAAAATTGGTTTCTTTTTCTGACCAAATTATTATTGATTTATGAATCTTACTCTTGAAATTAATGCAGTTGTTGATCATTTTATTTTTATTATCATATATAACATTTTTATAATCCCGGTGATGAAATTTCTCTTTGACTTAAGTGTAAAGATGGGTAGATTATTGGTATAATCGTGACTATGGGTTCTCTTTGGCCAGTAGTGCAAAGATGAATTGTTGACTGGTATGATCATGACCATTGAATTTATAAACGATTATCTTTAGCTTAAGTGCAAATGTGAATTGATCAACTTGGTTATAATTATTGTTTATATAAATTCTGAAATGATTATATATTTCTTTGAGATATTAATATCTTTAACCCGTAGTGCAAAGATGACATGTTGATGAATATCTTTGGCCCATAGTGCAAAGATGACATGTTGTTGAATATCTTTGGCTCGTAGTGCAAAGATTATCAATTGTTGAATATCTTTGGCCTGTAGTGCAAAGATGAACTGTTAATGAATATCTTTGACCCATAGTACAAAGATGAATTTATTAGTATGATTATGAACAGGAACTGTGATTTGGTATAACCATGATCTTTGATGTTTCAGGTAAAGATAAGTGATGAAAGTTATCTTTGTCCTGGATGAGAAGAGGAATTTAGAATCACAATTATGATTATGAGTTATTCATATAATTATGGAAAGGAACTGTTGATTGATGTTACAGGGATAAAACATTGTTGGTGGACTTTTAATGTGGAGAAGATAATTGACTTTATGGTCTATTTGACCCTTCTAATGGATTGTTCGTTCCGCTGCAACTATTGTTGAAAAGTTTTATCATCTACCATATGTTCTAAATCTCTGATTTATTACTGATGAAGGCTGTTGATAATTTAATTATCTTTAGTCATGATATTCTTTACTGAGCTAGTTGTGCTAACCCTTTTGCTTCACAATTCCTTTCAGGTAATAAGAGTGTAGTTGGGTGGAGCGGGGATAACAGGGGAATAAAACGGTGGTCTCCAGCTGTGGAGGTTCTCCCTAAACAGTATAGAAAAGTGTGTTGTATTTTATACATCATTTAGTAGTTATATTTGGTTAATCAAATAGGGTGAGGCGAACCCAACATTGGAAGGGTGTTTTGCCACTATCATACAAGATGTCTAATGACATGTGACTTCGTGTTATTATAAGACAAGATTGTGCTCATCCACTTGCTGAGTATATCTACGAGCACTACTTGTATAATCTTGGTGTTTGGTTGAAGTATAATTTTTAATTGGAGACAGTGGGGATAATGATATGTCAAGAAAAGACTCACCATCCAAAAAAATATGATAGTAATCTTCTCGTTTTTCTTTAGGGTCTATTGGGTCAACCAAGGATAATTCTGTGGGCATATGATATCTATCATAACCTTGACGCATGGTCTCCCATGTACGAAGGTTTCTTTGAGCACTTCCCAAAGATTTTAATTTCTAAAACATTTATTGACTATACCTTTATGTAAGGTGCCATTGTGACGTTCTATCCAAGGTTGGGACATGAGTCCCAGTTGGTTTATATTTGTATCGAAACTCACAACATATGTGTTTTTGTATTTTTGCACGACATTTGTGATAATAAAGTTGTAGCTGTTTTATGTACCATGTTTTTGGCGACTCAGAATAGGTTGGATGGATTGGACCTATTTTGGGGGCGTCACAGTTAAAATTCTCAAATACTGCCATAAAATAAGGGTTAATTAAAGAAATTAACATATCATAAAATATCCCTATATTCTGACCAACCAACAATAGACAATAGACAACAAGTTTTAAATTAATATTCGCAGCAGAAATAACAATTCATTAAAAGAGTTACGTAGAGAATGAAATCTACTATCTTCTAAATATGAATTTAAAAGTGCATCGTCAATATTTTATCCCTGTAACATCAATCAATATATATAGCTGGAATCAAATATTCATCTTTACACTACAGGCCAAAGATATTCATCAGTTGGTCATGTTCATCTAAACACCTGTTCATCTTTGCACTACGGCCAAAGATATTCATTAGAAAATCATTCATCTTTGAACTACATGCCAAAGATATTCAGTTATATCATCATATAGGACTGAGGATGATGAAAAATATTTTAAAGAAAACGAATCCAGTGAAACAAAAGAACAAATATTAAGGATTCGTACTTTAAACAATCCAAGTTCAAAAATACTTCATAAATAATCATAGTGGAGTAAAATTTCAGAATGAAGACCAAAATATGGATACAATCAAAGCTAGTATCCATAATAGATATCTTGGACAAAAACAAAAATTTAATTTTTCTGTGAATAGTGTCGTATTCGTGAATAGTATCGTATACGTGAATAGTAACCCCAACACTAAAAGACAAGAATTTCACCAGAAAAATTTTACCAATATTCCGGCATAATGATATTGAAAGAAATAATATCATTTATAAAAAACATCACTTACCTCCAAAAAGACAGTACTTCTGATTGGAATACTGGATATAGTGCTGAAGGAACTTGCACCGTATAGCAACACTCAAGGTATCAAAATACTCACAAAAATACGCTCGATAATATAGAGAGAGAAGATTTTAATTTCTGGTGTAATTTTAATTCTAACCTAAGCACCCTATTTATAGAAAAATGCTTAGAACACCAAAGTAGAAAATTTAATAAAATATAAATATATTTTTCTTAAATTCCTACGCCCGCATTTTTTGGTCAAGACATCAGCCATATAAGTGCCAAAGTCACCAAAAACGTTTTTCATTTTAAAATCATTTAAAACTCCAAAAATTCAATTATTCCAGAACTTCAATAATTCACAATAAATAGCCCTTTTATTAGAAAAATTTGAATCTTATATCTTTCCATAGGAAATTCAATTCTCTACAATTTTGCAGAAGAAAGTTTTTCCAAATTCCAAACAGAAATTGACTGAAATCCACATACCGACGATTTTACAGGCTAAAATCAAATTTCAGTCAAGAAATGGGGTCCACAAACATGAAAAACATGTTTTAAATATTTTTAGTAACAAAAATACTCTTCCTCCTCATTTACTCATATATCCCACATTCATTGTAAAAATATCACCATTATTATATTATTATAATATAATAATATATTTAAATGAATTATTTTATCACAAAAGATAAAATATTAATTTTCAACAATTGTCACATTAAAAATTTTCTCCATCTATATTCACATAAAATAAATATTTTCCTTATCATATAAATCAATAATTAATTATTCACAAATAATATTACAGAATCACAATACTGACAACCAGGCCGTTCCCAAGAAAGAGGGGGTTTTTCAATAAGGATATCTCCTTACTGGCGCGCAATTAGGTGACCAAACCTCTCCTTAGACAGAATTTTCTTGACATTGCCAATAATGCTATCTAATAATATTATTCAAATAATATAAATTATTGATTTGATAATGGAAAATACTGTATAGTGACAATTATTGAAACAACAATAATATAAAATATCAACGTAGCAATTATTGAATCAATAAAATAAAATATTGAACAGTAATTACTGTAACAATTATTGAGTAGTGCCTTCTTACGTAAGAATCAATAATTGGTACAATACCGTGTGCTACTGTGCAACAACGCGTATTATTGTGTTTTAACCACCGGGTATTCCAACGGTATTAACGGTAACAACTACGTCGTTATTTATAAACAACTTATACTTGTCGTTTTCTTCATCCAATCGTTTTCCGTTATGGGGCTCACACAAGGCTGTGTCGTCATACGAATATTTCCCGACAGTAAGAATATTCCACGACCAAACGAATATTCCCCGACAACAATGAATATTTTATAATCACTTGCTTATTTGAAATATTTGCGCATTTTACCCATAACTAACCACATTAATCAACTCAACCCTTACTATTTCAAAATAATAAATAGAGAAAATTCAATTTCATTTATAATAAGTTGGGGTCTTACAACAGAGTATGAAAGAAAATTATTTGAAGCGAATATTGAACAAAAATTACATAAAACTTAAAATTTAAGAAGAATATGTAGAAAATATCCTTGTGAAGCGATACTAGATGAAGCGCAAATTTCAAGGATATTCTACTAATTTCACAGAGTATAGAAGCAATACTTTAACAGAATGAGGGTATAATCAGGAAAACGAGACAAGATAATATTACTCACATGCTACATAGTATGGAAGAAAATATTATTTCTTATGAATACTGAACAAAAATAATATCTCTTCCCTCAGAAGAAGACTGGATACTGGAATAGCGAGGTAGCAGACTTCTCTTCTACTTTCTCTCTAAAGCTTCTCTCTCTATAAATGCTCTTGTGAGTCTTACTGAATTGGTGAGAATGAAAGAAGAATGAGCTTCTATTTATAGGAAAATATAGTTTCGATAATTGCATGTTTTGGGGCTCAAAATATTACAATATAATACCTTCATCTTTTTCTTTATTTTTAATTTAGTCCTGCAAGTATTATCAAACTTGCATCACCTCCCCTAATAGTACATCTTGTGAATCAATAGTACAATATTGTGAAAAAAATAATTACAGCACAGTACATTCATCTATTGTAAGACCTCAACTTTTTGAATAAAGATTTAATTTTCTCGAAATATATTTTTGAATATTATGGTGTGGATTTGATATAATGTTATAGTTGCGGGTAATATTTACAAATTTTGTAAAGTACGCAAGTTGTTAAATAATATTCGATTGGTCGGGGAATATTCGTTTTAACAAGGCATACAACGGCACAATCATTGGTGGACCCCCCACAACAGAATTATTGTCGGATTGAGAAAACGACAAAAATACTTTATGAAAATAACGGCGGAAGTTTTACCGTTAACTGTTGAACTACCAGTAGTAAAAGTACAGTAATACGCGTGGTTGCATAGTAGCACACAGTATTGATTATTGATACTTACGTGAGAAGTCACTCAGTTATACTCAATTATTGCTACAGTAATTGTTGCATCATATCTCTCATATTATTGATTCAATTATTGTCGTAGTATCATCTGCATAATATGTTATTTTATTAAATCAATAATTGAGACGATAAAGTTATTCATATTATTAAATTGCAATATTTATAATGTCTAGAAGTTCTGTTAAGGAGAGGTTTGGTCACCTAATTACGCGTCAATAGGGAGAAATCCTTATTGGAAAGCCCCATCTTTCCTGGAAACGACCTGGTTGATAAATTTTGTGAGTTATAATATTAATGATAAATGTTATTAAAATTGAAGTTGTGTTCGGAGTTGAATTTGGAGACGCGGACGTGATATTTGAGTCCGGAATGATGAAATTAGTAAAACTAATCTATAAACACAAAATTTTTCAGAATTCACTATTTGGTCAAAAAGTCAACAGTTGACTTTTTCGGGAAAAGTCAAACTTCGAAATTTCAAAATTTATATTTTTGATAAAAATGGTTTCATTGTGTTGGAATTATTTGTGTTAGTGAAAATCGACAATTATTTCAATAATAATTAATGTCTTGAGGTTATATTGACCAATCGGGTATTTAACCGGATAAATGAACAATTGATTGCTATTATTTTACATGATTATAACTATTTATTCACATGTGTATACTATTATTTCACATTTTTGTTACTATTAGGGGAGTTGGTGCAAGATTAATAATACTTGCATGACTAAGTTAAAAATGGAGGTATAGATTGAGGTACTATACTGTAATTCGTATTTTCACATGTCTAGAACTATTGATTCACATAATTTAATATTGAATCACATTATTTACTAATAGGGGAGGTGGTGCAAGTTTGATAATACTTCCATGACTAAATTGAAAATAAAGGAAAAGTTGGAGGTATTGTACTGAAATTTTTTGAGCCCCAAAACGTGCAATTATCGAAACTATATTTTTCTATAAATAGAAGTTCATTCTTCCTTCATTTCTCACCAATTCAAAAAAAATTTAGAGCGATTATTATAGAGAGTAATTATAGAAAGACGAAGGGAAGTCTGCTACCTCACTATTCCAGTATCCAGTTTTTCTAAAGGTAGGGAGTATTATTTCTTTCTTATCCATGAAGAGAACTTCTGTTATTCCATTCTTTATTATTCTGTTGGAATAACCTGTATACGCGGGCTACCCTATACTTGGTGAAATTCTTCTGTTGTTCCATTCTTTATCATTCTGTTGGAACATCCTGTCTGTGCGTTCTACGCCGGACCTGGTTCCGTCTTTATTATTCTGTTGGAATATCCTATCTGTGCATTTTACGCCGGACCTGATTCCGCCTTTATTATTCTGTTGGAATATCCTGTCTGTGCGTTCTACGCCGGGCCTGATTCTGACTTTATTATTCTGTTGGAATATCCTGTTTGTGCGTTTTACGCCGGACCTGATTCTGTTATTTATTATTCTGTTGGAATAACCTACCTATGCGGTCTATCGCATGCCTGATGATTTCTTTTCTTATCCCATTCCTTATTATACTCAGTTGGTTAAAGTTTTGACTTCTATACTCCATGAAATTAGTTGAATATCCTTAATATTTGCGCTTCATCCAGTATCTTTTCATGGAAATAATTTTCTGAGCATTCTTGAATTTTACTCTACAAAGCAGTATCATGTTGACAATTTGGACGTTATTAGTTCCTGGATAAATTAATTCTTGAACTTGTTTTATTGAATTCTTATATCATTGTCATCATCCTCATGTTTATATTTTGTTGAAAGTCATCTGTGGCCTATAGTGCATAAATGGCATTGGTATGATTATGACCACGGATTATTCGGTGTAATCATGACCGTAATGTTACAAATGATGTGGAAAAAGTCCTCATTGGCCCGTAGAGCATTGATGGACAGTTGTTGGCATGATCATGACCATTATTGAATACACAAATTTTCTTGGCCCGTAGTGCATGGATAATTGTGGTCGTGATACTAAAGAATATCATTGGCCGTAGTGCAGGGGTGATTCGATGATGTGGATTATTTATTAAGCTGAGTCCCAACGATAAAAGTGATGAAAAACCTTCTAAATCATAAAAGATAGTAGATTTTATTCTCTACTTGACTCTTTTAATGGATTGCTTGTTTCGCTGCAGTTAAACTTGATGGTTGTTATTTTGTATCAGTTTAACACTGTTGAAGGCTAACGATAATATATTCTGCATTATCTTAGCCATAATAGTTCCTACTGGGCTAGTTGAGCTCACCCTTTTACTTTCATTTTTCTCTTCAGGAAATGAGAACATAGCAGGGACTAGTCGGGGAACGGAGTGACGGGCCAAATGATAGCATTAGTAGTCCTCACTATTCTGTGAATAGTGTGATAATAATTGTAATGAAGACTCCTTTTGATTTTGTATAATCTTTAGTAGACAATATTTGTATTCAAACTCACAGCTTATGTTTTGTCGTATTGTACACGACAGTTGTATTATTAAGTTGTATTTGAATTCTGTACCATGTATATGGCGACTCAAGATGGGTGATGTATACCTATTTTGGGGGCGTCACATCTATACCTCCATTTTTAATTTAGTCATGCAAGTATTATCAATCTTGCATCATCTCCCCTAATAGTACATGCATGTGAATCAATAATTATAAGCATGTGAATTAATAGCAATTAATTGCTCATTTATCCGATTAATTATCCGATTGGTCAATATAACCTCTAGACATCCATTATTATCGAAATAGATGTCGATTTCTACTAACACTAATAATCCCAACAAAATGGAGCTATCAATTTCATCTTTAATCAACACGAACTTATTCATTATTAATATTATAACTCACAATATTTAACAACCAAGTCGTTCCCAGAAAAGGGGGCTTTTCGATAAGGATTTCTCATTATTTGCGCGCAATTAGGTGACCAAATCTCTACTTGATAGAACTTCTAGACATTATCAATATTGCAAATAATAATATGAATAACTTTGTCGTCTCAATTATTAATTTAATAATATAAAATATTATGCAGATGATACTATGACAATAATTGAATCAATAATATGAAAGATATTATGCAGCAATTACTGTAGCAATAATTGAGTATAACTGAGTGACTTCTCACATAAGCATCAATAATCAATACCGTGTGCTACTATGCAACCACGTGTATTAGTGTACTTTTACCACCGGGTAGTTCAACAGTTTAACGGTAAAACTTTCACCGTTATTTTTATAAAAAGATAATTTTATCGTTTTCTAACTACGACAATACTTTCGTTGTGGGATCCACCAATGATTGTACTGTCGTACTAATATTCCCTGTTAAAATGAATATTTCTCGACCAATCGAATATTATATAACCACTTGCTTACTTTTCAAAATTTGTAAATAATACCCACAACTATAACATTATATCAAATTCACACCATAATATTCAAAAAATATATTTTGAGAAAAATTAATCCTTATTCATAAAAGTTGGGGTCTTATAAAAATGTTGGATTTATTTATTTTATGTGGTTATAATTGAAAGAATTAATGTTGAGGTATTTTATCAGTATTTTTATCGGAATGGAGGTATTAAAAATCAAATCAGTGTTCTTAAAGCTTTATTGCGTGAGTTATAATTTTAATCTGACCGTTGGATCGTTGTAATTTTTGGATATGTTATACATATATAAGTTGAGTATATATCCACAAATTTTGAACCATTAAAAATTAACATATGATTTGTTATGATTTTTATGAGGTATTGAAAATTGTCCGTTTGTGAATTTCGGATATTTTCTGTTTGGAATTTGGAAAAACTTAAATTTACAAAGGTGTAGAGAATTCGATTTCGTATGGAATGGACATAAAATTCGTATTTTTATGATAAAGGGCTATTTATTATGAATTATTGAAGTATCGAAAATTAAATATTTTTTAATTAAAATTGGGTGGGACCCACTTTTGTTTTTAAAACAAGTGGGCTGCTATTTTTGTTCCAAGATGGCTGGCTTGAAAAGGAGGAAGCGTAGGAAGAAAGAAAAAAATTATAATAATATTATTTTATTATTTAGTCTCCTATGGCGTTCTAGCATTTTCCTATAAAAATGTGCTTAGGTTAGAATTGAAAATTACACCAGAAACAAGTTTTCTTTCTTTCTATATTATCGAGCGTATTTTTATGAGTATTTAGATACTTTGAGAGTCAGTGCAAGTTTCCTTCGGCTTTACATCCGATATTCTGATCAGAAGCACTGTTATTTTGAGGTAAGGGATGTTATTTTCTTCATAATGATGTTATTCTTTCAATATCATTATACTGAAATATTGGTATAGATTTTATTGTGGAATTTTTACCTTTTTGTGTCGGGGTTACTATTCACGTATACGGCATTATTCATGTATACGGCACTATTCACGAATATGACACTATTCACAGAAAAAATGAAATTTTATTTTCTTTGTCCAAGTTGTCTATTATGGTTACTATCTTTGATTGTATCCATGTTTTGATCTTTATTCTTGAATTTTGCTCCACAATTGATTATTATAAGGTATTTTTGAACTTGGATAAACTAAAGTACGAATCCCTAATCTTTGATCTTTTATCTCACTGGATTCGTTTTCTTTAAGATATTTTTTATCATCCTCAGTCCTAAATGATGATATTACTGAATATCTTTGGCCTGTAGTGCAAAAATGAATGATTACCTTATGAATATCTTTGGCCCGTAGTGGAAAGATGAACAAGTGTTGAGATAAACATGACCAACTGGTGAGACAAATGAATATCTTTGGCCTGTAGTGCAAAGATGAATATTTGATTCAAGATGTATATTGATTGATGTTACAGGGATAAAATATTGATGATGGACTTTTAAATCTTAGAAGATAGTAGAATTCTTTCTCTACTTGATTCTTCTAATGGATTGTTGTTTCCGCTGCAGTTGTTGATCTAAAAATGTTGTCTATTATATTTTATCAGATTTTTTCTTGTTGAAGACTAATGATAGATTATTGTATATTATCTTAGTCATAATATTTTTTACTGGGCTAGTTGAGCTCACCCTTTTCCTTTTTGTTCCATTTTTCTTCTCAGGAGGTGAGAACATAGCAGGAACTAGCCGGGGTTTGGAGTGATGGTTCAGGATAGTTGTCTTAGTAGTCCTCACTATTTTGTAAAATAGTGTATCAATAATTGTAATAAGGACTCCTTTTGAGTTTGTATACTGTCTATTAGACAATATTTGTATTCAAACTCACAGTATATGTGTTGTCGTATTTTGCACGACAATTGTATTACTGAAGTTGTATTTGTTTCTGTACCATGTATTTGACGACTCAGAATAGGTGATGTATACCTATTTTGGAGGCGTCATATTGTCAATATTGCAAATAATAATATGAATAACTTTGTCGTCTCAATTATTAATTTAATAATACAAAATATTATGCAGATGATACTGTGACAATAATTGAATCAATAATATGAGAGATATTATGCATCAATTGATGTAGCAATAATTGAGTATAACTGAGTGACTTCTCACGTAAACATCAATAATTAATACCGTGTGCTACTATACAACCACGCGTATTACTGTTTTTTATCACCGGGTAGTTCAACAGTTTAACGGTAAAACTTTCGCCGTTATTTTTATAAAAAGATAATTATGTCGTTTTCTAACTATGACAATATTTTCGTTGTGGGGTCCACTAATGATTGTGTCGTCGTACGAATATCCCCTGTTAAAACGAATATTCCCCGACCAATCGAATATTATATAACCTGTGGCGTCCCCAAAATAGGTATACATCACCCATCATGAGTTGCCAAATACATGATACAAAATTCAAATACAACTTAATAATACAACTGTCGTGTAAAATACGATAAAACATAAACTGAGAGTTTTAATACGAATATTGTCTTTTAGACAGTATTCAACTCAAATGGAGTCCTCAATACATTTATTATCACACTATTTCATAGAATAGTGAGGACTACTAATGTTATCATCTAGATCGTCACTCCGTTCCCCGACTAGTCCCGGCTACGTTCTCATTTCCTGAAGAGAACAATAAAAGCAAAAGGGTGAGCTCAATTAGCCCAGTAAGAAATATTATGACTAAGATAATGCAGAATAATTTATCTTTAGCCTACAACAGTGTTATACTGATAAAATACAACAAACATCAAGTTTAACTGCAGCGGAACAAGAAATCCATTAAAAGAGTCAAGTAGAGCATAAAATCTAATATCTTCTATGATTTAAAAGGTTTTTCATCACTTTTATCGCTGAGACTCAACTTAATAAATAATTTACATCATCGAATCACCCCTACACTACGGCCGAGGATATTCTTTAGTATCACGACCACAAATTATCCATGCACTACGGGCCAAGGATATTCGTGTATTCATCAATAGTCATGATCCTGCCAACAACTGTCCATCAATGCACTACGGGCCAATGAGGACTTTTACCACATCATTTGTAACATTACGGTCATGATTATACCGAATAATCCCTGGTCATAATCATACAAAGTCCATCTATGGACTACAGGCCACAGATGACTTTCAACATAATATAAACATGAGGATGATGACAATGATATAAGAATTCAATAAAACAAGTTCAAGGATAAATTTTTAAATATTTATAATTTAATTTATCCAGAATTCAATATTGTCCAAATTATCAACATTATACTGCTTTGTGGAGTAAAATTCAAGAATGATAATGTATCAAAAATGATTTGGACCGAAAAGAAATCAATTTTTGTTTTGAATAGTACTCCGGGTGAATAGTACCCGAGTGAATAGTACCCCGTGAATAGTACATCGGGAATAGTATTTTATGAATAATACTTTGCGAATAGTACCTGTAAATAGTACTTTTGTGAATAGTACCGTATAAATAAATAGTACTCATGGAGAGTACTCCGGCATAAAAACTTAAAATTTAACAAGAATGTGCACATAATATCCTTGTGAAGCGATACTAGATAAAGCTCAAATTTTAAGGATATTCTACTAATTTTACGAAATATAGAAGCAATACTTTAACCGAATGATGGTATAATCAAGAATACGAGACGAAATAATATTACTCACATACTACAGAGTATGAAAAAAAATATTGTTCCTATGAATACTGAACAAAATAATATCTCTTACCTCAGAAGAATACTCGATACTGGAATAGCGAAGTAGCAGACTTCACTTCTACTTTCTCTCTAAAGCTTCTCTCTCTATAAATGCTCTTGTAAGTCTTAGTGAATTGGTGAGAATGAAAGAAGAATGAGCTTCAATTTATAGGAAAATATAGTTTCGATAATTGCACGTTTTGAGGCTCGAAATATTACAGTATAATACCTTCATCTTTTTCTTCATTTTTAATTTAGTCCTGCAAGTATTATCAAACTTGCACCACCTCCCCTAATAGTACATCTTGTGAATCAATAGTACAATCATGTGAATCAATAGTACAATCATGTGAAAAAAATAATTACAGTATAGTACCTTCATCTATACCTCTATTTTTAATTTAGTCATGCAAGTATTATCAATCTTGCACAATCTCCCCTAATAGTACATCTTGTGAATCAGTAGTACACACATGTGAACAAATAATTATAAACATGTGAATTAATAGTAATTACTTTCTCATTTATTAGATTAATTACCCGAATGGTCAATATAACCTCCAGACATCCATTATAATCGAAATAGATGTCGATTTCTACTAACACTAATAATCCCAACACAATGGATCTATCAATTTCATCTTTAATCAACACGAACTTATTCATTATTAATATTATAACTCACAATATTTAACAACCAGGTCGTTCCCAGGAAAGAGGGGGCTTTCCGATAAGGATTTCTCCTTATTGGCGCGCAATTAGGTGACTAAACCTATCCTTGATAGAACTTTTAGACATTGTCAATATTGCAAATAATAATATGAATAACTTTATCGTCTCAATTATTGATTTAATAATATAAAATATTATGAAGATGATACTTTGACAATAATTGAATTGTAGTCTGCAAGATAGTAGATCTCGGAGTTCGTAGACTTCCAGGAGAGACGAGGAAGGATCGTAGTGTGTCGAGGAGAACTTCCTCAGGGCCGTAATCTGCTGAGGAAGTCATGTTCAGAATCGTAGAGACAGCCTGCCTACGAGTCGACCGAGTATCTGCCGAAGCCAAGCTAAAAAAGTAGACTACACTCGGAGTCATAGAGTCTACTGATGCCAAAGCCAAGTCAAGGATCGTAGACCACACTCTGAGTCGTAGAGTCTATTGATTACATGCAAAGATCGTAGTTGAGCAAGATCAGATAAAGACAACAAGCACAAGGCCAAAATCGTAGAGTGTCAATATCTGATCTCGGAGTCGTAGTGTCTGCACTGCCATAGCAGAATCGTAGAGTGTAGAACTACGACCTCAACAGATGTGCTCACAATGCCAAGGCAGAATCGTAGAGCAAATACGATTCTCAACAAATGAGCACTCCCAGAATATCCAAAGGAATGAAGCCTCTTATTGGCACTGCAAAGATACATCCCATCATAAAGGAAACCAGATAGAAGATCTAAGCACCAACCCAATCAACATCCAGATTGAGCTGTGAAGCCATTCAGGATGAAGTCTTCCACAAAGAAATCAGAAGAAGACTTCAATAACTGACTAAGGAAAGTCAGCAAGTGCAGTAGCTGTCAAATAGACAGAAGACGATGATCTTGGAAGCGACCAGGATCGTAGTGTTTTCCAAACAAAGAAAGAACTGATGAAGTGCATATAGAGACACTGGACAGATTCTGAAGAACAAGGCTAAAGTGATTAAGCATTGGGTCAGTCCATTGATGATAAGTGAACTGGAGATCACAAGGAGAAAGCGAACTGGACACGCCACACATCTGAAGTGTCTTGCTATTCAGAAGGGGCCAGAACAAATAAGTCAAGTTTTCAGTATCTGAGAGCTGTTGAGGCAAACAGAAGTGTTGAAGCACTGCATAAAAGAAGGAAGAGGTGTTATACATTAAAGATCCAATCAACACTCTTCAAGATCGTAGTGTTGTCTCTACCAGTCAACATGACACTACAATCAGGTCCTATGAAGACATGCATCTGAATCGTATAGTTCGAATAGCTAAAGACTGAAGCATTGGCAACGGTTCAATCTGAAGGGTAATATTCGGACAAGAGCTTTTTGAGAGCATCGATGCAAAAGGACAACCTCTGATCAAGAAATCAGAAGGAGGAAATAAAGTCTTCGACCTGCCTAAGACATTAAAGTGACATCTCTGATGGGGTAGGTGAAACAGTAGACTGCAGTGTCAGAAAAAGTATGACATGTCACATCTACAATCTACCTCACTCAACTCGAGATCTGTGAAGATATTTGAATAGCTTTCAACGGCTACTTTTCAATGAAAGTATTAGGAAGAATCATAAATCAGCAAGAGCTTCAAAGATCGAAGTTAGCTGGAGTTGCAGAGTTTAGAGAAAAGGTGGACTGTTCTAAACCATGTGAGATAGTGAGTCCGAAGGCTCACTCTACGATCCACCAAGAGCACTTAGAGTCAGACAAAGAATGAAGTAGAAATGAGAGTTCTACAATGTAGAAGTGAGAGTTCTACTACATGAAGAGTGTTCTGAACTGCGGAGAGAAAGTAGAGCATCATGTCATCTTGATGTCTATCATGGGAAGACTCTAAGTACCATAGAGAAGAGCTTACAGTCATCTTAGCAAGTCCATCATGAGAATGCATCAAGTATCAAGAAGGGAGATCACAAACGCCATCATGGTGGCAAGCATGAGAAAGTTTCTAAGTACCCAGTAGAAGAGCTTACATTCATCTTAGAAACCCATCATGTGCAGCCATCATGTATCAAGAGGAATGATCTTCAAGGCAGTTCATCAAGAGATCATCAGAGCAGGTTGAGTAACTGAAGAAGCTGACCATCATGCAACACTCAACTGCACTTCAAGGATGATCACGCCAAGCTGCTAAGTACAGAAGATGTTCAAAGCATAAAGACATCTTAGCAGCTCAGCAGCAACTCCAACAAACAAACAAACAACTCAACAAGAACCCAGGGCCAGAGGGGTCCTTGTCCGGAGGGACTAAATAAAGTTCCAAGCATGTTTGGCTTGAAGAGTTCCTAGGGAACTAGAGAAGTTCCAAGGCTGCTGGCCTTGAAGAGTTCTTAGTGAACTGAAGTCCCAAGGCTGCTGGCCTTGAAGGAATCTTAGTGATTCAGGATGCTGCCCTTCCTTAGTGGAAATCCTGCTAGTTGAAAGCAGAAGAGTGGATTAGGAGCTTGAGTCTCTGAACCACTTTAAACCCCTTGTGTCTTTTACCTTATGTCATTTACATTATGTCTATTAACTGTTATAACTGCTATATATGTTTTAACTGCTTACAACTGGACTAACTCTACGAACAATGTATTTATGATTATGAATATATCAATGAAGGGGATCTTTTACTTATTCTGCTGTGCTTGAAAAGATTCTTATGTTTGTCATATGCCAATTTAATAGAAATACAAATTAAAAGAGAAAAGTATTTACAAGTAAACAGGATCTATTCAACCCCCCCCCTTCTAGATCTATTGTGCCTACTAGGAACTAACAATTGGTATCAGAGCAGGTTCTCATGCTATATTCAAAAGCTAATCGCTTTGAGTCTGATCCCAAGAACAAACATTGTTCTAAACTTAGTTTAGTAGTAAGTCACTTGTTATATGCAGATGAGCTCACACGTTGAAAATATTGTGTATAGGTAAATGTGTATATACACCTGAAGATGCTCAGATTGGTCTGTATTCTCGAGTATTACATCAACAAGACCAATCATTGCCTGCAGTCAATCTTGTAGTCTGAAGACCATACGAGATAGCCCAAGAGACATCAACAACACAGAGTCAAACATCCACCAGCCTGAAAGATAAAAAGGCCATACATACTAAGAAATGCTTATCCAGAGAAGAAAGAAGCTCTTCTCAAACATGGGTCTAACCAACCAGCAGCATGGTACAAACTTTGTGAACTGAAGGATACCAAAGAACTAAAGATACTGAGATTCTCAGGATGTATCTTCAAGACTGCGACTGATTGATTAAAGGTCAACAAGAGCAATAAGCTGTCAGGAGCAAATGTGAAACTATGCACATCAATGCCTAAACTCAATATATTAAAGATAAATGACTGTTAAGAAACTGACAATAAAAAGGTACGATTCCTCACTATTATACATGTGTACATCATAAATGCACCTTCTTATGAACCATAACATTATTCTGTCAAGAAGTCATAATCTACCTAAAAAGGTGAAAAGAGAAAGTATCCTGAGGATGGAAACTCAAATGTCTATAAACTTTCTCTCCATCCAAGTTTTAGGTTGAAGATGACATCTTGAAGGAAATCTGAAATGGGTCATAAAAGCATCACAGGCCAAATTAATTCTATGTGAAGTAATCTTTGCTGGTGGGTTAGTATGTATGTACAAACCTATATTCTAAGTGTTTGACAACACACATAGTATGATCAGTTCTAAAAGAGTATCTTGATGATGTGTAGAAACTGATCACCTCCATGAGTCAACCAGATACTCTTAAATCATAGAGTTGATTCTCACTCTATGAACACTTAAACCTTATAAACATAACCCTGCAAATGATGAAACCATCAAAGATAAAGAGTGTGTTATTAAATGTCAAATCTTACACACACTCACCTTCATGCATATCAAAATGTATTATCTAAAACTAGTTTTATGCATGAATATGACTGTTGGTGATAAATGTGATGATTATCCAAATATAAGAGGAACAGGGGTTTAGAAAACTAACCTAGCAGGACCCACTTAATTGTGGGTACCAAAAATAGAAATATGTCTAACCTGCAGGTACCTGGTCTGTCTGACCACACTAAGGAATGCTGAAGTAGAAGACTTCAGTCAAGAAGACTCAACCAACAGAAGGCTAAGGACTGTTCAGAAGAGATTCTGATAAAATTCCTATATGTCCAAGCCTGTCCTTGAAGACCCGCTGAGCTAACCAGAATGAAGCTCACATGGCTGCTAATCTGTATATAGAAGCAGGCCAGTCAACCAAAGATGAAAAGGGTCTTATGTGCTCAAAAGCAAGCAAAGAATGATATATGAGAAGAATCCTCAAGGAAGCTCACAACAGAGGATCATCGAGCATCAGTCTAGAGGAACTCATCGTGGGAGCAGAACTTCACACGCACAAGACTGTCAAAGAAGACTACATTCGTAGTATTGTCAAATGATCGTAGAGTGATCGGTCCTGAAAATATCCATGCCTACGATACACGAAGATTTAAGTGATAATGGTGATTACAGTCAGAAGGAGATATGTGAGACTTCCTTCTAATAAACATGTAGAAAAAGGAATCACATCTATCTGAGATGACAGCATCAACCATTGGGAGCAGTGATCTGTTAAGAAACAACAACACTGAGAGATACTATGAAGTAATATACCAGCTACAAAGTCCCAAAACTTTGTGACTGATGAACCAAATGAAGATCCATAGTCAGTAGGAATGTCTCAAAACGTACTACTGATAACCTATCAGCCACCCAACTCAAAATCGTGGAGTGCTCACGATTAAACATCCAATCGTAGTGTAAGAGAAGGAGGACACCATGATTACAACAAATGCAATTGTCCAAAGTTGGTAGAGGGTCTTCCCACCAGAAAAGGTCAAATGAGATATCATTGCAAATCAGTTCTAAAGTATTTCATCTGGAAAGCGCCTCAGGGACAAACCTGACCCTTAGCTCACTCTAAGAGGTTGGCCCTTCCTGAGCTACCTTGACCTAGAAGGAATGATAAGTAAAGCTCATCTCAAGGACCAAGTCAGTCAACGATCGCAGAGTCGAA